>CM046436.1:5005655-5505655 GCA_025506505.1 Flaveria sonorensis
GTTTGACATTCTATCAAATTTAACCTGATCGAGCATCACCCCAAATAATAGCTAGAATACTAATTACAACAAAAAATCATAATTAAACTTACCAATTTGTGTAGGAGTCCATTGATCATTGTGAGACTCCGATGTTCACGGTATTCTCCAATTTCCTTTCACGCATCTCAGGTGTTGAAGATGAGTTAGTATATATTTCTAATGAAAGCACCAATCAAAGCATAAAAAGTGCAAATTTAGGTGTGGGAAATAACTTACGAGGATCAGTGGAAGATCATGAAGACTACGCAGGACAAAGGACGTGCAGCAGCTTTAAAATCACAGTCTCAAGCGGTTGCCACCGACCACCGTCTTTATAGGAGGACGTGTGCAAATTGCAATACTCGTGGTCACCAGGTAACCTCCGGTAACTGTGGCTTCTAGAAGCAATTCTAGTAATTTAAACGGCTGAGATGCAAAGATGGAGTATTTGAACGGCTGCGATTAGTTCAGAAGGGAGGTTTTCTTTTCACTGGCAATATACTATATAGAATTCTATATAGTATATTGCCCGTGAATAAAAAACCACCCTTTTGAAGAAATCACAGCCATTCAAATAATTCATCCTTGAATCTCAGCCGTTTAAATGATAGAAATTGCTTCTAGAAGCCGCAGTTACGGGAAGTTACGATGTGAACATGGGATTGCACACATCCTCCGATTCAGGCGGTGGCAACCGCTTGAGGTTGTGCTTTTAAACTTGCTGCAGGCTTCATTGGTACTATGTTACTGCCCCCATCTCTCCTTACGCATTCAAGCTGCAAGAGGAAAGAGCTTCAAATGGCCATCTGCGACAGTGACGGTGTTAGCACAGAAGTGTACCATGAAACTCAGGTATATTCGATTTGCGATTTTATTCTGTTACTAGATCTTTGTTATGTTGCTGATGTACTAATGTTTCTCCATGTTTCAGAACGGTAACTTGTCCACCGATCGGAGGCCTACGGAGGGTGACGTGGTGGTGAATATACATGGTGATACCGCAAGGATATTTACATATTACTACGTTATATAGTAACCACGGTTTCATTGTTTCAGGTTGTTTCGGGGACCATTAACGGAGTTTCTGATATGGGTAGCTGGTGCAGATGATGGTGACAGTGTCGAGATTATTTCGTGCGGAGCTCATTTCAGTCCATACAAATCACATCTTCACCGGGAGATTAGTGATGAGGTATCATGTTTTTCAACTTTTGATTGTTTGATTTTCGATGCCTGCAAGGACGGATGTAACATGTGCACTTGCTTAGCTTCGCAGGTTCGAAAAGGCTGACAAGAGAAGGAAGTCTTCGAAACAATGGAATTGGGATGAGGTTATCCAACTAAGCAGTTCGCTTGAAGATGAGGATGCTGATGATGACTTGGAAGACACGGCTGCCTCGGGACCATCTCTGATGAAACAAACCGACATTCGTCCCCTTACTATGAAGCTTGTCGATGAGAAGACCTCAGACGATGATGGTGATGATGATGAAGCTGATCAAGCTTATAATGCACATTTGTCATCGTCTTATGAAAGAATGTTCAAGATTCCAAGGGTCATTGTGCATAAACGCAACTGGGTTGTGTCTATTGCAAGAAGCAAGTAAATTATGTTGAATAGCGTGTTGTTGTTGTCGTGAAGTTATTTCTTTTTTATTTTGTTTTCGGCTAGGTCAGGGATGGTGATTTTGTTATGTATGTTGCTGTTATGTTTTACCTTTGCTATTATAATTTTGTTATTATAGTTTTACTCTTGTATTCTAATATTTTTGTTATCAATGCAGCCAAGTGTGGATAATGAAGATACGTCTAATTCTCGCATGCAGTCACAAGATGTCAGTAGTGATGATGCCATAATTTCCACTACAATAGATGTTGAAAACTTCACACATGAAGAGCATGAAAAGAAAAGGCCTAGGAGATCAACTCGTAAGCATAAGTGGTTCAGTGACTAGATAACATATACAGTTCTTTACTATTTCCAACCAAGCTTCGCACTATTTACAACTGTTGACGAGCTTTTTCGTTTGACCATGTTATTTATGTTTCACTGCTTATGTTGTTTAATGTGTGCTTACTTATCTTTACGTTGTGAATGTCATACTGTACATCGAAATTTACTGTTTAATTTTCTTTCGTACTTGTAATTTGGTATTACACTAAAAGATGTTTGCTTATAATGTACTTTGATAACGTGATGTCATTACGACGTTGCGGTACCCGGCCACCGGACGGGTATAAAACTAGTTTAAAAGGTTCGTCAAGTACACATTCCCATAAATTAAAAATATTTCAGGTTTTTTGATTCGCAAGAAACCACTGCTTACAATATCATAACAGTTATGACTTTTGAGCTTGTAGTAGGTGCACAAAAGCATTTTTTTTTCTAAAGTGTTACTAGTTTTAAACCGTTCATACAGGCATCAGTTTCAAGTCAAAACCAGTTTGATAAGAATCAATTCAATTTGGGTTGTAGACCGGTTTTGATTGGCTTTTTGACCAACTTTTTTTGGTTTGAGTGGTATTTGGTTGGTTAACCGGTTCAGTTCTAGTTTTAACCGGTGTAACAACCATTGAATCTAAACCGTTACGAGCCTATGGAAGTTCATATAGGTACTGTTCCGAACTTATTCGTTTCTGGCTCGGGTAGTCGGTCCTGATTCTAAGCGGTTTTCCACTTATTAAAATCAACCAATTATTTTGTCTTAAATATAATCACCATTCACCTCAACCCTCAAGGCTCACACTCTCAAAGTGTGTGATAACTCAAATCTGATAATGAAAAAGTCAAAAAGGCATGAGTGGAGTGGATGGGCTGGAGTTGGGTTGGGCTATGGTGGGGCTGAACACACGAGTGCATGAGTGATGCTTGATTTACGGTTTACCCTCGTTCCATTATGGATTGTTAACTTTGAACGTGTGTGGTTATGTTCGGGTTAACCTAAATAATTGATATCCTTTTCGCATTGCCAATTTGACTTGGTTTAATTTCAAGTTGGGTTAATTTCGTGTGTGATTAGAATCATGTTATTGATGATCCTTTTTTCTAACATACATATGAAGGGTATTGTTTTCACTCAGATCTGAATAGTTTGTTTGGCCTAAATGTAAATTGGATTAAACATGTCCGATTAATTGGATTTCGGGTTCCTTATTCAATTCAAAGTTTTCTTATGAGGGTTAAAGGATAAGTTGTATTTTGTGTGGACACTGTTTGTTTTTAGATAAACAATTATTACCATTAGTCTCGTCAAGAACGTGTCCTTGTGTATCCAATGTCCAGACCCAATGTGGACGGTCGTTTTTTATCCGGTTAACGAATAAGCATATGAGAACTTTTTTTAGCTGGATGAATCGGTTATGCAAACCTGTTTTTCGACTCTCCACAAATTGTTAGACTCGTGATCAATAAAGGGGATAAGTTAATTTGAATCCTTTGAGATTGTTATTTATTTGTTGAATTGATTTCTTTTGTTAATATATTGATTGTGTTGAATCCTAAGTCATTGATTTTGTTGAGATACTTTTGTCATGAGTTAATTTATTTATTGATTGACTAACAAAATGCCACCCAAGTGCTGACTAAACCGATCAATTCAATTACTAGTTTATTGCTTGATTGACTAAATAGTCCAAATAATGAGATTTTGTTGTTGATATCATCGGTTGTGAACTATTGCGAAATGCTTAAGTTCTTTATATTGTTGTGATACTCATTAATTTATTGCTTGACTAACTAAAGTCCAAACTACCTACTTAATTTAGTTAGTAGCAATGTTTTAAAAACCGCATCGGCCATTATGACGGTTCATTGGTTTAACTAGTCGGCCCATAGAGGAGGCAACGATCAACAGGTTCTTCGCCCAATTTTGATGATTTGTTCAAAATTGGTCGGTTTGTTTGTCGTATAAGTGTTTGGTCCATTGGTTGTTAACTGAACCAATCCCTACCCTTCTGGATTAACCGATCAAACCGATCCAGTTTCAAAACACTAATTGGTATTTTATTGCTTGATCTAGATCATAAATCAAATTGTCAGTGAAAGGTAGGTAAAAGAAATGTTCTCTTGTGGATAAGAGTTGTGACAAAATTATTTTAGCATGAGGTGATCTATTCCACTCCAAAAGTTGACTATTTTTCATGAAATACAACTATGTTTATCAACATAATATCCCGGATATCATATATTTAACACTAACTTATGATCTTCATTGTGGAATTTCTAAACCAACCCCCATATTATGGAGAAGTTCCATTTCATACCCTATAGTTGACTTTCTAGTTGTCAACCATCTGGTCATTGGACATATACATACCTTTCATGTTCCAGTTTTCTTACTGATCGAAGGTTATACAACCACACAATTGAAACTAGTATATATTTTTATATTATTTTTGAACGACTCTTAATCTATTAAGAAATACATCAATTTGTTCATTGTAAGATATAAATTCTAGATAATAAAAGAATTGAGCACGTATTAATCTATTACACTCTTGAATACCATGGGCAAATGCCCATTGGTTAATTAATACTATTTTTTATTTAGTGAAAAAAAAATAAGGAGTGGATATAAAATCGGTGAATGACAATAAGATTCAAATTATGAAATATATATATATATATATATATATATTTTTAATATTTGATCATATATAGCCCATTGTACTTCACGTGGCATGGCCTGTTGGAGGACAATAATGCAATGGCCATGCAACTATAAGTTAATTTTATTTTGACCCCCAAATATCAAATATTGTTTAATTTAGGTCTTGTTTGGACGAGTTATGCTCAATTATTAGTGGGTTAATTAACTTAATTTGCCAGTTTGGTTGGAAACAACTCAGATTTCTTGGCTGTTTGGTTGAAGACAGCAAAATCATATTAATGCAAACTTCATGCCTTCTTTATAAATTAGTTGAGTTAAAATTATTTATTTAGTGTTTAGTAAAACTTTACTCGCTCTTCATACTCGCATACACTATTATAGCGTACACACACACACTAAATAAATGGAATACTTTTGTACCATGTTATGAAGTCTCTATCTAAAAGCAATAACTTTACTTGGAAACTCAGTAGAAAACTAGAACTGGTCCGGACGACTTGTTAACGTGACATGAGTCAACACAAATTTAAGTGGGTTTGGTTTTGAGTTAAATGAGTTTTGGTCATAAATATGGGTCAACGCGTTAATGACATGATTAAAATCATGTCTTTCAACACGCCTAACTTGTTTATGACATGATTAAACACGTTTTACTGATCATGTTAAATTGGTTAACAGGTACACGACATGTTTATAACTCATTTATATCAAACTATAGTACACGACATGTTATAACTCATTTATATCAAAACTATGTAATAATTATAATAAATAAGTTCTTCATTTACAAAGGTAATTAACAGTTATAATCCATACTTAACATTTTCCAAAAGAATAAAGTTTAATAAGAAAGTATTCATCTCCCTCTAGTTTATTTTCAAACCTAGTATTAAATCCTTTTTAACATCTTTTCAAATATTTAAACAACCATGTTTTAGGTGTATACCAAACTTACCAATAACGGTGATGGAGCATTTCGTGAATTAAGCGCGGTACGTTGTTAAGTGATCAAACGACAAGCATTCTTGAATTATCAAATGTGACATTCTTTGATGAACCACCCACACCAAAGAAAGGTTGACCACTTCAGTTTCTGATTAAGCATTTTGAAACTTGTGAATTTGTGAGTCCCTTTGTGTTTGTATGAGTTTTGTGAGCTAGATAAGTGTTTGTAAACAAATCGATACATCGAATATCTATTTATACTAACATATGAAGGTGAATTTATCAGAAAATTGCTAGAACTTGGCTTGGTTGGCTATATAGCCATTACCAACGTTTAAAAGCGGCTAGTTTTTTGTCCGAACAACTATAATCGGTTGACCAACTTTTAACTTGGCATGGACCAGTTTTCGCTCTAAAAAGTGGTAACTGGATAGAAATGTCGGTTTGGATTGGTCATAACAAGTTCTTGGGCATTGGCAGAGGTTAATAGGGGCCAGGGAGAACCGTTCCCTCTCTTTTTTCGTTGGTAGTGTAAAATTTTGATCCGGTAGTGAATTTTTGATCCTATAGTGTAAATTTTTATATATATATCGAGTTCGCCCCTCTTAAAAAAATTTAATTTTACCCCACCCCCTTACGGGAGTGTCTAAGCTACGCCACTGTTCTTGGGTCGGGTCGATTAACACCGTGAAGTCCCTTATATACATAAACAACAAGTGTACTCACTAATTCATATAATTTTTCTAAATCTCATGAGAAATGAGCCGGAAACAATAACCATTACATTTACACAATTTTATTATAACTTAATAAGTTTTAATAATCAAATGGTTCATGGTAATTATTCGTGTTCTCATAATATACAGTATACTGAATTAAACTCAGTCTCATCCGCACATATAATCAGTGCAATGGTTTTCTACTATATATTTTGTATGTTTGCGTACACATACATGAAAATTGGAATATATTACTTGAAAATTTGCAAGAAAACCTTTTATATATAAAATATGAGCAACTAAAGTGCTATTTTATTATACCTAATACACCTATATTTCAATTCTTTAAACTTGCTTAGCCATTATACATGCTATGAAAACAATGAATTGATATGGTCGATCACTTTTACAAAAATGATGTTTCAGTTTTAATTCCTCTAGTATTACATTTGCAAATTTTATATAAAGGTTAATTAGTAACTTAAAATACTAGTGTGTTGATAAATAATGGGAAGTGATAAAGGAGTGGAAAACAATTTGGATTGACCAAAAGAGTGTATAAAGGTGGCACAACTAGACTGCTTCAAATCATTAATCCCAAAAACATAACGTGGATCATAGCCTTTAATTAAGCATATTCAGTACTCTCTTGATATCATCATCATGTTATATTTTTAGCTTAATAATACCTCCATCATCTTCCTAATTCCTTCTTCTAGTAATATATTTCATCTTATTTTTATAAAACAACAACTCATACATTTTTCTAAACTATTTTAATTCTACACACTAATTTACATTAAACAGTCATAGACATGACTCGGACTCTTGACCTTAAAAAAAAGTTCACTCCTCTAACTTCAAATCGTTTTGCCATTGACCAAACCCCACCAAGTTATCTACTATATAGTAAATAGTTAACTTTTCTTTACTCATGTTCATCCGTTAGAAAAAATATGAAAAACTATCAACAATCATGAAGAAATATACAGTGATAAATTGATGTTCAACTTCACAGGTAATTAACTTCATAAAATAGACACTTCGAGGATAAATAATAATAATATTAATAATATAATATTAAAAAACTTACATTAATTTTTTCACTTTCAGTCGAAAACATGAAAATAATGTAAAAAATTCAATTAGAAGTGTGTGCATATATGACATATATATATATATTCATATATCTTTACCAAATTAAGGTGAACAAGTTATCTATATTCTTGACACTTCAAATTAAACTTGACAAATTACAAAACTCTACACTTCTAATTACTAGCAGGAAGAAAAGGCAACCATAACAACAAGGTCCGTTCGGGAATGTTTTAGCTTAATGTCCTAAGGTTTCACACTCGAGTAATAGAGATGATCGAGTGGAAAGTTGACTGTCAGTGATTTAACTAGCAGTTAAAGAAAACAAATAGCAAAAGAGAATAAGAAGATAAAAGCTACAATAAACATAAGTATAAGAATTAAAGTGATTTTATCAACCAAAAAACTGGAAATTGAACATAAATATTGTCAATATATTAATTTAATTAGTTCCCAAAATCACATGGAAAAAAAAGGAACTGATCTAACATAAGTAGAAGTTACATCGATCAATGGCCACCTACAAAACTGTTGAGCTCTTTCAAGCCACATAATTTCTATTTACAAACCACTTGAGCGAGTCCAGATTAACAGATCACACGCGATTGAACATATCGATCAATCGTGGTAACAAAGAAGCATGACCACACATCTCTTGATGATGTAAAGCCTTGCTTTATGCTCTTTAAGAACTCCTCCAAGTCCTTTGCTTGAAATCCTTCTCTTTGAGCTTCCCATCATCATCTTCATATCTCCCTCTTTCAATTCTCTTCAAAAACCGAAACACAAATTCAACAAACCGTTGAAGCTTGAACCTCACAACGGTCCTTTAGACACCGCAAAGATGATTCTAGAGAGAAAGATGGATCAATGGTGTTCTCTTGCTTTGTAGAAAATGGTGTGTTCAAATGTTATGATAGAACATGATAGAGGGTTTGTTTATATAGGAGGGAAGGTGGGGTGGGGTGGGAGTGGGACCCTATAGGAAAACTTAATAGTTTACATGTATAATATACTCTGTAGCTACATTGGGTGTACAAGTCATCTTCTAAAAGGGTGGTAGGCATCATCTACAGACATAGTGGGTCATATATGATCTTAATGAGGTAGCATCCATTCATAGTTAATGAGTTTCTTCATCTTGTTCCTCATGACCTTAATTATTATTTGCTTCATCTTCTTATCTTTATACATTCATATGTAGTAATATAGACACACACACATAAACATTCATATGTCATCAAGGGATAACTTGATGATAAACGATTTACTTTCTAATTTGGTCGAGGGTTAGTATCTACATTGGGCAGATTTGGTAATTATTTTTCTAATAATAGAAATTACGACTAAAAATATATATCCATACATATATGTATATACCTACTTGTATACATAAAAGTAGGGTTTATAATAATATTAAAAATGTGTCGGTAGGAGAATGATTCATGTTAAAACTCTAAGGAAATATATAATATTTAATAGATATTGGTAAGAGTGAAGCACTTTGGCCAACAACATATTCCAGTAAATGAGCATTGTGTCAAAAGAACCGAATCAAAATAACAGTCAAAGCCTCACGTGAGTTCCCAAATACCGTGCCAAATTCCCATGAATAAAGGCGCCATAAAATTAGGGGGTTATTTCAAGGCTATGGCCAACACTTCTTACTTAAGTAAACCCTACACACTCTCAAAAGGACAGTAATTAAAAAGAGATTTTAATACTACTTAAAACCATGAGTTGTAGATGATGGTAATCTATATTGATAATTTATTCAATGTAAGTTATAACTTTCATTTGTTGTCAATAACAATCAGCTTATGCGTATACATCATATTATATATAAACTTATGTCTGATTTTCACTTTATTTCTTTTACAAGGAATGTATTTATAATTTCCTATTAATAATTAACCATTCAAAAAAAACCGTTCGAACAAAATCAAGTGGAAATCAAATGTAATCTATGATTATGATCATGTGAGTGATTGTTCTAAGTGAAAGTTTAGAGTGTCGTTTGTCATATTGACGCTATGAATTACTATATATCAACCAACAGAACATTGTTTAAACTGGTTAGATTCAATTTGCTTTTAAGAGTTAATTTTTTTTAACAATGAACTCACAAACATTGTAAATTTATTCTTAAAATCTACACCACGTACTTATCCATGTTAATACTTGAACCCTCAACCTCTTGTTGAGGGACACCTTGCAACCTATATAAGTACCATTAGACTAAATGCCTGTGATCTTAAATTAAGTACTTAGTGAAGTTATTCATGTTTACCTGTTGGGAATCGTTTTAAATATTAAGGGAGTAATATGATTTTGGCCATATCACAAACAACTTGAGTAACAATACCACAATCCTTTTAGGCACTCAGAGCGCCGGTCAAGTACATCCATCGGGTTAATTTGTCGCGTTTTGTGGGTACACTGCCTCGGCTCATGCAGATAGCCACCATTTGGTAGAAGTTGGTCAGGCTCATGAACCCAAGCTAGAACCCATGCCGATTGAAATTGTATTTCAGTTCGCATTCTATTCAACCAATCACAACCTTTCATGTGTCCTTTTTTATTTTTAATCCAAGATTCGGTTTAAAATCGTATTTGATTTTTCTCAGATGACTTGTGTTTGTTAATTATTCTAAAAAACACAATATCTGCGATTTTGTTTATTATCTTTTCCTTAACATTTAATTTAACTAATATTCTACCCTTTGCAATACAAAATATTAATTTATATATTTATAAGGTGGTTGTAGTGAAAACGACTAAATATCCGGACACCATCTTATTCACTTGTGAATAATTTCTATTTGTTGAAATAAGTAGAAAGTGTGTAGATTAAGTGGTTAGTGGTGAATTCTTTGTTTGTGAAATCATTATAATATTATAATGTATCCCATTCTGGTCGATTTTTTAAGTAAGATTTCATATGCAAACAGTAAGAAGTATCCTGAACGTGATACATGTATTTTAGGCGAGTGATATTTGCATTTATATATTCACGAGTGTTTCAGACGTACAATTGTAATGATTTGAAGACACCACTATAATCTCATAGATTGTTTGTGTATCAAACTATACTTCATATGCATAGTGTGCACGTACGATTGTAATTGATTTAGATGTATTGTTACAACTAACTTATGCATATCGTTGTGATCGAATAACTTAAAAACAATGTTCTAAAATAGTTTAACAACACCGTTATATATACTCTCACTTCTAAGTGTGTAAATTTTTTTCTAGCTGACGTTGTTTAAAACTATACTTTACTGTAACAAGATCTTAATTTTTGTATTTTTGTCAAATATATATTTTTGACGAGTAACACCAACTAAAAACATACATGTAAATCACAAGTTAAACCCTATTTTTATTTATAAAGTTAATTGGTTTGAACTTTGAAGTAAGGCCACCACCACTTGGTGTTTCTCGTGTTCCTCAACATTTACCTTGATTGCTACTTTTGAAGCTGGCAATCTTTGAGATATGTGCTTTAACATCTCCTGCACTTGTTCTTGCTGCACGTATACCATGATGCTTAAATACATACCTCGAAGTCAGTGGCGGATCCAGAATTTTTTTTCACGGGGGCGGAAATTTAATGGTCATTTGACTATCGCAATACAATATATATTTTTTTCAGTCCTGTTCGAGTTAGATGGGGTCGAGTCGGTTCATTAACGTAAAAATCATTAAAGTGGTTCCCAAACTCGTGAATTTGCGTATATGTATATATGACAAGAATCATACTGAAGCAATTATACTTATTTAAGTGGTGATATGTGATGTTTAAAACAATTATACTCGTAAAATTGGTGATATGTTCAACATGTTTGAGATCATCTTGAAACTAATTAAAATTCAACTTGTATTATTATCAGATTTTATCTTGATATAAATTTTTTTCTTCCTACGAATTACATGATTATTTGAGAGTGAAATTTCAAAAATCCACTCGATTACATGCCCGGTTAGTGAGAAAATATGGTTCGTCGGCCTGTTGGAAGATCACCAGACCCCATTGTAGTTTCGCCTCAAACAATGTATTTGAGATAATTTTGTTCTTTCTTTAGTTTCAAGAATTTAAAAAGGGGGTGATTGCAAAATTTTATGGGGGCGGTCGGGATTTTAACGTATATATAACGCTGAAAAAAGAATTTTAGGGTGGGCAGCTGCCCCTCCTCCTTTGGCTTTAGATACGCCACTTTTCAAAGTTGTAAAACAATCCCCTCACTATAATTTTTATGAACTATACCAATATTAATGCTCTATAATCTATTTTACTATCTATTACTTGCAGTATATGAACTTTTTAGTTCTGTCATGAAACTAAGAGAGTAAGACATCTTACCACTCACACTTTCTCTTTGGGTTTAGTTTTATAGATATCAATATTATCTTTTTGAAACATTTACAACCTTTAAATGTATGTGTACCATTATGCTTGAATACATATTTTGAATTCATAACAAAACACCCCCTAACAATGACAATTGGTCATGGTTGAAACAGGTTTTGGCATTCTATGTCCAATCTTCATTTATAAAATTGTATCTTAAAGTCATCAGTTATTAGGTTTGAAGATTAACTTGGTGAGTTGGTGTTGAAGATTATGCTTGTGATCTTAAATGGTTCAAATTAATTGACACTCATGTTACTAGAAACTTGACTTTAAACTCATTTTAGAAATTGACTTATAATATCAGAAAAACTTGATCTTAAACTCATTTTATGTTCCTTCAATATCATAGAGTATAGTAAAAATTTTGTTATAGTTTGTGTAAACTAGTATGGTATCACTTTCAGGTAATTGATGGATATCATACTCATACCAGAACTAATGAGATGCTTCATGATAACTGATGTCATACACGATTCTATATCCAAACACATTCCTATTACCTATAACAATTCTAACTGTATATTTTATTTTAGTAATGAGACGATACATTAGATTATTTATATAAGGAAGCTAATTAAGTACATTTCTCTAACTCATTAAAAGCTCAAACTAATGAAAGTTAGACTAAGAATCAAGATTAATTGAACCTGTATTAACGACTTTTTGAATATTAAATAGAAGTTAGAAAGGTAAAATTATATTGAATTTGAAATTTTAATTAAAAAATATAGTTTATTTGTTACTTAGTAGAAAATGAAAAAGAGAGAGAATTAAAAATAACATAAAAGCTGCCTAATTATAGTCAGGTTGCACGTGAAGGCCTTGTGATCGATGCTGCTGTTGTTCCTCCCATACTCGACAGTTTTCTTAATTTCTACTTTAACTCTAGTTCTAATGTCTTAAGTAAATGTTTATAAATAATTGTAATTATAAGTTTATTATAATTAGAAAGGGATATTTATATATATAAATAAATGTATTTAAACTAGACCGTCTAAAACTATTAAATATATTAATTTTAAAAGTTTAATTATCTTCAAACCAAATTCAAAATAAATTGATGCAATAAATGCTAAATTTGATTCAATTTCATACATATATAATTGGGTAAGTTTTAAATGTTAAGTATTTCTAAACACCTGTTAGTTTTATATAACTACTATGTTAGAAACGTGCGGTACATGTGCCAGAAAATAAAAATTAACAAAAAAAAGAAAGACTTTTGAAAGATAGAATTGTGAGATCTGACATCATGAAATACTTGTTTTTTTTATAGATATAAATAGACTTGAAAAAAACATCTTTTTAGCTTTTATCATTGAAAAAATATACAGAGGAACACAATTTATCCAAATATAAATTTGTAGCAACTAAAAATTTCCCTAGATAAGCTACTCCATACCGTGAATCTAGTTGAAAATAAAAATACAACTTAATCATTCATAGGTAGATACATAAAGTTGTAACTTTTATATTCAATGAAGGAATGAAAATAAACTATGAAAAATATAATTTAATATAGCAATCAGAAATTCAAAGTTAATTGTATAAAAAACAAAGAAATATGGATTGTTTAATCTTTGTTTAATGTGAAAGAGTCAAACAGATACATTGAAAACAATCACAGATTTAGGACTTATGGTATACCCTAACGCTCCAGGGGCATTATTTGATATGGAAATGTTAATAGCTTCGCACACCGCCCCGCCCTAAAATTAATGGGTGTTCAAGCCCTTCTTGTGAACTTGTTTAATGGATGTGAATACAAGATGGATAGGTTTATTTGCCATTTTTTGGGTGTGATGTAATATTTACATAAAAAAGGTGTGTTGGGTAGAGTTAAGGGGGATTAAACTATTTTTTTAAGATGATATAAAGTGAAAGAGGTAAAGTAAATATTGTAAAGCTTGCATATAATTAAGAGGGATTAAGGTACGCTATGACTTTAGAGACAAAGCTCCTATTCCAAACAATGAGGAATCAAAAATTCAAGAGAAGCAATTATATAAACCCTACAATCAATTTATACTAAAAATCTAGTTTGTCATTAGACTCAAATTAGAAAATCAAAGACTATTTTTAAATAACTTCAGTGTCCTACAAAATTAAAATTACTAAATACAACTCATTGTGGTCAACTAAACATACAAATAAAAACCTTAATGTTCAACTTTTGTCCTACGACATTTGTTTCTTTTATTAATCAAGATTAACCTTTAAAGATTCTGATTTCTGAGCGGAAATATGTTAATTTAGCATATTAAGGACAGAAGCATCGATGAAGTGTAAACAATTATTTATTCTAATTCTCTAAAGATTTCATGGTGATATAGGACGCTAGACTTTAGTATTTAAAGGCATCCAGACCTAGATGCTAATTTAAAATTCTTTTGAGTCGAGCCCTAGTAAAAACACGGTTCAAAAATTTTAAGTGCTTAAAGTAGTAAAACCGTTTTTTCCCAATCACATATCATCAACCCTTGTATGCAGTCATTCGTATCGTTCATGGTGTTTCACCGTTTCATCTTTTGTGCAAGTGCCAAGCCTAACTCTTGTTTTTTCTTCTCTTGGATCACATATAAAACGTTATTGGTATGACATTAAAAATAATAGACGTTCTTATTTTTGCCATATATAATTGTATTATAATAAAAAGAGTTAATTACGCAAATGGTCCATGTGGTTTATTGAAAATAACAGGTTTGGGTACTAAGGGTTTTTTGTAACACATATGGGTACTGTATTTTCAATTTGTAACGAATTAAGATATTAACACTAACAGACGTTAATTTTTCAGTTAAATCTAAGGGTATTTTCATCTTTTTATCATATAAAGACTTTATGTCATTTAATATATAAAAATGACTGTTGGTGTGACTTTATATATACCTATAGATATATGAATGCATAGACACACACACTTATGTTCCGAAACTAATTTCACCACCACCGACGCCGCCCCCGCCGCCGGCGACCATCCCCGCCGCCCCCACCCCGTCTTTTTCAAAACCCTAAAACCTAAATCAAGCTTTACCTAATTGGGGGTTCTTGATTTTAGGGCTTGTATGCAGCAGATGATAATCGTGTTGATGGTCCTTATGTTTCAATGGAGATGAAACGACAATGGATGGTGCGACAGTGGTGATGACGCGACGATAATGATTCACGATTGTGGGGGTGATGGCCAGATGATGATGACGTTGATGATCTTGTTGTTTTATTTAAAAAGCTGAAGAAAATTGTGGCGGTGAGGATGATATGACAGGGTGGTAACCGGTGATGAGGGCTGTCAGGGGCGGTAGCCAACGATGGGGGCTGAGTGGGGTGGTAGCCGGTGGCGGGGGCTGGGGGTGGGAGCCAACAGTGGGAGCTGGGGGGTGGTGGCCGGCAGTGAGGGCTTGGGGCGGCGGCCGGTAGTGGGGGTTGGGGTGATGGTGGCAGGTGGTGGAAACCAGCAGTTGTTATGGTGAAATTGGTTCTAGAATTTAAGGTATGTGTGTGTGGTTGTTTTGTGCATTTATACACACGTGCGCGCGCACACACACACACACACACACACACACACACATATATATATATATATATATATATATATATATATATATATATATATATATATATATATACACACACACACACACACATAATTACACAAACAATCTTTTTTATGTATTAAATAACATAAACAGTCCATGTAAGGTAAAAAGACGAAAATATCCTTAGATTTAACAGAAAAGTTAACGTCGGCTAGTGTTAATACCTTAACTTGTTACAAATTGAAACACAATATCCTTACCTGTTATAAAAAACCCTTAGTACCCAAACCTATTATTTTCAATAAACCACAGGAACCATTTGCGTAATTAACTCTAATAAAAATTATTGTTATATTTTTCATGATTATTGTTACTTTGTTAGAAAACAAATTATTTACTGTTCTAATAATTAATTATCTAGAACTACTTGAATTCGCATATAGTATGTTAATCAAACCATGTGAAACCATATGTTTTAAGATATGAATAAATCGGTAATAATAATTGTTTATGTACCTCTCTCCTTAAAGCGACAGTTGTAACACTTAATATAGTAACTCCATTTGACAGGCATGGAGGAAATACCACACGAATGTTGCCTGCAAAACTGAGATAATTACAGGTGTCTTACCATACTTATGAACGTGATTAACTTATAATCACTCATTTATAACTAATCTCAAAATTTATTCTTAATATTTAATCACTAGCTTTACTAGTGTATTACACGGATTGAATAATTAAAATATTAAATATAAAAACTTATTAATTATAAAATAATATTTTAAGATAAGATACGATTTATGTATGAGTAATGATTGTGAGTAATAAAACAATAATATCAACTTTTTAAACTTTTATTTTTAAACTTTTTTTTGTTTTTTTTTCAAAAAAAATAATATTTTGTTTCAAAACAATCCATTTTAAAAAATGTTAGTTTTAAATTTTTATTATTATAATTCCCAAGTTTAAGTATTTTTTGTTTATAAAAATTAACTTTTTAAATGCACAAAATTCTAGAAAATTTTATATTTTTACAAAATTTTGATGTTTTAGAACAAATATTACTTGGAAAACTTTTTTTAGAAATAACATAAACAAAAAAGATATTTTTATTAATTTATTAAAAGCTATTTTTAATCTAAAAAGAATTAAATAATATTATGAGTAATTAATATGATTATTTAATAATAAAAAAAGCGGAAAAATTTTGATGAGTAGAATTGTAATGCTGCCACGTATGGCTGCAAACGAACTGAACGTTCAGCGAACAGTTCGTGAATCATTCGGCAGGAAGTTCGTTTATGTTCGTTTATTTAGTAAATGAACGAACACGAACAAGAAAATTTCGTTCGTTTAGTTAAACGAACGAACATGAACACGAGCCGTGTTCGTTCATTTATGTTCGTGAACGTTCGATAATATGTTCGTTTATGTTCGTTAATGTCCGTTCGTGAACGTTCGACAACGTGTTCGTTTATGTTTGTTAATGTATCCGTTTATATTCTTAATTTTTGTGTCAGTTATTTTTATGACTATTATATCAAGTATTTTTTTATTTATGTTAAGTACTTGTTTATTTTTGATTGATTTTGTGTAATGTTTGTAATATAAATGTAAATTTTATTCTAAAATAAATCTATAATCATTTGTATTCGTCTGCGTTTATGAGCTTTTTTTGTGTTCGTTATGTTCATGAACAATTGTTTGTGTTCGTTTGCTTATGATTGTGTTCATTTGTGTTCGGTAAGTGTTCGTGAACAGTTCATAAACATGTTCATTTTCTTAATGAACGAACACAAACAAAGAATCTCGTTCGGTAAGTGTTCGTGAACAGTTCGTGAACAGTTTATGAACAAGTATATTTTTTAACGAACGAACACGAACAAGGCCTTGTTCATGTTCGTTCGTTTCGTTTGCAGCCCCACGTATCCCCTAGTTACTCATTTATTAGAGTCGGAATTTAAATCAAGTCAATATGATCCATTATGTAATAATAACTACCCATATTGACTCACTTAAAAATACTTAGGTTTGTTTTGCCGGTCTAGTTATATTCATGTACTTGTGGTTGTGGAGGATGGAATCCTTCTTGTCAGTAGTTAATGCAAGCCTTGAAATTAATTAATAGCGAATAATACGTAGATAAATCAAAAAGAGATGTTCGTATAAGGTTTAGAGCAAAATTACAAAACAAAACATATGACAAGTACAAAATAATATTTAAAGTAAATTATACGGATGGTCCCTAACGTTTGCTAAAATTTCACCTTTTGATTTTGGGTTCCAAATTTACATGTAATTGATATTTTTCCAAACCTTTAGATTAAACCTGTAATTTTTATAACACAGAGACGAAATGTGAAAATTAAACAAACGTTAAATATATCGGTGTAATTTACTCTAATATTTATTTATGAAAAAAGGGAGCATTTAACTAAGAATCTAGGATCGTTACGTATATGACAATGGCCTTTAAAAAAACATACATGACAATGATTTATATATTGATTTTTGTAAAAATGAGTTGTCATAATGCATTTTGAAAGATAAAATATATTGCGTGTAATACAAGTGCATCTGGAACATCAATACGAGATTTATGACCATTAATACATTCTCATCAGCATTAATGAAATGTTTAAATCCAAATCATAACAGATATAAAATTTATGAGCATTTACAGAAGGGTTAGAGAGGCTCTTTGGTACCATAATTATCCATAAACTCTATATATAGTGGTAAGACAAGTGATAATCTTGGTAAAAAAAATTATTTGTTTTCCTTTCGTATTGAGGTCTTTTAAAACATGGCGAAAACGTCCTTCAAGATGATGCTTATGTTTACATTATATCTTTGTGTTTCGCGTAAGCTTGATCTCATCGGTTCTTAACTATTGTTGATTTGTTGCATATTGAGTTTTCACTAATAATTTATGATTGCAGGTTGGCAAATCTCATATGGTTTGGTTGACAAAAGATTGGTAACGAGTCAACAAGCACTATCTGAAATTGATGGTGACACTTTTTTGAAGAGAGTTGGTGATCCTTGTGATCCAAATGGTGGTTGCATTATCAATTGTCGAGTTGGTATGCCCCATTGTTGTAATGGTATATGTGCTTGTAGTTGTTCCCGTGAATGCCCTTGTCCCAGTAATGAGTTAGCCGGTTAGTCTCTAACATACATTTAAATAATGACCATCAAGATGTACCTTTATTTCCATACTTCAAAAAACACTACATAAACATGATGAATTTGAGTGACTTTTATATAATGATCCATGCACCCTTGGAATATGGAATAGCATCAATCATATGTGTGAGTTCAGTTTATGGCTCAGTGATCTAGCGGTATTGATGTTTGATCCTTACAAAAGTCGTTTGCGTTTAAATTCTTATAAATATAAGTTGATTATGTGGCATTTAACAATAAAAAAATTGTAATTTTGAAAAAGAAAAGTGTGAGCACAACTAATAAAAAAACATATTAAAAACATTGCGTGATGTAATTTCTCAGAAATAAAGATCCAATAATTATCAGTTTTATCATTATAACAAATATTAAAATTATATTTTTGATTATATTTTTCATTTACGGTGGATATAATATATAGAAATTTTCACCTCCTTTGGTAAGTATGATGGCTAAACAAATTTACAAATATCATATTATATATTAACAATTAATAATATATGTTTACATAGATGAGAACCGTGTAACATACTTGTATAGGGTACTTGATAGATTTAATGGAAAAGAGAAAAAAATAGTGGGGTAAGCGATTAGTAACCACCTCATGCATCATACTTAAAGCTAAATGTAAAGTGTTTTCTCGCAGTTTTGTTTTGTACTAAATGTCCTCTGATACGCATACGATCTTGTTCGTTCCTCTCTTGGAATCCATCTATTCCACCACAGGCTCTTCCTTCGTCAGTTAAGCTCGTCCATGCTCTCGTTCAGTGTTTTTAGGATTTTCCTCTGGAACCGAAGGACTGAGGCACTTGCATTTCTCTGTGCCCTTGTCTCCTTTTGCGGTCTAACATCCTACAAGCAAACACACACCAAAAGAATATATAAAATTGTCGGATGACGTTAAGAAAACTTATAACGAGCTTAAACTTCATAACATGAGTTCCTGAAGTTGTGCTTCAGCGAATCCACCATCTTTTTTAGTTCCGAACCCACCACTGTCTGGGCGCAACTAAGGAAATACCAAAAGATGGATACTGTAGATTATGAAATCTTGTTTTATAATGATAATCCAAAGTGAAATGGAGAATTTCAGTTGCTTACCGTTTGTAATAATATGAGACCGGTGCTGTAAATGTCAAAACGATCTAAGAGGTTCAACTGTCTAAGAGTTTTCACAATCAGAGTTAATAATGTTGAAATCCAGATTTATATAAAAGTAGACAACATTGATGATGTCTAAAGGTGGACATTTCAACCCACTTCGGTATGAAATTAGCTAATAAGTAAACGAGTCATATGTTTTGAACTCGCACAAAGGGTATGTTTAAAGAATAAAACGTCTTCAAGTCAAAGAACTAGATTACACCGAAGTAATATAATTTCATAGTCACATTTGACACGCTAATTGTTTAAGATATTAGCGAGTTTTGAACAAAAAGAATTTCATGTCAACCCAACTCGCTCCATACCAAAAATTACCTGCTATAGAACCAGAGAAAGTGCAGCTGCAATCGGAGCTGAAGGTGCAGATGGAGTTTGGGTGCACATAAATCATAATACATTGCTCTGGTGCTGCATATATAAAAAAATTTGAATATTTAGGCTTCAAGAGTGATTTTTAAACTTTTCTGTATGTTTCAAATACGACATTGACAATCACATCTTAGTTTCCTTCTATATAAAACCCACAAAACGAACTTTTTACACATATATAATCTTTAATACCTTGGAGCTAAAAGAAACTTTTAGGGGATATAATTGATGCAACTCTTAAATCGGCTGCAACTCCCAAATCAATGATCGTGAAGGACCAGGACCCTGATTCTAAAACAATTTAACACGTCTATTGGGAGTATGAGTTTAGAGAATTTAAATGTCAAAGTATATACAAAAGATGCAACGTTTACCTTCGGAGGAAATAATATTTTAAGTTTGATATCTCTGCGAACAATCCCTGTTGAGTGAAGACCATCTAATGCAATTTATTCTCTCGTTCTAATCCTTTTGGCAAGTCTTGTACCTCGCCGAGAATCATTGACTCAACCTGAAAACACTTCTGCATGAAAAATTTTCAAAATGGAAAATGAAGTACTTTTAGTGATATATTTGACTATTTGAGGATAATTGAACACCAGCTTTGGATCAATTCAGTTTTAAGGCTTTAAGCACCATGTAAGGATCATAATTAGAGTGGACAATTTTGACTCATTTGTTTTTAAATGGGTCCATTAGGATGGCGCTCTATTTCAAGTGCGTAAGAAAAAAAGTAGCTTAAAAAGACATGAGTCAAGTGGGCTGAACGGGTCAAGCTAGTTAAAAGTCATCCATTGTTTATGTTTGACGAGCACAACATTTAAAGATATACTTTATTACTGTAATAATGTTGTTTCCTTGATCATGTATTATGTTTATAAAGAGATATAAAAATGGAAAGAAAGTGTTCGCAGAAATGCAGGTCAACCCAATACGCCCGACCAGTTTCGACCCGTATTAATAAGATGACCAGTTTCAAGCCAAACTTGTTTTGACCCATCCAAACCCGCTTGATCCATTTATCTTGCAACTGTGGCTAATATGTATTAGGTGATTGGTTTCTAATGTTAAAATCACTGTAATTGGAGAATTCCTCCTATCACACTATCTACTTACGTTACATTAGATAATTATAAGCTAACATCCAAATCTGAACTTGATAGTAACTCTAGAATTCAATTATGAAAACAATTTTTTTCCATTTCAACATAAAACACTTAAACCAATATAAACAAAATCTAATATCAAAAAGCCAAAAATCAATCTTCTGATAAGTTACCAACACTATACGGGAAATCTTTACTCTGCATAAAACCTGCAAGTGTGGACTCCCCTTCAAAATTCCACAAAATACAGTCAAAAGCTATGATTATCAACAAAATTCTAACCTTTTGTGTAATAATTACGGAAATTTATATAAGTTAAGATATCATTATGTATAGACTTTACTAGAGCATACCTCAAGTGCTCATTCATCCATACCTCCACTGCACCATATTCGGTAGCCTTTTTAAGTAGTAAATCGCCTTCCTTTTCACAACCACAAGATAACCAATAATCAGTGCAATATGGTTGTTTTGGAATTTTAAGAAATTGGCTACTAATATGAGAACATATATTATATATGCAAACAAGTGATGATCATGATCATATGGTTGTTCATGTGATTACTCTAAATGAAGAAGACAAATTTCTCTGTGGCATTTCAACAAACACATTGTGGGTACCTTTGAAGAGGGTTTCTTAGCCCACGAAACTCAATGAATCAAACCCGAAAGCTCCCTAAATCATCCTAATAAAATATACATCATCCTATCATCATCATCATACAACAAAAAAACACCACAACACCAAGTAATTCAACATCAAAATATGTTACAAAGACAATAATAGTCTGCAAAAAGCCTCACCTTTTTGTAAGGTGGTCTGAATTTTTTTTTCAACAAAAGCAATAACAGACATATCCCAAAACCTAGGGGCCACACCAGGGGTAGCGCAAGGTAAGAAACTGCATTTGATCCGGTAATGTGCTGCTGTATATACTATCACCACTACATCAAGACCAACTTCAACACCCACAAAGACGATATGAACAAAATCAATCAATTCAACGCCAACAAAACATTTGAGTGAAAATTTGACCTCAAGATGGTGAATTTTGACCCATGTGAATAGGGTTCTCGTAAAGGTTTATCTTTAACCTTTTGCCTGAAAATGGAGATGGTGGTAAACAATTGAATGATTGAAGCTTTACAGAAGTAACAGAATCACCTCCTAAAGTTGCAATATCAGTCGCTCTATGTACATACATATTTACATTCATATACTCCGTTTCACTGAATTTGATCGTGAACACCTTTGCGTTTGTTGGAACACTTAAAATAAACCGAATTACATATTTTAGGTACTTTTACCCATTAATTTCTACAATTCCCACCCACTGATTCATCTTTTTAACTATTTCTTCACTCAAGAACACTTCCAAACCCTAGAATTCGGCCAAAAGTATTTTCTCAATTCGTCAGCGTAGTAGCTTTACCTTTTTTCACCACCTATTATTTTATTTTATTTTGAGTAAATATTATGATTGTTACATGTGATTTCATCTAAATCTTGAATTTAATAGTTATCATATAGGACTTGCAGATATGGTTTTTAATTTTTAGGGTGAATTTTATATATATATTTGTAAATTTTATAAATATCATTTATATCTAAATAAAATTTTAAATATCATATGTATCTTTTTAAAATAATTAAAATATTATATATATATCTATTTTAATATATTTAATTCATAATATGATCATTTTACTTTTAAAAATTTTTATAAAATTTAAGCTTTCATTTTTACTTTCTACTTCATTTTTTACTTTGACTTTGCATTTTTTACGATGCTTGTTCTTGCTGTTTTTCTAAGTAATCTAAACAATAAATCATCATATAATAAATAATAAATCAAAAGTATGAACTTTCACAATAAAAACGAAGCAGGTAATACTCAATTTTGTTTGATAGTTAAGCGGAAAGAAAATACGTCAACTCATTTACAATAAACTATTAATAATTGATTTATTGTTTATTAATAACTGATTTATTAATAACTGATTTACTGATTTATTGGATGGTTATTATATGATGATTTATTGTTTAGATTACTTAGAGAAGCAGCAAGAACAAGCATAATAGGTACATCGGAAAAACCATTTCTATATTTTTGAGTAATCGACAACTAAGATATACTTTTTTTCCATGAGATTTAGAGTCAATTGTTGATGGAGAACTATTAAACTTGAGTTTAAGTAACAAACATAAAGAAGATCGACCTAATGAACACATGAAAAATATAGTAGCACATAGAGGAGGCTAAAGAACTGAAGCGTTTGAACTTAAGCACCCAATGAAGATCTTTTATGAGCATCGAAGAATTCCAAACTTTTTGCGATGATTATTGAAGATGTTATCATAGACCTAATAAATTTTTTGAACGGTATATTTTTAGAGGGTAAAGTCGGTATTTAGTGAAATATTATTAAGTAAGGATATATACGAAATTTAAAATTTAGTTTGGATATATGTGATATTTTATAGGTTTTGTAAGGATATATATGAAATTATACCTAATTTTGAAAGTAATTATTATTTGCATACTTGACATTTGTTCATTTTAACCATTTGCATCCTTACAGTTTTAAAATTGCCAATGACCCCCTAATGTTTTATTTTTATATCCATTTGTATCCAAAACCCTAACACCGTTAGTTATTCTGTTAATTCTTTTATAAAATACTAAAATGCCTCTAAGAATTAAAAATAAAAATAAAAAAATTATGGGACCACCTACATCTTCTTCTTCTTTGACCACCATAAACACACACCTACATCCACCACCACCCGCCACCCATCGACGCCGCCGCCCAAACCTTCTTCTTCCTCTTTTCTCTACATCTAACACCACCCATTGACACCACCACCCATCGACGGCACCAGCCATCAACACAATGAACACCATAACCCACTCCACCATCGTCCTGCACACATCACCACAACCCCACTCCACCACAACCGCCCTCACCACCACAACAGTCGTCACCCACCATCAACCAGACCCATTATAAACCCTAATTACAACTGTTCTAAGCCCTTCCTTACTTATCAGATCTACAATTTCAAGTTCTCTACCAGTGATAAGGCTGTTGTGGTGTTGATTGGCAGTTATGGTGGTGGGGATGGGGCTGTGGTGAGGGGTGGTTATGGTAGTGGTGATGGGAACTGTTATGGCGGCGATGAGGGTGGTTGTGGTGATATGGGCTGTTATGGCAGAGACCGAGTGGTTGTGGTGGTGGTGGTGATGCGGCTGCTGTGGTGGTGGTGGTGGTGATGGGGGTGGTTATGGTGGTGGTGATTTGAAGAAGAAGATATTGATGGATGAAACCCATAAGATTTTTTATATTATTATTTAATGTTAAGGGTAGTTTAGTTTTTTCAATAATAATTTTAGCAGGAAAAATTAACAATGTTAGTCACTTAGACTCAAATGGAGATAAAAATGAAACGACATAGACTCAAATGAAGATAACATGAAACGTTAGGGGTTAGAAGACAATTTTAAAACCGTAGAGATGCAAGTGATTAAAATGAACAAACGTCAGGGATGCAAATGGTAATTTACTCCGATTTTTATTTTCTCTTTCTTTATTAGTACAAGAACCTAATTTTTGTTAAATCTAAATGTTAATAAAGAGGTATTTTTGTCTTTTTATTTTTAAAACATTTGTTAACATTTTGAATTTTAAATATTTTGTTTTTAATGTAACTTAATTAACATTTGTGCTTCTGCATACGCTAAATATACGTAACTAAACAAATATCATTTCTTCCTTTTTTTGATTGTTATGATATTTGCTCTTTAGTTATATGTCTAACTCGTTTATTAACATTTAAGTTTAATAAAAGTTAGGGTCGTGGATTTTTTTTTTTAAAAAAAAAGAAATTAAAAATTAAGGACCATATATTTAAGTTTTAAAGATTAAGGATCAAATCTAAAATTTTAATAAAACCACAATAACCAAGAGTAAAATTTACTCTTTATTTTTTAACAATTGGACAACCTAAAAAATACACCTAAGACCATCTCAATTTATAAAAATATTTTATTAAAAATGCCATATTCACTATACCATGACAAAAGTTTATTGGGTATAAGTGTGAGTTTGATCGTAACGTGACATCTACATTACTGCACTTATTCACACTCATTAAGTTAAAACACATAACATGACATAAGCGATAATCTAAAAAAGAACCAAGATATAGTTTATTTTTAAGAACGATATAAATGTGTGCTTATTTTAGAATAATTTTACAAAGCGACGCATCAAGAAATTTTCATTATGGAGGTACAAAACAAATTACTATTGACCAACCAAATGGACTAGCGGTATGATGTTTAATTTGTGTCCTTGTGATGTGGATTTAAATCACCGCAAGTGAAAGTTTGAATAAAATTGATGGAATAAATTTGCAACTAAAAACGGGTATTTATATATTTAAATTTTAAGATCATTATTAATTATATATATTTCTCAATTTCGAGTCTTTTATATACATACAAACAACAAAATTACATCTTCAAATACAAAAATTAAAAACTTTTTTTGAAACAACAATCACTAATAATCAATGTTATATCTTCAAATACAAAAAAAAAGCAATTGACAAAGTTTTAAACAATTACAATATGAAAAACAATATGTAAACATACCTTCGTAAAATATGAGTAAAATAGTCATTTAATAAGTTATTTAAAAAATATATTTATGTATTATATTTAAAAAGAAAAAATATGTAATTATGTTTTTTGACTTGAAGTAATATATAATTAATAATCTTATAAATAAGTAATATATATAAATTCCAAAAAAAAGGTAAAATCGAATTCTCTAAATGAGTCAATTAATTTAAAACAGTCAAAAATAAAACATTTAATACGTGCCGACTGCCGAGCCATCGCTCATGTATGCCCGAGCCCAACCCAAGCCCACTTTATTCACAACCCAGAATACAGCCCATTCGTATGATACATCATACATACATGCGATTATGCTAACACTTATTGTCCAAGCATGCAATAATTAAAAAAATTTCGGCTAGTAAACGAAACTTGCACGTTGCTATAAGGATATTAAATTTTGTAAGACTCGATTACAATGATGTGTAAATTAATATTCACCATCAAGAATAAGATCATATTGAATCCGGATTTCTTTTTATAAAATACCATATATTTAAAGTTTAAATGAAACTTTGAAGCAAACTTTGACAAGTTGTACGTTTATGTTTCGGTAACTTATACATTATTACACACAACTTGACTTTGAATTAAATTTACACCCAAACTTAGATAAAAATAACCATGTCACACTAATATATTTGAAATTTTGTAAAATATTATATTTTAAAAGTTATAAAATAATAAAAAAAAACAAAAGGGTTTAGCCCATGTCTTGTGAGAAACTTGCAAAGGACTCATTTTTGGCATATGTCTCGTGACGTAATTATGTATATCCAATGCAATACTACGCTTTACAAAAATAATAATAATAAGAGAATGGCTGCTGATCCTACCCTAGTTAAACTTCGCTTCTTTCTTTGTCAATTTTTTTAGTGGCAAGATTATCTTGCAAAACTCCTGAATAAATCTCCGATAATACCTTGTTAAACCCAATTAGGTTTAAATCTCTGATGGTATGATAGGTGAACTTCATATTATTATTGTAACTGCTTCAATATTGACAGGATTAGGGTTGTTCAAAATATCCGAATCCGAAACCGTATCCGAAATATCCGAAATTCGGATATCCGAAATTTCGGATTCGGATTCGGA
Organism: Flaveria sonorensis; assembly: GCA_025506505.1. Classification (NCBI taxonomy): domain Eukaryota; kingdom Viridiplantae; phylum Streptophyta; class Magnoliopsida; order Asterales; family Asteraceae; genus Flaveria; species Flaveria sonorensis. The sequence continues at coordinate 5,032,610 of CM046436.1, forward strand.
TAGTGATTTTGAAAAATTTTGGATATCCGAAATATCCAAAATATTTTTATAAAATTTTAAAAATATTAAATGTTCATTAAATATTTCGGATATTTTTAGATATTTAGGATATTTTAATAAAAAACTTCGAATATCCGAAAAAAAATTTCAATAAAAAATACTATATTTTTATAAAATTTATTAAATAATACAAAATTTTTTTGAATTCGGATATCCGAAATTTCGGATTCGGATTCGGATAGTGAAATTCACTGTCCGAAATTTTCTGATATCCGAATTTCGAATATCCGAAATTGAAAACCCCTAGACAGGATCCACCATAAGTAAACTATCCATAGTCTGAATACACATTTTGAATATTTTACGTACAACTTTCCTCAGACTTTCTAGAAGCTCTCTTAGATGACAAGGATGACCTATAAAAATACTCCATATATATACATTGATTGTATTATGTATTTGTTAAATTAATTTTAGACTTCCGGCTACTCCTTTTTATTATTTATTTCCGGTTAATAGTAAACAAAAGAACTTAACTAGCATCCAACTTCGTTTGCGTACATGCATTATGTGATAAAGTGTTGGTTAGCAACTTGTGCATTAATTTAAGAAGTTAATCATTTCTTATAAAGTGAGCCACGTGTCAACATAAAGGCCACAAATTGATCATTCTCACTAGCTATTAATATTTTGGGTAAATTGCAAAACTCGTCCTCGAACTATATGTCATCTATATTCTTTTCCCATTAATTCTGAAGCTCACAAATGCATTTTTACGACTATAACTTTAAATTATTGCGAAATAAAAAAAAAACTATTTCATGTTTGGGAACAACTAGTAGTTGTTTATCATCTTTAGTTTGAAAGAATGTTATTGTATTTTAATACGATTTTGTTGAAACAAGTTACTTTTTGGTATATATATATATGACATGAATTGTTTAATTAGAGAACATGACATGTTATGGTTATGTTACTATCAACGGCGACCATATCCGCCACTAAACCTTTGTAAATGCAGATACTAAAGGATATCAATAGTCACTAAATCTATGGATCACAAACGGATATATAATAGTTGTTTAGTGTAGCCTTGTAGCGTGCTAATTCTTTTTTACCAAGGAGATTACTAAATACCAACAATATTCAGCTAGCAGCTAGCACAACAACTAACGCACCGATCGAATTATGGAAATCTTTTGATGGCCGGGTTTTCCATGACATAAATATATGTTAATTTGTCGCTAATCTCATTTATCAAGGTTATAAATGAGATTACCCACATGATTGATATCTGTGAATTGGTCATTAAAAAGAACGTTTAGGATTAATATAATTAAAATAATAAACATCATGCATTTATACTACAACAAATCAGGTGACTGTAGGCACTTTTTGATGTATATTTACCGGCTTAAAACGTGAGTTATGAACATATATGTATTATGCGTTTCAAAATACCACATGCAAACTGCTTTCCATATCTTTAGATTTACATTTACCAAAATCGATAGAAAATTACGCACTTAAAATTTCCTGATTTGTCGAGTTCAATGTAGGAAAATATATAATATTATATCAAATAGTGAAATAGACAAAACTATATGGCTAAACGTGAACCTTTTCAAGCTCCACTTGTTAAAGTGTATATTATAAATAAATATTCAGTAAAAAAATTTAAGCAGACAATTTTTGTTTTCATATTCGCATTAGATTCCAACAGATTGTACATTTAGTTATTTATTGTAGTGCACGTACTCTTCGACATAAATTATTTTATATTTCTCAACTTGCATGAAAGTTCAAAGCACATTGAATATAACAATAATGTAAACGCGTCATGACTCATGAGAACCTCGTTGCCTTAATCACATATAATTGATATTCATAAATGCATGTTTCTTATTATGATTTCATATATACATATGCTTAAAGGGTAAGTTTTTAATTAACTTTGGATCATAATTTTTTTGAACGGCGTCTAATATGCCACTAGCTACCTAACTTAACTACCGCAAGATCTGAACATCTAACTTAACTACCGCAGGATCTAAACATTCAACCTTCAAATAGGTGAGACTATTACTTAATTGGATATAAGCCAAAATTGTGACTATGGCAATATATATAACCCAAATTTGTGTTGCTTTGTTTTGACTTTTGAAAGAATATTAAGAACTTTATGTTCATTTCTTGTAAAATCACGACTCACAGTCAATTTTGTTTGTCTTTCTTCACTTTAAACCTTAAATACTCTCTCTCTCCCCCTCCCTCTCCCTCCTAACTAGATTTAGTTCGAATATATTACAACCAAAACTCAAACTAATAATAATAATAACAATAGAAAAGACTAGATTGCGGATTTCTTAGAGTTCAGTTATTGGTGCTACTTAAGCCCAGACGTTTGAATAGGTTAACAGCAAGTGTGGTCTCTTTTCGAAGTCCTTGTTATTTGGGGTGTTATATCGGTCTAAGTGCTGCTATGTAAAGTGCAATTGTATTGTTTTCAAACTCGATTTAATCAGCAAGTGTGGTCTCTTTTCGAAGTCCTTGTCATTTGGGGTGTTATATCGGTCTAAGTGCTGCTATGTAAAGTGCAATTTTATTGTTTTCAAACTCGATTTAATCATCTTTGTTCTAGGTTTAAGTTTTTACTATGCTAGCTAGCCCTTTGGTGAACTTTTGATAAATTATAACTCCTTTTGCTCTTAAAATATATAAAGAACGTTGGAACAGAAAAGACTTATTGTGGTTAATAAAATTACAAGAGCTTTTAGGACTTTTAGTAATAATATTACTAGTGAGCAGCATTTGAAGTTCTTGTTGGATTTTCTTGTGGACAACTACAACTTAGCAACAAGATAATAATTTATTTGATAATTGCTATAAAATTGATATTTATTCTATAATACGTAACCCATCATTATTGACTATTTTCACCCCTCCTGATGTTTCTACTTATGAGGATGGTAGTCGGCCAACACGTGAGAAGAGATGGAAAATAAGATTTCATTACTCTATTTTTATATAGAAAAACTGTCTTTTACAAAAATAAAAAGAATACGTACGTCAGACCTAAAGTGATTAAACACCTTCGGATTACATGTATCCATGAGATAGCCTTGTACACTGAGTCTGTCATTCTGTTAGCTTAATAAGAATTTTTTTGAATATAGTTGTTGGTTTATTAATTACACTGATGAATTAGTAGGAAATCTTAACATGGTTCCTGGTTCATCTCTCTAGCTAGAAACCAGACCATATATATTAATAGAATAGTGTAATTGAGGAATAGTGCAATTTTATATATTAATTATTAGTTTTAGTAAGCACGTGTATTATACAGGATTGAATAAATAAAATATTAGTGTAATAAAAATTTATTAATTATAAAGTGATATTATAAGATAAGAAATTATTGTAATCTTCCTCATTATAGTTAGAATGAAAATTTTGTTTTCAAAACAAACGTTTTAAGAAAATATTAATATTTAAAATCTTCTTATTATAACTCTTAATTTTAATTATTTTTATTCATAAAAATTATAATTTATATAAACATCAATTTTAAAATATTTCGTATTTTTAAAAAAGTTTGATGTTTTAGAAAAATTTCTTATTTTATAAAAAATGTTTCTTTAGAAAAAACATTAATTAAAAGTTCTCTTTTTAATTCATTAAAAAACTATTATAATCTTTAAAAAATTAAATAATATAATTAGTAATTAATTAAGATGATTATTGATAGGAGAAAAAATCGAGAAAAAATTAATAAAAAGAAATATAATGCTGACACGTATCACCCTTAATTATCATTTTATTAAAATATAAAGATAAAGATTTAGGTTTTATTAGTTTTATATGCATGGCCCATGTGACCGATATAGATTTCACAGGATTTCTCTTCTGTTTTGCATATATATTGAGAGTTCCTTCACTATAATCTCATTCAAATCTTTGTGAATCTACTTTTACACTACCCTTAATCGAATAGATTGGTCAATCTAGTATACCTCCTGCTTTAACTTATAAAATGCGTGTTGAAAAAATAACCTTTAAGGAATATTTTATAAAAAGAACTTGATAATTCTGACACAACATGTTATACATATGGTTATTAAAGTTACACTTATATATGAATCGAAATCCTGCCTTCCAGAAAATAAGGGATATGACTTCGTATGAGACTAGCTACTATTTTGATTTTATGCATGTGAATAGAAATGCTTCAAAAGTTCAAATATTTTTAAAACAATTATGTCGTTGAATATTTATAGACTTTAGATGCTACTCTATATATTCAAGATCTTAATTTAAATTTTCTTATTTTTCTTCTTTTGTTGCGTACGAGAAAAACAATGGGTATTTTGTCCATGATGAAAGGGCAGGATGGCTAAAGATCTATACACAATAAATAAAATCTTGTGAATTTTAAATTGTATAACGACATAAGTTATTAATCAGAAATATAGATACTTTATAGAGTATAATATTAAACATACGTCATGACAGCAAAGCGGAAAGTCTCGTATTTTGAAGTAATCAAGATTAAGAGACTGCATGCACAAATATTCTAGAAGGCGTTTTTTTTTATTGTTTATTAACAATACATAATATGACTAAAAAGAAATGAAATTTAAACTCTCCAATCAAAATTGATTCTTATGTGATTTTGAAGTTCTATTTTTATTTGCCTATGATCTCTTACGAGATATCCGGTGGCTGGTTCTTCTATTCTTTGATTCCAATTGGAAGACCAAATTAATTCCATTAACAATTTTAAAGATTATCTTTGTGATTTAGAGAGATTTTAAATTGAGATTCTCAATAGTTAACATATTTAAGACAGAGAATCGTTGGATTTACTTTTTTACTTTTTTAAAATTATATATATATGGTCAGGATCATTACAGAATCACTTTTTATTTTCAGAATCAAAATAACTATTTATTTACATAAATGTAAATTATGAATCATTGATTTACATAAATGTAAGTTAAAGCTGATGATATTTAATTGTTTTATATAGTTTATTGTTCATGTCTGATATACACATATGTAAAATAAATTAAGTATCACCAAACTTAATTTACACTTATGTAAATCAATGGTTTTGTGGTTCTGAAAATAAAAAGTGATTCTGTAATGATCCTAACTCTCTGTCTCTCTCTCACTCTCTCTCTCTATATATATATATATATACACACACATTATTTTAAGCACATTTAAGCATTAAAATGCATGTTAAAAACCTCTTTTATAATAAAAGATCAAAATGAAATAGGATGCCCTGGTTGGAGACTTGTATGCATTTGTTTATTTCATATTTTTGTACAAAAATCAAATTGTACCTAACAAATTTTGGTGTGCACGCAGTGTGGTCTTAATCCAAGTTTCTTAGATTATTTCCAAAAGTCACCCATGAGATGTTTGTGTGCTAAAGTGGAGATGTGCCCATACGTGGGAGAGAGGCATGACTAGAGAATTGAAGGCCGTCTGTGTGCAAGGACAGGGTCGGGGAGGGTCCACAAAAAGGGGAGGAGAGAGGGAGGGAGGGCATGGAGTGACATTCTTGGGGAGAGGGATGAGAGAGTGACGGACAGACCACTTGAAGGTGAGCAAACCGCTCATGAAGTCTTTAGCACTAGAAATGGTCTTAATCTATGAAGTTGAAGTTGAAATGCAACAAAACATAAAACATACATCTAGAAGACTACAACTTGGGTGCAGATATTTTATGGGCTAAGTTATATAGGTTCCAAATCTAAAGTCAGGTTTATAAATTACCTACTCTAAACATGTGGAGAAAATGGAACCATGTTTTGATAGTTTGGATGAAAAAAACAAATAGTTATAAATTAAGTGGTGGTTCCACCATTTAACCTAATATGACCAACTTGTCCAAAGAATATCTTTAATGCTCTTATCCTATTGCAGCCTTCTATGTATAGAAACTAACTAATACGCCCTCTTAACCAATGGGATGGCTTATGTGGGACACAAGATTAAGACTTGCCAAAAAAGATTTGTAAATAATTGCCAAGTGGGTGTCATTTTATCTCCAATCTATCCACCATAGGATTACACTGTGTTGTACTATAGATGCCCTACTCAAAAGGCCTAGATATATAGTGGCTCTATTATTGCACCAAGTGGCTCAATACTGGCTACCTAGCTAGTACATGGTTTCACTTTGGGTTGACTTGGTGACTTCCGGTGTGCTTTGTTGTTTGATTTATATCATGAACTTCAGTGTTTCTGTATCAATTTGGTTTATATTATGGTATTTGGACATATATAAGTTCAAACACTTAAGCTTCTCTTATAAGAACATCACAGTAAATGAAATAATCAGAAACCGTATGTTAATGAAGGAACTTTCTTTAAAATAGGGTTTTTATAAAGAGATGGTTGACAAGAGAGTTTTTTTTTTGTTTAGGCATTAAAGGTACCCGCCCCTGTCATGGGCGGGTTCTCTGTCTCGATCAACGTGTCACATCGGTTGGCACGGAATCCAAATCCATATGAATGCAGGAGCTGTCAAATTAAACTTAAAACTCGCCCCTGCCACGGACAAGTTCTCAAAAATCAAAAAATATTTTTCGATGGTGAGCAAAAATTAAGTCATGATTGTATATTATATATGTTAATGAAAAATAGACATATATATATATATATGCTTGAAATATAACGTGTAAGCAAAGATACCTTTCTCACCTTAACTACAAATAAAATCATTATCCGAATATTCAATTTTGTTGTGGAGCTTGGATTACTATATTATATAAATAGTTTTAGTAAATCCGTGTATTATACGGTTTGAATAAAAAATATAAATAGATGAAAGTTTATTAATCATAAAACGATATTATAAGATAAAATATAATTAAAATCTTCCTTATTATAAATAGAACTAAAATTTTATTTCAAAACAAACGTTTTAAAAGAATATCATTTTTAAAATTTTTTTTATTATAACTTCCAATTTTTATGATTTTTTTTATAAAATTTTACTTTTTGAAAACACCATTTTAAAATATTTTATATTTATAAAAAGTTTGATATTTTAGAAAATTTTCTTATTTTAAAAATGTTTTTGTTTAGAAATAAACTTAATAAAGATCTATTTTTAATTTTATTAAAAAACTATTTTAATTTAAAAAATTGTTAACTAATATTCTTATTAATTAATATGATTATTTAATAAGATAGAAAAGCAGGAAAAATTTGGTGCAAAAAAATATGGTACTACCATGTGTCGCTATTAGTGACCATTACATTTTAAAAAAAGATCTTATCTATCGTTAATTTTATTTAAATAATGATATTATTTGTAATTGAGGTGAGAAAAGTATATTTGTTTACACGTTATGCTCTCAAGCATATACATATGTCAATATTTTTCTTTAATATATATACCATACTAATCATGACTTAATTTTTGTACACCACCAAAAAATATTTTTGTTTTTTGAGAACTCGTTCATGACAGGAGCGAGTTCTAAGTTTGATTTGACAGCTCCTGCATTCACATGGATTCCCACGTGACACGTTGACCGAAACAGAGAACCCGCTCATGACAGAGGCGTACCCCTAATGTCTAAACCCAAAAAGAAAAACCCCTCTTGTCAACCATCTCTCTAAAAAACCTTATTTTTAAAAAAGTTGTAAATGAAGTGATCAGGAAACCATAATAAAACTAACCATAAACCTTATCTAATAAAATGTCAAGGGCTGGCGTGTGAATGTGAAAATAAAGCGTTATCACGTAAGTTTACATAGATAAAAGTGGTTTCGTCTCTCAAACTCATTAAATATATATAACTCTTTTTTGAGTGGGATACACTTTATAATTATTTTTTTAATCCACCTTGTTAATTATTATAACGTAAATATTAGCATATAAGTATTTTTAACTACTAGCTTACTTATTAAAAAAACATAAAAAGTACCAATAATAATTTATTTTATTAAACACTTCAAAGTAGAAAACGAAATAAAACAATATGTTAAACATCAATCTTTTCTAAAATAAGTTCAATTAAATCCACATTAAGCATGTTACGCGTTTTTTTATTTTAGATTGCCTCACAGTTTATTTGTTTCTGTTCCTCTCTCTGATCTCCACAAGAAAGTCAGTAGATATCTTCACTTTGTTAGCAAACCGTTCACCTTTTTATCTTTATAAGACGTTTATTAGCAGCATGATAAATTATAAATTGAACTGTAGCTTGAAATTCACTAACGTATCAGATGAATGATCTGGCGAAGAAAACACAGAAAGATGATAAAAAATTTAATGAAGAGTGATTAAAAAAATTTAGAGTAGAATGTATGAGGTAGGTAAAATTATAAGTTGTTTCGTATTTACTAGATTAAAATCAAAATTTTAAAGTAATTTTGTTTATGTAAACTTGCCGTTGTACGTCTAGTGGCTTCACCCCAAGAAACTCACGCTTGCTTACGGAGGGCTTCTCCATGCCTCGTCAAAGAACCAAGATGCATTTCGTGGGTGTAGGGCTGATGTGGCTAGACCTCTTACTCACACTCATATTGGTATTACAAATAGTATATTACAGGTTTTTACTATACTTTATTAAAGGTTGTGTATGTATATTTGGCTAAATAAACTATCAAATTGGGACTCCTTCTTTTAACCATTAATTTCTTGCCCATATATACACATTACTATATACATTAAGAATTAATGGCGTGGGATTGATGTAGATTTCGTAATTTTAAACCAAACTAATGAAAGAACCGATAGGATTCGTTTGACGGTAGTTTTTTAAAACTTTGTTGGTTCAAAGAATTATTAAGCATGCCGTTGTCTGGATTAAACAAAAAAAAACAATAATATAATGTTCAAGTTGTATGACATATAATATTGTTGGAAAATATTTGGTCAGTTGATCACATTATATTTATTGGTATTGAACTATTTGCTGAAAACTATTACTAGATTGATTCTTGACGGAGTCCGTAGAGAATCCTTCGCTGGGACTCCAAAGCCTAGTCGTCGGAAGCTTCACGTTAGTGAAAATGCAATTTTATCGTACTGAACTATGTTTATGATATAATCTGATATAAGTGATCATCACTGTGCTACAGTTGTTGAACTGTCACTAAAGAACCACCGATCGCTTCCATCTCCTCATGCTCTTGATTAATCTTAAAATATTTTTTTTCTTTTTTTAAAAGAAAAACAAGATTTTACTAGAAATTAACTCATCAAGTGAATTTTATACCAAACTTTATAAATGAAAAATAGAAACATTTGTAACAACAATGACACCAATGTTTACTGACTATAGAAAATTAGAAAGAAAAGTGAGACAAGAGTTTGTAAAGCAAAAAGTGCATAAGAGAGGAAGTCGACGGTGGAGTAGATTCTGATACAAAAATATAAAAAAATAAAAAGTTCAGATATATTGTGATGAACAAACTTTGGCCCCACACAACACTAAAATTGATTATATATAAGTTTATTTTTACTTTTTCTCTATTAGGAAAAGAAAAATGAACCAATTGCAACAAAAACGTGCAAAGATTGGCTACCTTTTTATTATCTTAAAACTTAATTTTATAGTCACTATCTGAATTTTGGTGGTCTATATCTACAAAGACCAACGGAGTTGGTGGGGACAAAGTGATAAAAGGAAAAGGATGAGACTTTGTTTGGTATATGGTTCTCATTTTATGGCCATTGTCACCTATAAATTATGTTAATTAGTCACGTGAATTAATTAAATTTACGGTATAATCACTTTTATAGCATTTTAAAAAACGATTATTACTGATCAAGAAATCAATTAAAATAACACCACGTTTAGAAATATGAACTAAATAATAATATGTATGCTGTTCCAATAATAATAATAATATGTATATTCAAGACACTTAAATACTTATTTATCGGGGTTAAAATTGTTTAGCAGAAGTTAATGATTCGGTTATATAAAAAACATCATTCACTATTAATAAAGTGATCATTCACTACTAATATGGATTACCGTGTATAAGAAAATATACATAACTTAATAGTTTTTAAATATGGGTGATGTTATTCTACAAAGTGTATTTTTGCTATAAAGTGTAAGAAGACACAATGAGTCTAAAAAGGTCACAAAAAATTATATCTCACAATCTAAATCAAATTTCAAAAAAGCATTTCGGAGTCTTTGTTGCTCTCGTCGTCCTCTTTCAGAAAAAATAAAAAAAAATTTCATTGTGTCTTTTATGACATAATAACGTCATTGTGTCTTTCATAATGATACACGTTATTGTTTCTTTCATAATAACACAATGACGTCATTGCGTCTTTCATAAATGACACAATTTAATTTTTTTATTTTTTTTATTATTCGTTTATTTTTTTTTCTTAGTGGGGACGGCTAGGGGAACAAAGCTCGGATTACTTTTTTGAAATTCGATTTAAATTGTGAGATATAATTTTTTTGTGACTTTTTTTGACTTATTGTGTCTTCTCACACTTTGTAACAAAAATACCATTTGTATTTAAACTTCTTTCTTAAATATTATATATTATAAAACAATTAATTTATAAGAAAATCTCACTTATTACATTTCAATTACTTTGCTAAACTTATTTAACGGGATATCTCCAAAATTTCAGATTTACTATGATAAACAAATTCAAAATATCATATTTTTGGGATAAAGAATCGGCAGATTTAGATTTTTGCGGGATTGTGATTACTTTTTATGAAACTGTAAAGTATATATAAAACTGTAAGTGTTTGCTCACTCTATTCTTTTTTTAGTTTTTGCTCTTGCAGAATTACATTTCTTTTGGGATAAAGAATCGGCAGAGTTAGATTTTCGCGGGATTGTGATTACTTTTCATGAAACTATAAAGTATATATAAAACAGTAAGTGTTTGCTCACTCTATTTCTTTGTTAGTTTTTGCTCTTGCAGAATTACATTTCTTTAGGAAACAATGACACTGTCTAGTATAAGCTCAACCAATATAAATGTTGTGACGTCTAGTTTTTATAAAGTTAGCTTGGACGAAGCATATTGAACATCATTTTCATAAACATATTGATCGAAGAGGACAACGATCAAGTTGCGCTTTTACGGATATGAAAGATTTCATATAATACAATGAAACAAATTAAAGAGAAGATCGTGGTTACGATTAATCTAGACGTATAATTCACAATACCAAGAAGTCAATGTGGATCTACAGTTTCATCAAAAAATGAAGGACGATAAAAGTAGATAGAATTTGTGTTATTACTCTATTAAACTAATAGTTTTATCATAAACGAGTTATATACGTTATGGTATGCATTTATAAGCTTTTTATAATATAATATGTGTTATTTGTTTTCAATTCAACCCTAAACTATGCAGCATGAAAAGAACATGCCGTTAATCAAATGCAACGAAGTGCAAGTACGGCTGTAATAAACCCAACTACAAATGTAAAAAAACCAATTAAGAAGAGATGCAACAAACGATAAAAGGAACTACTTGCACAGATGAACAACAAACAATCTCAATCGTCGAGTAGAAAGTGATGATGGTTAAGTAGGTAGTTTAGTATTATCTTTATATATGAAATGTAGTAGAAGAATTTAATAAACATTTTTTAAATATTTTGATATGTTATGGAATTTTGTATTAGAATTGAACCCGGTCTGTATGAAATTTTGTAGTTTTGTTATTTAAATCTCTATTTTAAAACCTGAAACAATATATATCAAATTAAAAAGTAAAAAATTACCGATCCGATACTATGTCATCACCATAGATAGAAATAAAAAAAATTAAAACAAAATAACCTACCTCAACAAAATGTCATGTATTGACTGAAAATAAATTAAATGTATAATTTTATTTGTTTTAGAGATATATTTTCCCACGACCTTGTCGCAAGGAAATGTTGTAGGTATTTATATACTTATAGCGATGACATCTATATTGAAGACCTTTCCCACTCATTACCGGTGGTTTCTTAGTATAGTGGACACAATGAACATAAGATGAGTCGAAGTTACGACCATTCGGAGAGATGGATGGATATTGAGACGACTCTTGACTTCAGCATCATCATGTCATTCTCTTCACACTTCATTGTTGTCGAAGATAATCAATATGAGTCTTCTTTATCTAAGCTTTACATGGGGACACACTAAGAAGACTCGAGTGGAGGGGGTCATGGGGTCATGTTTTATCATCCCAGTTCAACTTTTTATATCATTATTGATTGTTTTGATCAGTCAGTTGTCACTCTTGGGCAACACAACTATGGGAGAGTATTAGGGGTCGTAAGAGTGTACGTATCTTCAAGGCAGAGACCATCACCTATATTGTTATGTCATTACCTGTGAGTCTGGGAGATCAGACGCTTATTCTCTTGACATAGATATACAATTATATTTACATCATGTATTTATTATATCATCATTATAAACTAGTTATTTGTTTAAATGTTTGTAGCTTGTCATTGTTGAAGAAAAATTCAAAACAGTAAGACACGTAACACTACATGAGACGCGGAGTTGAAGTCACTATGGAGGGTTCGAGAAATCATTTATAACTTGATTTCGCAAACCCATTTTGACTTGTCATCTAGCTAGTTTGGACAATGGGTTACACAAGTTGTTTCCATGTTAAAAGGTTTAAAAGTATCTAGGTTGTTTGACACCTATCATTCTATATTTAAGGCTCAGGTTCGTCAATTTTTAACACATGCTAGCGTTACATGATTTCTACAGCTATTGATTTGGTTGGATCGATTATACTTTCTATATATTTACTTTACCTGAAATTTTGTTGGATCGATTATACTTGTTATTTCGATCTACCGCAGGTTAAGACATATTGATTAATTGTGTTGTTAGTTTCATGTATCAGAAGTAACCACATAACAAATTAATAATAACTTAATCAAAGAAGTTAGAAGATGAATTTCAAAAATCTTAACTCAATTGATCCGTTTTGCACTCTCTTGTATGTTACCCTACTTATAATTCTTCATTAATCTACAATGCAACTAAACATACTCGTCATAAACAAGTCTTGAACTCTTTACCTCAACAGAAGCATTATAGCTCTAACCTTAAATGAATTTGTTAATGAACTCAACCCTCACCTCACTTTATACATATTCTTATATTATACTCGGAAAACAAACAATTAATATTTGACGGATTTCAAAATGTTTACTTTATACGGTCTATAAAGAAAAATTCAAATTATGCTACATATTCGATCTTATACTATACATATTCTTATATTATACGGATTTCAAAATGTTTACTTTATATGGATTTCAAAATGTTTACTTTATACATATTCTTGTATTATACGGTCCATTGGTATTATTATTTTCTTAATCTGAATGATCTGTTGGTAACCCATTAAAAATTTTGGAATTTTAAAACGGACTCCTTACAGGTCTTTAATAAAATTATAAAGAATACATACTGAACAACGAAATACCGACTAAAACCATAGCCATCATTAATTAAAAATAAATTATTGACATATCAATGGAAAAATCTTTTTGTCACTAGCTTTTTGGTTGTCTTCAATCGCTTATTAGGATCGGGTATTGTCTTTATGTGATACTCTATTTTTTTATTAATGGCCGACGAAAAAACTATATTACTTCCTACCACATTATATATGTACTATTTAATGTTAAACTATTAAACTTCATTGGCTTCTGAATTAAAATCATTATCTTCTCAATTTGTCCTTTAATCATACTTATGTCGATAGTAATTTTTTTATGATGACATACACAAGACCACCTCAGCGCCTATAAACAACTAATTTGAATTCTTTTTTTCTGTTTGACGTATAACGTCACATGACCCGATCCACTTAATATATAGGTACTAGCTTTAGTTATCCGTGTATTACACGGAAATAAAAAAGCTAAATATTAAATAACATAAAAATATAAATAAAACCAAGTGTGTTATATATTAAATAAGACATAAAAACTTTTAATTATAAGATCACAAATGAGTCTAAACATCCTTGTAAACTATATTTGTAGTAACATTAGTAGTTTTGCCCTTATTATCTAAAGCTAAGAGTTTCAATCCATCTTTACTCTTAACTTGTGACATGACGACATAAAGCTGACCATGCGTAAAAATAGGCTCTTTTAAGTATAAGGCAACTCTTGACAGAGATTGACCTTAACTTTTGTTTATTGTCATAACGAAATATACAGTCAAAGAAAACTAGCTTCTTTTAGACTTCAAATGAATCCTTTTGACAGGTCAAATCGTGAGCTAGATATTGAGTGGGTGTGAGGATATTAGTATGAAGAAATTAAGATTTGAATAATATACACTGAAAAGTTGAGTGCGATAATAAGATCAATTTCGAATTATTTTGATCATGTAATTAGATATAGGGATATAGTATTGAATCGGGTTGGATCGGTCTATGAATGTTCATAATATCTCTGATTAGTTGTTGATTATTATTTATTTAATATCAATTTTAATAAACCCGTGTATTATACGAGTTGAAAAGATATAATATTAAATATAATAAAAATTTATGAAGTATAAAATGATATTCTAAAATAAGCTATGATTAAAATTACGTATGAGTAATAACTATAAATAATAAAATAATGATATCAACTTTTAAACTTTTTTTCCAAAAAAAGTTAAACAAATTTATTTTCAAAACAAACCGTATTAAAATTTTAATTTTTTAAAAATTTCTTATTATAACTCCTAATTTTAATTATTTTTAGTTTATATAAAAATTTACTTTTTAAAAACACCAATTTTAAAATATTTTATATTTTAAAAAAGTTAGATGTTTTAGAAAAAATTTTATTTTACAAAAATTTGTTTTCTAGAAATAACATTAATAGAAAGACATTTTTCTAATTTATTAAAAAAATTAGTCTAAAAATAATTAAAATTATTTAATATTTGTTAATTTAGATAATTATTTAAGATGAGAGAGAAGTGGAAAAAACAAATTTAAGAAGGAATATGTCAAGTGTCCCTTAACTTATTTTTTTAGTATTAAATTAAATATAGATTTTATGAGTATTTAATGACATTACAAAAAGCGTGATACAATTATTAATATTTTCTATTTCCACAGGGCCGACAGTCCCACATTTTAATCATAGTAACCAACAATCTTAATAATGCATATTAAACAGCGTGAAGATGAATAGATATTCATACAAAGGTTCCTGTGAAATATAATTGATTCCCTTTATATGTTTGAACAAATTCCATGATAAAAATAGAAGATTTTGATGTATTTACTAATAGTAGTTTAGTTTTTTTTAACGATTAAAAGTAGTTTAGTTAACAGTTGTAATTAACCCCATGGCTTTTCAAAAAAAAAATCATGGGTACGAGTCTCGCTTGAAGCAAAATTGTTTTAGGCTAAGACAGAGAGTTTTTCTCAGTTGTAGGTTCTTAGGTTCCTTCTGAGGCGTTGGTGTTATGGTCCCGACTTAAAAACAAATATGTGAAACTGATTAATATAACATTTATTTTTCGAACTATGTTCATACAATTATCATTCAAAAAAAAATTAATGTTGAATCTTGTGGAACTTAAAAAAATATTTTGTTGGTACTTCTATTACGGTAAGCTATTACAGACAGTAAAATGACATATTTTTAAATACTTTTTTTAAACCTACATAATAATAATATTATTACCTAATAATTTCATTCTTACTTTGTACGTTTTATATAAAAGTGAACTTTGTATGTTTAATTTTATTTACATAAAAAGAGAAAGGATAAAATACACAGTTGATTTTACATATAAGAAATAGATTCAAATACAAAGTGTATTTTTGCTACAAAATATGAGAAGACACAATGAGTTAAAAAAAATCATAAAAAAAGTTATATCTCACAATCTAAATTGAATTTCAAAAAAGTATTTCCGAGCTTTTGTTCCCCTAGCCGTCCTCACTAAGGAAACAAATAAACGAAAAATAAAAAAATTAACGTTTTTTTTATTGTGTCATTTATGAAAGACACAATGACGTCATTGTGTCATTAATAAAGACACAATGACATCATGTGTCATAATAGACAAAATTAAAAAAAAATTATTTTTTTTATTTTTTTTCTGAAAGAGGATGACAAGAGGAACAAAGACTCCGACGTATTTTTTTGAAATTCGATTTAGATTGTGAGATATAATTTTTTTGTGACTTTTTTAGCCTTATTGTGTCTTCTTACACTTTGTAGCAAAAATACACTATGTAAAATAACCTCACCCTACATATAAAATGTAGAAAGTTGGTGTGAAATTATCACATAAAAAATCGTAGTTATACTATGCGAAATTAAGTAGCATTTGCATCATTAAATTACATCGTCATTATCACACAAAAGAGGATGACATAATCACGAGGATGCGTAATAATTTTACCGTAATTTAATTAAGCAAGTGTTACTTAACTACGCAAAATGAACTACGTGAGGATCCTTTATATGCAAAATGAACTTTATAGAGGATCATAAGAAACATTTAACTTGTAAGAAACTAAAAAACTTACTTCAAACAATCACATAACTTAGATTTTTTTATTTTATATATACTTAATGGGTAATTCAATAAATGTTCACCTTTATTTCTGTAGTTAAATCAAGAAAATTTTGTTTTCTATTTTTTTTTCTTTTAACTAAAGGAGTCCGTGCGATTCGACAATGACACAACATGTAATTTTTAAATTAAATAAACCATTAGCAATATCATACTCAATTTAAAGAAAAAAAATACTTGTTTTATGGTATTATTTTTAAAAAAAATAACACATGAAAATTTATAACCATTTAAAATTTATAGAAAAAGAAAATTGGTTAAAAGTCAACTATTGCAATCACATAATTGACATGTATAAAGTAAATAATTAAGATAATGAAATTCGAAAAATACAATTTTATTACCTTAAACTTTTAAAATTAATGTAAGAAAACAATTTTCTTCTTAATGTTTTATATTGCATCGATTTCATCTAAAGCTTCATCAAAGTTTCCATTCCTCACACATTTAGAAGAGCATTTAGATTTCAAGATTCTGATAAATCTTGAAGTACATTGAACAACATAGGTAAGATAAAAAGAAGTAAAGAATCTGAAACAAGGGGCATACACACATGCATTATCCCAAAGACAATGACATTTTTAATGGACTTTGGTCCTTTTCTTATTCATAGTTAATTTGTAGAGGTTTACGTATGGGCTCCTTCCTTTTTTTAATCTTTCATTCATTCCTAGTAAGACCATCCATGGAATATTGATCATTAGTTGGGCTGAAAGATTTGTTTAGATCAGCACATATGCCTTTTACATACAGAAAACATTAATCGATTGAAAACCCTACCTGACTACCTACATCATCTCTCTAAATATACCCGTCGATATGATTTCTTTGTCTTCATCGATACCAGCACACCAATAAAACCACCAACGATTTGTTCTATCCGTACTTTAAATTACATTTGCACAAGCGTGTTGCCGTTGTTCTGATGTGGTTCGACCATCTTAGACAACCATTATTCCAACCATTTGCAACATATATGTTCTCTGATTTCCTAGTACATCATCTCATGTAGCCTTGTTCATCCGATGAATCAGTTGATCAAAACAGATGTCAGTACAACACATATCTATTGTCCCATGGTGGACTTTGATTTCATCTATTGTCAATCGTTGAAAGCATTGATGTAAAGGGATCAATGGTTGACGTCGATTTCATCTACAGATGTAAAGGGACCAATTGTACATAACGTTACTCAAGTCGTTACATATATGTAACACTACAACTAAGTTACATGCATGTAACTTTGTGTGTTACATGTATGTACCTCAAGTTTCATGTATGCAACACCATTTTTTCCTTTATTTCTATTCAATGGTAGGAACATTTGCGTTTGCATGTATGTAAAGACAGGTTTATGTATAATAAGAACTGTTTTTTTAATCAGTTCAGATTTTTAATTTCAATTATGGATTTTACATTGTATATAATATATGTGACATATTAGTTAGACATATTCGTTTGGGGCTTCTTCTTTGTTGCATTATGTTATGTGAAAAGTTTCAAAAGGTGAAGAGTTCTTTATCATCATCTTCTTCAACTTCAATTCTAATAATATACTCAAACTTTTGTGTACGTAAACCAAGTGCTTTGATTTTGAATGAAACAATTTGGGGGAGATAAAGAGTAAGTGCATTTAGGGATTTTGGGTTATTAAAAATAACGATTTCCATCTTTCTTTTTCAATTCTGCTCTTGAAACTTTATTAAACTATCATAATCCTTGATTCAATTTACTATAATGTCACATTAGATCTCAGTCATAGATTAAACTAAAAAAAGAATCAGATTAGTTATTTTGAATTTTGCATATCTAAGAATTTTCTTATGAATAATATCATATACGTGAAAAGATTAAACTTAATACATTTTATATATAGTGAAAATATTAAACTTAACACACTTTATAATGTATATATGTATTAAGTTTAATATTTTTTTCTCTAGTTTGTTATCCGGAAAGATATGGCTTCATTGGGTAATACTACATGACAAATGAATTCATTGCTATTATTTCTCCCTCCTTTTACTTGTTGTACGGACAAGTTTCCTCATGGCTAGTCAGATTCTTTTTCTTGGAGTACATGCTGTCTATAATTAGGGATGGAGAGGTGTTGGGGCAATGATGGACCAGCTTGTTTTTGACTATTCTAACATCACATGTAGTGTTTAATTAAATCGACTTCAAAATAAAAACCACATAGAAGCCACCCATAAAGAATAATAATAACTGAAAATTCATTTTCGAAATCTCTACATAAATAATCATGACAAAAAATGATCGATGGAACATTTGGCAAAGATAACATGCTTTTATCCATTATTCAGAATAAAAGGAGCCGAGTAGACGATAACGGTTTTGGGACGTGTCAAGCTTTCGTAGACGGAAATACGTATGAGATTAGTTTTTAATTTTTTTTGTGGGTAATTCTGTATGAAGATGTTATTAAATAATAACGATTTCACAACCTTACCATACCAAAATCTTTTAATATAAAATTATACAAGTGTTTTTAGTGTAATTAAGCTTTGGTACTGATTAACAACTTGATAATGCTAGTATGTATGTGATGTTAATGTTAGATTAAGTTAGAACACTGATTTTTAATATAAAAGGTCGACTTTTAGTATTATATACGTATTTATTTCTGTTGTGTAGGACAATGGCTAGAGGTTAATTAAGGAAAAATAAGATAAGGAAATTATATAAGAAGGTGTGTGGGGGATTCATGGATGGAGAAAGCTAGCTGGCAAGAGTCGGTGGAAAATTGGGAGTTGGTGCAAATATGCTATTATTTCCACCGTCACAACAATTAACAATTTATCTTTTAAATTTCAAGTTGAATAAAGTATTCTTGAATGGTTAAATCTCAACTTTAATCTTAGTATAACTATTCGGTTCATTTATAACAACTAACTTACACATACTTAAAATAATTTTAAAATTTGATGATAGAAATTAAACCTTCGTCCTTTTAGAAAGAGACACCAGAAGCGTTTAGTTAGTATGTTTTATTAATACCACCAACTATTTGGTTGAGTGGTAGCCTCATGACTTCTTTTAGGGGAGGTTGTAATCGGGTGGCGGGTTTTCCCTGGAATTGATGGTTGGTGTGCTTGGGCTACCCAACGCTATCTGTGATCGCGGGCGTATGGGGTGCCTTTTCGCCATTGGGGTACCCCGGGTAGCCGGGCTTTAATTAGTTGGCCGTTCAAAAAAAAAAAGTATGTTTTATTTATTATAAATAAATGTAAACTAAAAACAGAATGAATACATAGAGTAATTAGTATTTTAACGCTTTTGTTGATTATCAATTAGGTTTAAATTGTTTACTTGATGGATGCATTATTTTTATTTTCAGAAATGCACTTGATGGATGCATATGATGAAATTTTAAATTAGCAAATCTATCATGCATAGTGTTATTATAGCATATATAGTATTAATGTAGTATTAAAATTCAATTCACAAACAAGGTCTTATAAGCCCAAGGTCAAATTACATACGTTGTAGATAAAAGGATTTCAATTCTAAATTAAAAGGGAAAAAAGTAGCTATATGTTTGGGTCATGTAACACCACTTCTCAACCGTTTATACTTTTATACTTACTAAATACGACACTAAAATCTGCTATTTAGTTAAGATTTCGTTACAAATTAATACACGCAAGGTTTATGTTGGATATTCTTAGTTAATTACTAAGTTTGAACTTGTTGATATAAGAGCATTTACAGCTCGTTTTCTATTTTTATGTGAGTGAATGCCTTATATTATATGAGATGATTGTGAATGAAGAAGATGGAAATTTTATGGAGGTTGTATTTGAGGAAACATGGTACAATCTTTATAAATTTTTTAATATTTTTAAAAGTGATGTGAGTGGATAAGAAAGAAAATGTAATGATAAATATATGAAATAATACTATTTAATTGAGAAGACGAGAGAAAAAATAATGATTTTTAATGTAATTATAAGGATATAAATGGATGATGGATTGTGAATGCTCTAAAAGAACCTTTTGGATTTAATATAAATAATTTAGGTTTAAGAGTAAGCATAGTTTGAGTCAACATATATAATCGTTAGAATATATATTGGAAATCCCAAATTTTCATCATTTAAAACGAAAACCATAAAGGTATTAGAATATAATTGGGATGTTACTCGTCACATGTATCTTGAAACATTAAAGGGATATTTGTTAGTGTCTATACATTAAGGTGTTAAAAAGACCGAACTCGCTTAATTTGTGCTCATCACGTTCTTTCCTCTAAGTGTGCATTGTTCACGCAAACAAGCTGAAAAAATAATAATAGTAAGTGTTGGCTATAAACTATAAGAACATGATATATTCTATAGGCAAAATTAGTAAATAGTTGGAGGTGCTTTCACCCTTCTTAGAGTGTTAGCTATAAATGGTATCATGGCGTTATTTTATCATATTAATGCAACACGTAATAGTATCATATTCATGTTATTTTTATGATAACGCAACTTATGATCTATCTTATCATCTTACATGTTTTGGTCTCATTTCACTAAAATGTAATTTTCATTTTATTTTATTTTTGTAGTACCATAAAATCGTTTTTTACATGTGGGGATAATCCACTAGTTATCCAAAAACCAAGTGGGTGAATAACTACTGCCACTTAAGTGGAGGAACACAAAGGTAATCCACCATCATCTTTTCAATAATGATGTAACTCTTGAGCTCAAATTCTAGGTCATCCTTACAACTCTACTACTACGTACATGTGTGTTACTTTAACCGATCAACACATCCACCCATGACCCATAGTATATTACACTCTCCTAGAAACCATATCACACGTTCTAGCGCATCTATATAGAATTTTCAAGAATATTATGTGTCACATTATCTTGGTTCATCATTCAAACAATTCTATTTCGTATTTATCTTAATCATGAGGCACACAAAGCATGCATCATGTTATGTATTTTCTATGTCAAAATCATGGTGAGGCACAAAAATATGCATCTTGTTATCAAAATCATGGAGAGGCACCAAAATCATGTGTCACCTTATATTTAGCTTCATCTCGCCTCTATCTTTAGACTCGAGTTTGAACATTGATTATGCTTTCGTTGGAACACACCTAGAAAGATCATGATTTTGCTTAGTTTATTCAAGCAAGACCAACAAAAGCTCCTTCAGTGGTAATTGACTTATAAAAATGAATACGTTGATGTATAAAGTAAAAAATGTGTACTAAGTGTACAAGTGGACTGATCGAGTTATCGGGTTTGGATATAAAAAACCAGTTGATTTTAAAGGCTTAAATAACTATTACAAGTACAGATAAGTAAGAGTTGTTTTCACAGAAAATTGGTGAAAAATATCAAGCTTGGATGTATTAGAACTAAAACACAAACACTAATACTAAAAGCAAATATCTTTTTGGCTTTTTTTCTTTTTGTTTTTTTTTTTTGTTTTTTTTTTTTGTTTAAGAGGAAAAGTAAATTGAATATAAATAATTAAGAAAGCAACAAACTTAATTAACACTTTTTGAAAACTATGACAAAAAAGCAATCACTTGCAAGTTCAAGTTTAAGGAACCACAATAGGTTTAATAAAAATTAACTGGTAATCATATTGACATGATATTATGGAATTAACTGGTAATCACATAGATATGATTTTATGAAATAGACTGATTAATTGGTAATCTAAAAACAAACTTTTAAGATACGCTTGTTTATAAATTACCAATTCCTAGATATCAAATACTCACACGCAAGTGAAACTGCTCAGGATGCAAGAAAAGCGAATTCGAATGATAAAATGCAAATACTTAAACATAAACAAATTGTTTAACTTCAATCAAATACACAATTGAATTTTTATGTCAAAAGAAAACAAACCGAGCAATAAATCTAAACTATAACATATTGTTTCACTTACAAGAACTATCAACTCGAAAGTGATCTGAAACAATTTAGCCACTCATCGGCATGATTCAATCTTTAAAGGTTGAATTGATGTTGTTGGAGCTTGTCCAGGGTGAACTCGTGATGAAAAGCACACTCAAAATCGTCTTGGAATCGTCCAAAAATCGCAAGTGAAAATGTTAGGTCCGAAACCCTAGAGTTATCTCTAAATAATGTTTGAAATTCAAAAAATTTCAAGGTTGTTTGTCAGGCAGAGCATAGTGCGCTGGGGACAGAGCATAGTGCGCTGGGGATAGAGCACTATCCGCTGGTGGCTCAACTTTTTATGTAGTGCGTTGGTCTATGTGTTGACGTCATAGTACAATGCACTGGCTGGTAGTGGAGCACTATGTGCTGGAACTTCTTTTATGACCTTTTTACTCGCAATCGCTTCATCTTCACTTCCATAAACGTCCTTGCTTCTATTAATCTTTCAAGTAAGTGGGTCTATAGCAACGAAAATATAACACCTTATAGCAACGACATGTCGTCGCTATAGCTAATTTTTACCTATAGCGACGACATGTCGTCGCTATAGAGTTCGTTTGTAAAAGTTAGTTGTAATAGACTGATATGTCGTCGGGATAGAGGTCGTCGGCATAACTTTTTCTATAGGAACGACAAATCGTTCCTATAAGTGTCGTGGTTTCTGATTTTATCGAATAAAAAAAAAATAAAAAAAATAAAAAAAATAAGATCAATAGCGACGACATGTTGTCGCTATAGGTGTTTTTTAATTTTTTTTTAAAAAAGGGAGACACCTATAGCGACGACATGTCGTCGCTATAGGTATTTTTTAATTTTTTTTAAAAAAAAGAAAAATACTCTATAGCGACGACATGTCGCTATTGATCTTATTATTTTTTTTATTTTATGCAGAACCTTATTTTTTTAAAAAATTTAACAAACATATAATCAAGAAAAATCCAATGCAAGTTTAACAAACTAATAATTCATACAACTTCAAATATAAGTTTAACAAACAGATAATTCATACAATTAGTTTAAAATTCAACAAAATCTAACAAAAATACAAACGCTAATGACCACCAGGTGGTCGTTGCTGCTGCCAGTAGCGCATCATTTCCATCTGCTCTTGAAGTAATCGTTGCATTTCTTGTATTTGTTGTTGTTGTTGTTGTTGGATTTGTTGTTGTTGTTGTATAGTTTCTTGATTTTGTTGTTGTTGTTGTCTAAGTTCTACAACTTCATCATGCAAATGTTGTGTTGGAGGAGGTTGCGAGCTACAAAAATCAGGGGTGGGATGTCTCACCACGCGACCAACACCCCGTATATGTCCTCGCCTTTGACCTAAGGGACGCTCAATGCATTGAATCTCATCAACAGCAGATGAGTCTCCACCGGTCTCGCTAGAGGATCTCACATACTCCTCTTGAATTCTTTCCTGCATTAAACATATTGAATATTTGTCAAACGGGTCATTTTGACCAAAACACACTTAAACATACTAGAATCATACAAGAGTTAGTTCAAACGGGTCATTTTCACCCAAACACATTTAAGCATACTAGAATCGATCAAAAGCTAGTTCAAACGGGTCATTTTGACCCAAACACACTTAAACATACTAGAATCACACAAGAGTTAGTTCAAACGGGTCATTTTCACCCAAACACATTTAAGCATACTAGAATCAATCAAAAGTTAGTTCAAACAGATCATTTTGACCCAAACACACTTAAACATACTAGAATCACACAAGAGTTAGTTCAAATGGGTCATTTTGACCCAAACACACTTAAACATACTAAAATCACACAAAAGTTAGTTCAAATGGGTCATTTTGACCCAAACACACTTAAACATATTAGAATCAATCAAAAGTTAGTTCAAATGAGTCATTTTGGCGCACACACACTTAAACATACTAGATACACACAAGAATTAGTTCAAATGGGTCATTTTCACCCAAACACATTTAAGCATACTAGAATCGATCAAAAGCTAGTTCAAACGGGTCATGTCGACCCAAACACACTTAAACATACTAGAATCACACAAGAGTTAGTTCAAACGGGTCATTTTCACCCAAACACATTTAAGCATACTAGAATCAATCAAAAGCTAGTTCAAACGGGTCATTCTGACCCAAACACACTTAAACATACTAGAATCACACAAAAGTTAGTTTAAATGGGTCATTTTGACCCAAACACACTTAAACTTACCCAGTCCGATTCTGCAGTTGCATTCACCCATCCCGTGCCTTCTCTGAAATGCATCTTTTGAAAGAGATCAATCGGTCCACTCCCTTGTGAATAATAAAAATTCTAAGAAATGCATCTTCCGATAGTTAATACTTATTTTTATAATAACAATTATACTTTTACCTCCATATGTCTCTTCTGTGCATATGATTGGCTCCCATGGAAACTCGGATAGCGTTGTTTACCTCTGTTTAATTTGTTTGCCTCAGATCGGCTCCTATAAGCAAGATCTAAGAACAACTCATTAATCACCTGAGCCCATGCTTGCGGGTCAGTTCCCTCAGGAGGACAAGTTAACGCTGTTTCCACGTCATCATAACCACCCTCATCATCAAAATGAGATTTTAGATCTTGCTTTCGATCTTTATAGGCTCTTTGACACACGGCATTGATTCCGAGCCTTACGCCTTCCCACTGTTCGGATTCCCTCCATCTAGCAAGGTCAAAATATTCCTACAAAACATGTAATTAGAAAACATGTAATACTTATATGATTAAAATACGATAAAAACACAACATTGTATACTTACAAAAAGTGTAGGATATATGGCTCTCTTAAACTCATCGGGAACAGCTTGCCAACTGGGATAATGGAAAGGAACAACCTTACTAATCTCATTAGAGATTAACCTTATAAAATCCGAGCTGTTTTCTCCAACAAACTTATATTGGCCCCCTTGCTTTCAACTTCGATCGGTAGTGGTTGGCCTTTGTTTTGCTCAAATTTTTTAAATAATTTAATGTTTTTTCCTTTTGATCTTCTTTTTCTCACGGGTTGTGCTACATTAATATATGCAATTGAAAAGTTAGGAAACATAGATTATGTTTAACATAAATATGTATTTTTTAACTTTAACAAATAACTTACAAGACTCGCAACCTGTTGGGATCCTATTTGGATCCCCATGCGGAGGTAGATCCCCGCCATCCCCGCCATGTCCTCGAGCAATATATGTTGACATGCTTCAACAAAAATAGACAATAAAACATGGAAATACAACTTTATCAATTAACATATACACAAAGATGTACTAACATTAAATTCATATACACTTACATATACATACATACAAGCATAATCACAATACATAATCACTTACAAGTATACAAACATACAAATATACAGCATACCTACATACACAATTACAAAAATACAAACATACTTACATACAAGTATACAACATACTTACATACACACTTACAAGTATACAAAAAACATACAAGTATACAACATACTTACATACACAATTACAAAAACAAACATATAATAAACATAAATACATACAAACATTCACATACAAAATTTACATAATTACATACATATAAACATATACATAAACAACTAAATACATCAAACCATATACATATAAATTAACACATATAAAAATACATACAAACTTAAAACCATAAAAATATATAGTGGCATTTTATCAAACACTTTGTGTGCATAACCTAATCTACCATCAAACTTACATACACTAACATATATATACACTTTTACAATCATACAAACCTAATCACAAACATATTCACTAAACAACACTTAAATCATAAGCTTTAAACGAATTTCATACCTTCAAATCTTCAAATCCTTTAATTTCAAGCTTTAAACTTTAATCCCACCCAAAATATAAAATTTAGATAAAACTTATAAAAACAAGATTATATAACTTCATTATAGTAAAATAACATCATCCTTACCTTCAAACACTTCAATTTGATACCAAATACGCATATAAACCGAGATGAAAATCGTGAGAAAAATTGGGTTTTTTTTGGGTGAAAAAAGGGCAGAAGGTCTGAAATGCGATTTAAAGGGTCTGCACTCTATAGCGACGACATGTCGTCCCTATAGAGTAAAAAAAGTCGTCCCTATAGAGTCAAAATTAAAAAAATTAAAAAAAACCTGTTCCGACGACATGTCGTCGGCACAGAGAAATTATTTTTTTATATTTTTTATCTATCCCGACGACATGTCGTCGGGAAAAGTGGATTTTAATTTTTTTTTTTTAAATCTGTAATTTGAGGTAGGAAAAAATAAAAAATTAAATAACCTCACCTATGGTGACGCATGTCGTCGGCATAAGTATTTTCATAAATCCCGCGTATTATTTTGAAGCCCGCCAACTCTATACCGATGACAAGTCGTCGGTATAAAGTTTGACCAGTCAAAAATACCTATTACTATATAGCGACGACATGTCGTCGCTATAGACCAAACTATACCAGCGACGTATGTCGTCGCTATAGATGTCGTCGGGACAGAGCTAAATTGTTGTAGTGTTAAGACATTGAAATTATGATTTTTTAACTCTAACACCTGTAACGCAAACACATCTCAAAATAACCTCATTGCATATTCATTAGCACACTAATTTTTTTTAAATATGTTTAATACCAAACAAATAACACCCGATCATAAACCACGACGCAAACACATATATATTAGGTAAGATTATATATGTCTCCTAAATTACTAAGCGGCTTTGAAGTGCAGCTTTGTAGTTTGGATGCATAATTATGACTGTCTAGTCCTTTTATGCATAACCAATTACATGGATCCTTGTAATGTTAACGGTACTATTGTAATTAATTTTAACGTAGTACTATAACAAGTTTCTGAGCCATATTTTTAATATACTCAAATTAAGATAAAAAAAAAGTTATTGATTAATTTTATAGTATAACTTTTAAAAAATAATAAAATAAGATAAATATTATTTAAGTTAAAAAATAAACTACATTTAAGATAGATTGCTTTTAATCCTATATATTACTTATTTGTAGGTTTCTATTATTTATAGTCTTCTCAATGCTTTATTCCTTTTAACGCTTAGTATGAAAGTATTTGATCTTTATTGTATATTTGTGGGTGTATTTAACTAGCTGCTGATCATGAATTCATGGCACTAAGACATGTTTTCTTTGACCAATTTTTCCAGTTTAACTAGAATCAAACTAAAACCATCTGATTTTTCGTGTCTAGAACGGGTCACACTCAACATATTGACTAATAAACTCCTTATAAATATAATTTTCTTTGAAAATTGATAGAAATTTGTACCTTATAAGTTTACCATAATGCTGCATGCATAGACCTAGTCCATTGAGATGTTCTCTATGGATCAAGGACCGTTGAAAAATTTATTTTATTTGAGTAAAACAAGATGAGATATTCTTTTATTTGAATATTATTTATATATATTTTCATTTGTAACTAGTACTCTTATAACCTTATTTTTTTACTTGTTTCAACTGAAATCCATAACACTAAGATTAAAGAAACTAAGGGATTTAAAACAGTCACTTGGATTGGTAGCACAGTAAATAAAGTTAAAAACACGTTATAAACAACAAGTACAGGTTCAAACCTCGTCATGTGTAGTTTAGAGGTCCCAAAATAGAACATTTTACGTTCTTTATCTAGTTTATTCACTTTCTTTTACTAATTGTTGCATTTTAAATAGACTCTATGCATATCATAACACATTTTGTAGTTTAGATAGTAACAAGAGATGCAGTTGGCTTTTTGATACAGTGACACGGGGGGGAATGGTTTGAGCTTGCGATATTTAAGTTCTCAAGTTTAAACCTGCTAACTTAAGGGTTTTCTTCACGATAGTAAGTTTCCTCCTAGGTGGTGTTCCTGCATGAATCAAACATGAAGTATTAAAATCAGTAAGTACGATTGAAATCCCATCTCAGGAAGGCTCACTTGAGTATTGTGATACTTTCAAATGCCGTTAAAAAAAAGATAGTAACAAGAGATGGGTAGGAAGGTTCCAAATTCTTGGATTCCTAGCACTTGTAGCAAAAGTTGATTCGTCCAGGTTGGGTAAGAAATGGTCCTTGTTGAATGCAAATAATGGAATTATGGGAAACCACCTATACTGTTCTTCTTTCAATTTCCACAGTAAAAGACACAACAAGATATAGCTATAATGGGGCCATGTACGAATTTTCTTTTCATGGAAAAGTCTTCTCTAAGGAATTATTTACACAAATAGTATACCAAGTTATAATTTGAAATTGTGGGGGAAGATTGAGTATAATGAAATGTGTAAGTTATAGGTTAAGTAATTTCATAGATGATTTTTCAAAATCATCTTATCACTTTTAGATTAGAGTACTTCATAGGTCACTCTAAATTATAATTGGATAATTTAGAAAAATCAAGAACAAATATGTATACAAGTCTATGCTATAAACTATGTACCGAAAAATTGAACAATTATTGCGTTTTATAGTGATGAACTATCATAATGTTTTTTTAATGACACAAAGCTAAGTTTCTACTGATGATTAGCTTTTTTCACTTAATTTGCTACTAACGATTGGTCTTTAGTATAAACATTGTCTCTTACTAATTATAGTTTAGTTATCGTTGATTGCTTTATTAGTATTAACAAGTTAGTTACTAGTGAGCAATTTGTTACTATTGATTAAGTTATTATTGATCAGTTAGTTAGTACTAATGGTATAGTTTCTATCAATTAGGTAGATCATCAGCCACGAGGACTCTACCCTCGAATACCACAAGAGGGTGCTACCTCCTAGATCCCCATTGTTCACCAAATCTAAAAATCGGATTAGTCTGGAACGAACGTGCATTTCACACCTCTTAAATCCAAGTGTCTACACTTTTCATTTTATATGAGCCTTAGCCAAAGTAGTTGCCCTATCACAACAAATAGAAATAGGCTATATCGGTTTTAACCATGACGAAATCTTGTATATCAAGTTTTTTAGCCACTCAAGCTCTTTACCATCTACAACTAATGCCACAGACTTAGATTCTATAATGGAATTAGCTACCGCAAATTTGATTCTTTGATGCTCAAGAGGGGAAAACTGCCCCAGTGATAAATAAACAAGCTCTTGTTGAAGTTGATCTTCTATATTAGTAATCCAACTTGTATCCGAATAACCTTCTATAACATACATAAAGAAATCAAGTATATGTTAAACTATAACGGCCAGTTCTTTAAAAGTACTTGAATACTGTACTAGAATTGCTTGTAAATCTACTAGTCCTCTTCTTCCAAATCACTAGATTGAGAAGAACCACTATAGCAATTCACCATCTAATAATGAATATACGAGCAACCTTCTATAGGTAGTTAAACCACTATAGCCAAAATTTTAGGTATGGCACGTCATTTACATAAAATTTAATGTATCATACATGTATAAGTTATTATATTAATAAACAACTTTAAATTTCAAACAATTTTTTTAAATCTTTTTAAGGGTATCCATGCCCTCCATTAAATGGCCCATTACCTCCCCATCCTAGTGGGAGCTGTATATTTGCAATTTTGTCACACTTTCTGACATGTATGTAACCCTGTATAGCATACATACACCAAAAATATGTATGTGAGCCCCACTTTCTTGTCATGGCATATTTGGGAGGTAAATATTGCATACAAATTGAAGAGCATCTTCTTTACCTTTCCCTTTTCTTTCATTCTCTATGCAATTTAATTAAGCCGAATAGAGTCTCTCCTCACATCCCTACTCCACAAAGAGAAGCTGTTTATGAGAAATAAGAAACAGTAGTAAAAACACACAAAAAGAAAACTTAATATAAGCTTGATACATTTTGATGGTACTTTATTATTAGGAAATTGAATTCATGTAAGGCCGGGTGTTATTCCCACCCCGCAAGCTTGCGGGGCACTTGGTTGGCACCACGTCGTAGAGCAGGAACGCCACACCGTTATAGGTGGCACCATAGCCAGGGGAAAGATAAAATATGGAACTTACATACGCACATATGTATAAGAATATTGAAAGAAAAGGTCTGAAAGATAAGTATAACTAGGTTAAAATAAAATGAATGAGGGTGATGATATGATTCTAAGCTGGCGTAAAATTATATGAGATAAAAGATGAGAATAACACATAACCTAATGCTATAGCAATTCATTTTGACCCCTGGTCAAAATGTAGCTTAAATTCTCAGAAGATATCTATGCATGTAATTTGAAATTAACATGAACTTTTATTAGGATGCAAATTACAGTGAGATACTGAATAGTCTTAATGATCTTTTATGTTCTTGTTATGGTTAACTATACTTAATCAAATCATGTTTTTCATTCAGATCAAATTCTTTTTCCATACTATAGCCTAAGGGTGGCTAATTGACTAAATAAAATAATAAGTCATAGTTAGGGTTCTTATGTTTTAGGGACCTTCATTGTATATTTTTTATTATATAGTAAATCTTATATTATTTTTGATTTTTTGAATATTGTTATGTTTTTATATTGATAATGTATGAGAAAATGCTAGGGTAATAAGTTTTTCGATTTGTCATTGTGATTAATTTCTATTATCACAAACGGTATCTCAAAAGGTTACTTAAGGTTTTCATTTAATTTTCAATATTGACAGGATAGCAAATAATTATAATTATTTTATTAAAAAACACTCTAACTCTAATTTGTGTGATTGTGTTTGTTTATAAATCGTTCACAATATATGTATTTCATTCTATTTTCAATCGTTAAGATTTAAGAAAAGATTTTTTTTTTTTTTTTTTTTTTTTTGGCAAAAGAGCCCCATTTTTAAAATCCAACTTGGACACTCAAAAAAATTATTGATCTGTGTGATCCTAATTTGAATTGCACCAGCGGGTTGCCTCACACATGGGTGTTACTGATACTTTTTTTAGAGTGCAATTTAACTTGACCTAACTTAAACAGTGATTATATTTTATTATTATTATTATTACTATATTATTATTATTATTATTTAAAATTTAGTAATTATATGAATTAATATAAGATAATATTTAATTTAAATAATATTAAAAATAAAGGTAGGGGTGTGCAAGTAACCATAATAACCGAACCGTAACCAAAATAACAAACGAAACCAAACCGAAAAAACCAAAACCAATAAGAAACCAACGGTTTGGTTTGATGGTTTTTTAAAAACCGATTTTTTCGGTTTGCTTTCAGTTTTGTTTGCAACAAAAACCGAAAACCGAACTGAAACCATACAAATCGAACTTGTAATTTTAGAGGTTATTCATACATATAGTTACATGATTAGCCTATTAGTTATTTTTTTTAACTTATGTTATCTAATTTTTTTTAAGATTTAGGATTCAAAAATAATCTTTAAACTTCTTTGTTTGAATTGAAAGATTAAAACGTTTTCTTGAAATTTTCATTATTGTATTTTATGAATCGCAATTCATTTTAATGTCAAATAATTTTATAAGAACATGTGTATTATATTTAAATATCAATAAAATAATGTAACCTCAAAGTTTTTAGTTTAAATTCATTAGTTTGGACCTTTTTTCTTTAAAACTTGAAGCCCAAATGGTAAAACGAAGAAAACCGAAACTTAAATGAAAACCGAAAAAACTAAAACCAAACGGTTTTAAAAACCTAGTAACCAAAATATTGGTTTTTAGTTTCAGTTTTAGATTAAAACCGAACCAAACCGACAATGCACACCCCTAAGTAAATGTATATTAAATGTTAATTTAAAATATCACAAATAAAATAATATTTAATATAGTAAATTAAATAATCTTATGTGCATTAATCAAGGTAAATTGCTCACTTTATTTTAATATCGTCCTTATATACAAATTGAAATTGTATAACTTAGTAGGTAATTTACTATATTGGATGATATCGAGACCAAGCTATAGCCCTAAGCATGTTCTAATAGACAAACACATGATGAAAACATAGAGATATTTATCTCAATTTCATTGGTTTTACCTTGATCACTTGTCAAAATCGGCCTACACATCACGCAGCTTAATAAACCGAAACGTTGATGTGTCCTTTTACCGTCCGCTTACGAAAACACTGATATAAACATTAAGTAATATTTTAGACATCTCCTGTGACAATAATATTAACTATGCCCATGCTTGATTATACCCAAAAATGTTTACTAATCCCTCCAACCGTAACAACCATGTCATGATAAAAAAGCGAATACTTATTCCTTTACATAGTGTGTAGGTAAGATAAATGTATTTGTAGTAGATGCAAATATAATAATACAAGTGCCACGAGAAAGAGGTCATCGATCTCGTCATCTTATCTAACCAATACTTCATCAAAATCTTCTCTATTTTATGCTATTCTTTCGTACGTACTAACCAATGGGAGTTGAGATAAACATCAACATAATAACATTCACATATTTATATATGTTATTATATACATATATATACAGAGAGAGAGAGAGACCATGCTCTTATTAGCTAGTATAGCACAATCAGCAAAGCTTTGGGGGGATGCACATAAACCTAGGTCCCCTCTCATGTGAATTCACTCATCCACTTGCTCATACACAGTACAACTATACATACATATCATGTATGTATATGTGCATGCATGGATGCGCATACACATGTTGTGTTATCCATCAATAATTATTATGCAACTTGTATATAATATTATTATTACTACAAGTCGCCACGAATCTTCCTGCTTCCTAACCATCTCTGAGTTGACCCACCTCACCTACATCTCTTCCGTATATTTTACGTATATCAACACGCACATTAGTAAAAACAAACAAGATTTATTATCTTTGGTATTGATTATTATTATTATTAATTATCATTTGAAATTGTTGTATGAGTAATATATTATATATGCACCATACACTATAAGCCTTGTCAATGTTCCTATATATACTCCACCTTTCTCTAACACCCACTTCATATGCATCATATTTTCTTCTCATTGTTTTAGTTTCACCTTGTTAATTATTTTCTCTCTCTAAGTAGTTGTTATGGAGGGAAGCTTTACAGATGATCAGAGCACCACCACCGAAACAACTTCGGTGGTTGGTGCTCCGGTGACCAAGCTGCCGCCGATCGGAAGCGGCGGCAGCACGGTCGTTGACCTGGAGGTCGGTTTGGAGGCCGAGTCAAGAAAGTTACCTTCATCAAGGTACAAAGGTGTAGTTCCCCAGCCAAATGGGCGCTGGGGTGCTCAGATATACGAGAAACACCAGCGCGTTTGGCTGGGGACTTTTAATGAAGAGCATGAGGCCGCGAAAGCGTATGATACTGCGGTTCAACGCTTTCGCGGCCGGGACGCGGTTACCAACTTCAAACCGCTTCCGGCCGACACCGAAGAAGCGAGTTTAGAAGCGAGTTTCTTGAATTCTCACTCGAAAGCGGAGGTTGTTGATATGTTGAGGAAACATACATACAATGACGAGCTAGAGCAAAGTAAAAGAAACTGCAGCTTAAACAAAACCGCCGTCGGGGTCGGGGTCGGGTTCGGGTCGGGTCACATGTTGGTCAACGCTCGGGAACAGCTGTTCGAGAAGACGGTGACCCCTAGCGACGTCGGAAAACTTAACCGGTTGGTGATCCCCAAGCAGCATGCTGAGAAGCACTTTCCGTTGCAAATCGGGAACACATCGAAAGGGGTTCTTCTACATTTCGAAGATCTCGGGATGAAAGTATGGCGATTTCGCTACTCGTATTGGAATAGTAGCCAAAGCTATGTGTTAACCAAAGGTTGGAGCCGGTTCGTGAAGGAAAAGGATCTAAAAGCCGGTGACATTGTGAGTTTTCAGAGATCTACGGGTCCGGATAAGCAGCTTTACATCGACTGGAAGGTGAAAAATGGATCTGTTGTTAATACAAATCTGTTACCGGTCCAACCAGTGCAGCAGCAGGTGTTTAGGTTGTTTGGGGTCAACATATATAGTGATAATAGTACTCATGGAGTTGAGAGCACTTGCAATGGAAAGAGAAGTAACATAGAAATGGTGTTGATGGGAATGGGGAATTCCAAGAAACAAAAAGTTGTTGACCCTTTGTGACAATCTCTCATTCTTGGAGGGTTTGTTTGATAATATTGCTTTTGTTCGACCTTCTAGAGATGATGATGATGATGATGATGATGGGGAATGAGGCTGGAAAGTGGTGGGAATGGAATAGAGACGATGCAAGTTGCAAAAGTTTGTATATTTGTTTTTAGAAATCTAAAGGTAATTAATTAATTAATTAATTGAGCTAAAGAAAGCTCAATGTAGGGATCAAGTTGAACAGTAAAAAAACTCAAGAAAAATGGAAACTTTTTGTATTTTCCTAAATTCACAATATCATGAATTAGGTGTTGATTAATCTTTGATATTTGAATATGTTTAGCTAAGATCAAGTTGCATTTATCATAACTGTCAAATGCAAGTTGTCTTTGATTTATCTTTGGTATAGAAAATATGATATTAATCATTCAAGAAAGTCGTTAGATCTCTATGGGTTTCTTCATCTATTTTCAGTCACTACTGCATTTGTTGGTTGTATTCAATAGATCTTTCTTCTAGCTAGTTGATTCAAGTTGTATTCCTTCTTCAATCTTCAACTTTCTGGAGTTCCAATCTATAGATTGTATATTTAGTTTCACTAATAATAATCTCACTTATATAATCATAATAGATTTACAATTTATTTACACTTATAATGATGATTATGAGTGAAATGATGAAATATGTGTTTCTTAAAAATCAAGTGTAAATCTAATTGTGCAAGTGAGATTGTTTGACAATAAAAATAAGAGTTATGAATGTTATTAGTTAAATTATCACTATGAATGATGAATTATCATATATAGTTTGAATTATTATACTTCAATTTGCCAAAAAAAGATCTAGTTTCATCAATTTCAAACTCATAAAATCTGATTTGTTTGTTAACAAATGGGATATGTTATCATATAAATGTGATATGATGAATATTTTTTCTTCAAGAACCTTTCCAGTTTTGGTTGAAAATATATCATTGTACTTTCTTGTTTCAGCATAACAACTGTTTAAATATCTGCTTATGTTTTATGTCAAGTCCCACACACTACCACACACACACCATTTGTACAACACAGTACAAGTATCGGTATGCCATGGGCCATCCATCATTCAACACATAATAGATGGAGCAAAATTTTCACCTTTCCTGCTAAGATACTATAGCTTTACCACATATGGAATAAAGAATTGTGTGGTTGTAATATACTACCATTAATATCTGGCAACTGTTTTTCTTTGAAGCATATTTTGGAAAGTTGGAATCAATAACCCTACTTTTTTTGCTTAAAATGTTCAGCCTTGCAAGAAATAGTTTAATAAAGTCATAAATCCAACGTTTTATTGTAAATCTGTTATTATTATCATCATTATAATCATTATAGGAGTGAAATTGTTCTTAACAGCACATGTGAAAAGTATAAATTATTATTGACTAATTAATAAATATAGTTTAAATTATTAAAATCTAATTTGTTATCAAATTTTTTGGTATATCAAAAAATAAATAATTTTCACCTCTTAGAACTATGTGTATTTTGTGTTATATATTCTGATGATATTGGTTTCACATCACACAAAGTTTCTGTCGAGCTATGTGATCACTGAAACAATGCTCAAATAACCGACGGATTCCTACCTGGAACCACCTTCAATTTACTAACGAATTTTCAACGAATACAACCTTCGGTGAAGGTCATTAATTAGTTTTGTATACGTATGCAGTAACGTTTCATCGTTAAGGTGTCTTGTAATTTGGTTTCCCCATGGATATATTATATGTTTTTCTTCTTTTGGGAAAGTTAAAAGAATACATTTGGGGTAAAGAAATAGAGTACAGACCACAGTGAAAGTTATTATTTCCAGATGAGAAAAAAGGACATGCATATTCAAGAAAATCAGATATGATAGATGATGCTCTCAATCTAGGGTACATAAGATATTTGAATAGTTCCTAATCTTTACGTCAAACCCTAAGATCATATTCTACATCCAGAAAGATATTACACAATATACTATATTATTTTTATTAGATAATCACACCATGTATACATACAATGAATCTCTGAATACAAGTTCTCTTTAAAAATTCAAGAAATCAAACTCGATTAATCAAATTCAAATTGTCCATTAAATCAGATCTAATATTATCCTGATTCGAAATATATTTGATCTATGGTTTCTTTTTTATGGGAAAAAAGTTAATATTCCTGGCCAAGGTACAAGCTTTCACTGTTATGGAATCGTGTTTATTAGGTCTGGTTTATAATGTTGCATTTTCTATTTGTGATTAGATGTGTAAAGCGATTTCCTGGAGAAAACACATGTTGATATTTATTTAAGAGAAAATAATTAAATTAGTTTTTTTATGATTTAAATGAATATAATTATAACGGAACAATTTCACACGTATAGTCATAAAACGTGGCAGGCAACATACGATTGTGTATCGACTTTTATTCAAGTATAATCTTTTACCCGAGCATCGATCACATATTAAAAAAATAAATACATTATACACGTGTATTAAGTTGTTTATCATAGTATACGTAAGTTCGTATTATATATACATGGCTAATAATTGTGTATGATATGAAGTTACGCTCATATACTATACGTTTATTTCTCCTAACTGGCAAAGAAAAATATAAAATACACTTTATACTTTATACCTACTCTACTCCTAAATCATCGCGTCTATACTTTATAAAATTTAAACTCATAACCTTTTAATTGATGGATACGTCATTTTACTACCAAGATATCGCTTAAAGGAAGCCTATATATTTACCATAAATATCATATCTCCTATCTCTTTGCCACTTTTTCTAACATATATTTCTTATACATTCTGAAGATTCATTTTGGTATTTTGCACAAAAGATTCATTTTGTTCTTTTGCAAAATGAAGATAAAATCTAAGGGTGGACTAGTCAAAAAATTTCAGTTGCTCTTTTGTGTCAACATATCGACGTCGTAGGAGATGAAATTCCGTCGACGCATGTTGACGCCTTAGGTCTTGCCCGCATAAACGATGTTTCTTGTTGTGTTTATATATCCTGCATTTTTGAAGCTTCCTTGTGGCGTCGAGTTAGCTTGTATGTGTTTATGTTATAAAGTATTAACCCTAAAGGTCATTTAGCAAAATGGTTTAGAAGTATTTACTAAGTTATTTTAGTGTATGTTTTACGTTACTAAGTTATTTTAGTGTATGTTTTACGTGTTTTCATAGGTTTACACAAACACAACCCATTTCATATGAACTTTTTTTATTTTTTAATTTGCATATTAACACTCAAAATTTACAAAACTAGAACAACAAAATACAAATTTACATAAAATAATTGTGTTTATAAAATGTGATTACTCTTTTATTTGTTGAACTAGCTTTTTGATGTAGGATTGTAAACAATTTTGAATTTGCATGAATATTTATTTATTTGATTATACTTTTACTTTATTTATTTAGTTTATTATTATCTTTAAGTTGTTAAGAACTATTATTAGTATTTGGGTTTGATGAACCCTACTAATTGGTTTTTCATTGTATGTAAATTTATAAGAACTTTTTCTTGAACTTTTTGGGTTTTTTTATTGTATCCGCATCACTTTTGACAAAAATACTCAATCAGATTAGTTATGACATAAAACATGTTTTTTTATTAAATTAAAAAGTTCAAACCATGAATCTGTCATATCTAACATAAATATGACTCGTTCAATTAAATGTGTTTACGAGTTCAATCATAAAACCAACCCAAATTAACTTGTTTAACTAAACTCAAACCTAGCTTCTGTCGTATTTTCATTTAGTACCAAAAATCATAAACCCTTAGTGAGGGGAGGAGACATCACTTTCGTTGGCTATTGCCGAGGAATATGCAAAGTAAATACAAAGTAGATACTGATATGCCTTAATTTATGCTTTTAGTGACACGTTTTTATTTATGGGTCTCATAAATTATTTATTTTGAACAGGCTTATTTTTAATGTTATTTGGCTGACGCCGCAATAATAGTATTGTTTCGCAGGTAATTAATTTATAAAACAATTTTTGTCATGTCATGTCATTTTCATTCAATTGTTGTTTGATTTTCCACAAAGACTAAATTAGTTGACTCCAGTAATATGCATATGTATATCTTCAAGAAAACCTTGAAATGATGAAATCTTCCATTATTACAACAAACTCAAAAGCTCCCAAAGATCAACGATACTTCATTTCTAGAGATGAATAAATCGAGAAGTGACCATTATTAGTAAAATTGATTCCATAGTATACTTTATACGGTAAAATTCAAGTGCAATATTCAACTTCAAATTAACCATTGTTGGTGGTCTTTCTTGATTACCTAACTAACCATGATTGGGTTCAAATATTAATACAGTAAGAAACTTTGGTATAAGTTGCTGTGGCAAGATTCATGACATCCACAATATAGTATTACCAGTCAAGATCCAATGTTATCTTCTCTTTTTCCCGCTTGTTCCCGCGTGCTACGAGCTTTCATGTATTGGGTGGGACACACGTTGTTCTTTTTTATTATGTCTACAGGAGAGATACTCGGCATAAGAAATACAACAAGTACCAATTACTTTTAGCTCAAATGGTTGAAGTGAAGTAACCAAGACTTTATTAAAATATGAAGGTATTAGGTTCAAGTCCCACTTATAAAAAAAAAAAGTTCAAGGTTTGGTCCGTGGATTTCTCACCTAAAATGGGTTTTCTTTTGAGAGTGGTCTTAGGTTTGGGACTGATGATTAGGAGGAACAGATGTGCGAGCTCCCCTCCGGGAACGTGCCAGCCTAGAGGCTTAACTGCCTAAGGTTTCGTACTCGAGTAATGAAGATAATCAGATGGTCGGTTAGTGATCCAAAAATTCGTTAAAGAAAGAAATACATCAATCACATATCACTAACATGTTTTGGAGCTATTGATTATAGACGAAAGAAGAACTGCTTGGCTAAACGTGATCTGGCAGAACCAATCCTAGGTGTGTGACCTCCTAGCTAAGTTTCTTATCGGAAACCAAAACCAAATCCGTGAGTAATAAGTAGAGCAAAATACAATATTTCTTGGTACCAGATGCCAAATGTGTTATACTTTCATCTACCTTAGTTTACACCATGAAGCCTTCTAGCATATATATATTGGTAGCTCAATGGTTTTTTAAATAAGAGGTAATGGATTCGAGTCTCATTTAAAACAATATGCTTTAGGTGAACGTACCAAGGATTTTTCCAATTGTAAGTTTTTTTCTTGGCAAGCGGGCTTGTACCAAGGATTTTTCCAATTGTAAGTTTTTTTCTCCGCAAGTGGGCTTGATCACCATGCTCTGATCTTCAAACGGAAAGGTGAATCGTTTACCAAAGTGACCTGGTTTTTGCAGTTAAAAAAAATCTGCCCTAATTTACATTTTAGTACCTGTATTTCAGATTTATGTACACGTTGGCCCTCACCTGGCGGTTTAGTCGCCACCACAGCCACTAGCTTTTTAAAAAACCATAGTGGGCTTAGAGTAATTCTATAAATAGAAAGGATAACACCACCACAGGGAGCAAATCATTTATTTATAGGCTGCTATTAGTAATCATATTAAAATATTTGTTTCAGGTTCACATGCTTAATCAAGAAAACGATAGCTTATTAATTAAGTTTAATATTTTTAATTATTAATCTCCCATGAGAAAACAGATGGTAAGTTCGACTTTTGAAATATCAAAAGTCAAGGTGTTTAGCTAATATTGACAAAGATAGAGTCAAATTTGGACTATTCAACTTCTTTTTCTACGTATTTTCTTTCTAATTAAATTCCAAAAAGCAGGCAATTTGCCAACTTTCATATTCTTTTTTGCTTTAAGTAGCACGTTTATGTGTACGACTTTGGACCACATAATCAGAAATATTAATTAACACCAGGGTACTATCTTCTATGGCAATTAACAATACAAGTATAAAGAATAGTTTGAGCAATACCTATTTTGGCCCCTAAACTATTAGTAATTAGGTTTAAATCTGGATTTTCATTAACAAATATCTTGACCTTTTAGCAATGTGTTGACAACCCAACCGTTAAGTATGAAGAATAGTTTATTGTCATTAACTAATATTTTTTCTATAACAATTTTATAGTCTATAAAGAAGAAATAAATAAATTTAAGATAAATATAAGTAATGAATTTTTGTTATTATCTTCTTACATTTCCTAGCATATGCTTATGCATACTAGGCGAAAAAATCGTGTCCACAACACATCTATCTCCGATGGGAGGTTGATCATTTCAACTACGCTCTAGATAAAGAACATATCCTTCTATATATAAGTTGTTAATGGATAGATGGAACCTCAAGTTTGACATATTTGAACTTGGAGTCACTCTTGAAGAATATTTGGTAACTTACATTTATTCAAACACTTAGCTAATAGAACAAGTTAATAGTTTTTTAACTAAAACCAAAGTTATGTAAACGTGCCTGTTTGTTTTTTGGTAAAGTGATGGATCCTAAAAGAGAAAATTGTGTTTTGTTAAAAACAGGTATGTATTGTTGTTTTATTAAAAACTGGTTTAAATCTTTTGGTGTACACATACTACTGAATAGTCAATACCATTAAAAAAAACTATGTTTGCATAATGCAAGTACGACATTGAAACGATCGATGCTATCTATGGCTCAGTTAATATAAAATAAACAAACCTAACCTATTGTTTGTGTTAGCTTGTTAGAGCATTCACACTAGTTTTTTCATTCAAATATATATTTACATAAAAACATTATTTTTTTACTCTTTCTTTCAATTAAATAATATTTTTATATATTTATCAGTACATTTTATCTCTCCTCCACTCACAACCACTTTTAAAAATATTAAAAAATTTATGAGGGTGTACCGTATTTCCTCAAATATAGGAAATCACAGTACAATCCTCATAAATTTTCTTTTTAATTCACTCAACCACTTACAACCATTTCATATGATATAAATACAAACTCATCAAAATTGGAAACGTACTGTGAATGTGAATGCTCTTAGGTGTGACATAGATTGATCTTTTTTAAATATACTACAAGTTTTTTTGGACTTTTGGCTCACGATAAAAAATCGCAAGACGAAAGGTGAAGAGTTTTGGCCCAAAGTTCAGAGCACTTGAATTTTGTAGCCCATTGGGTTTTTTTTACAACTACTAAAGCTTGTACACTAAGAAACTAAGAAAGCCCAAGGTCATCAGATTTAACAACAATTCTTCGTTTAGCTTCTGTAATAATAATCTGAATATCAAATGAATTAGTTTATCAAATGATAAAAGATGCATTCATATGTATTGAATTTTTTCGGTTTCTTTCGGTTAATTGTTATAACCTGAAATTTTAAATTTGCATTTAGGATTAGTTATTGATGTGTGCGCACATAGGACATGTAATGAATAACTAATTTCAGTGTAATGACAACTTAGGATTTTATGTCATTGTCTTTACATGAGTAGAAAGTGATAGTTACTTTCGGTTGTATCATATATTGTATGTTAAATCTATTTCCGGTTATTCGGTGATCAATGATA
This sequence comes from Flaveria sonorensis, assembly GCA_025506505.1. Classification (NCBI taxonomy): domain Eukaryota; kingdom Viridiplantae; phylum Streptophyta; class Magnoliopsida; order Asterales; family Asteraceae; genus Flaveria; species Flaveria sonorensis. The sequence continues at coordinate 5,074,749 of CM046436.1, forward strand.
TCGAAACATAGGATGAAATAGGGTTTCATGTTCCATGATAGGATACCGTTCTCTATTTCACAAGGAGCTACCAACTAACGCATGCAATCATGCTTCGGCTATTCTTATACTTCTCTACAAAGTTATGTTCAAAGATTCAACTATGTAAATACACAGTTACATTCTATGATGTTTAGTGTGATGGAGCGACATCCAGTTTCTTATGATATGGCAAGCTTCATAAATTCATGCGAAGGAACATATGATGAAATGAAGCCGGTCATAATGATATTGCTAATCCAATATGGAACTCATGTTATTACTTATATTGTCATATGCCTTTTGGTTTTCATATAAATATGTATGGTTATAAACAAAAACTTCTTAGAATATGGAAAACATTTTAGTTGAGTGGAAATATTTGAAAATGCCCCTTTGATTTAGTTCCTTTTCTATTTAGGTTTCTATTTATGTGTATTTTATCCTTTTCCACTAATTAAGTTGTATACAAACAAAAGCTTAAGCTTGTAGCTCTCTAGCTCCAACTATGAAGTACCAACAATTTCACCTTGATGCTAGATTATTGTAATAGCAACCATTACTTTCATTGATAAATAAAATATTTTACTATTCTCTTTTGTTGCTTACATTTGAATTATTGACCAGTAGCTTTTTTCAATTCATAAATGATCTAAGAGGTTTTTTTTTTGTTGCTAATTTAGCAAGGAATACTGAATTTTGTTGTTTCTTTCTTCAAATTAGTACCGTTCATGCTAGCAATGATTGACTAGCTTATTGCTTCTAACATTAACAATGACTCTAGAAGGTTTAGTTTTTTTTTTCATTGTTATTGATAGGTTTTTTAGTGTATTATTTTGTTGATTACAAAGATTTTATTTTAATAGTCACACAATTATGGTCTAATGAAGCTATGAACCTTATCGATGAGAAATTAAATTATCGATTGATAGATGAAGGGGCATCGAAAAAGATAGGTTCATCATTGATGTTTTCTGCAATTAATGGGTCACCTCAATGGGAACTCATATGAGAGGAAATTAGGAATCGGCTCATCGAATATTCAACTACTCCCTCAATACCTTCATCCATGACTTTATATACTATCTTATAATGTATTTTTTAAGGTAAAATTGATATTTCGTCTTATCTATACTATTTTGTAATGCAATTTTTTAAGGCAAAACTAACATTTCATTTAGACATTTTAAGATTTAATAATTTTAGTATTTATGATTAAATTTTATTATTTAATTTGTCTCAATATATAATTACAATAATAATAATTTTAATCATGTTAATAATAATAACAAGAATAATAATAAAATACCATTAATAAAGATCAGCTCGGCTCGTTGTTCGCTCGTTGCCCGTTCTAAATTAAAGATTAAAATAATATTTTATAAATTACAAACCAAATTTATGCTATATAATTTAAAAATACAATACACATATAGTCATTTTGATATTTTCTAATGAAAAAAACCAATTATAAAAGTATGAACAATTATTACAATTCATGAAAATATTTAAAAAATACACAAATATAAGCAATATTATATTATGTATTTAGATACATGAATACGTGTAAAAAAACAAATTATTCCTTTCAAATATAAAAAAGTTGACTCGCTAGCTAGCTCGGCAAGCTCATGTATAAACGAGTTAAGCCTAAGCCCACATTTTGAGCTCCTTAAGATAAACGAGCCAGCTGAGCTTGGCTCAATTTTTAAACGAGTGATCCCACGCTAACTCAACTTAGCTGGTTTACAACCCTCTAACTAGCGGGTAATTACCCACACACTTTGAAGCGATCGATTTCAAAAAAAATTGCTAAATAAATGTGTTAACGTGGCGAGCATTGGATCAGTGCAACATCAATTTTATATCAAAACGTAAAAGAAATAAGCATGTAGTAAGGTATATTTGTAATGTTATAAAATATCATACATTAAAAGTTATAAAAAGAAAATATTTAACCAGACTAGAATTGAGCAAATTTATATTGAGACATAAATAAAAATAGAACATTACAACCGGTATATTAAAAAATTTATAAAACATTACAATTTAAAAGTTACAAGAGAAACACAACTATTTTTTTCCTGTTTTTTCTATTATAACATTAAAACATGATATTTGAAAAATTTTCAAATATAACATTGCAACATGTTTATTTTTATATATGTTTTTGTGTAAAATTTATTCAAAACCGAGTTGTGTGTAATAATATGCAAGTAATCAAAGTATAAAATGTACAAGTTATCAAAACCAATCACATGCTTATTTTTATCCACTTTTGAAGTGAATTTCTTTCGCGAAACAAATACTAGAATTCAAGTCGTCAAAACTCACTCTAGCACAGGATTTCTCCACTCCTTATGTATTATTTTAGAACAAAATAATAAATTTAATTTCAATCTATCCTTATATATTGTGGAAGATTAAAAAGGTGTATTTGGTACGCGACGCCACGACTTCGACACTTTACGATTTCTACAAAGCTTTCGCAAACAAAACTAACCCACCAAACTCTCTCTCTCTATCTCACTTTCATATATCGAATATTATTATCTCCTATTCCAAGTTTATTCTTATTCTCATTTCCAGTTTAAGATCCTTGTTTTCTCGTACAAATTCACCGGATCTCTCTATGTTCACAGACAAGACATCCCATATTTGATCCCCTTATAACGGTCACACAATCTATTCTATCAAAAGCACTTAATCGTGTCGGACGGCTAGCTTTTAGAGAAAGAAAACAATGGTTATTTACGATAATCATAACGATCATAAAGTGCACAAATGTAAAGAGTATGTTGCAGCTTTAGACGAAGAACGTAAGAAGATTCAAGTGTTCGAACGCGAGCTCCCGCTTTGTCTAGAGCTTGTTTCTCAATGTAAGAAACAGTGACAGAACCGGAACTAATTTTAGTTTTTTTACTGTGTTTTGATTGTGTCTACGCGTTGCTTTTGCAGCTATTGAAAGATGTAGACAGCAAATGTCTTTGGCGATCACCGAATCGTTTGATGGTCAATCGGATCAAACATCGAGTCATCATTGTCCAGTGTTTGAAGAATTTATGCCCTTGAAGTCAACTTCATCTACAAATGAAGATGTTGATGATCAGCAGCAAAAAAAGCAACAATTATCCCTTACATCAAAGTTCACTGGTAGCAAAGATTGGCTTGCATCTGCTCAACTCTCAATTCAAGCCCCAGATCCACCCATTGAAGATGTAATTAAACAATAATATCGTTTTTTGAGTTAATTTGATTAAAGATTGGATTTTTATTATTATATTTGTATTGAACTTTTAGGAGTTATTGTCACAGAAGTTGGCTGTGGAGAAGAGGAAAACTGCAGACACTGACAGTGGTGATTGCGGGGGTGGGAGTAACGGTGAAGATAAAGGACGGTCTAATAAGAAAGAAAGGCGGTGTTGGTCACCGGAGTTGCACCGGCGGTTCCTCCATGCTCTTCAACAACTTGGGGTGCTCATGGTATGGTTTTCTTTTATGTTTCAATTCATTGTTAATGGACTTAATTATGAGAGTATATCTATTAAAGTAAACGTTATATCGTTTACCTTGAATATTCATGGTCATAATTAACGAAATGATAACATTATTTGTTTGCAGTTGCTACACCAAAACAAATTAGGGAGTTAATGAAGGTCAATGGGCTGACAAATGATGAAATTAAAAGCCACTTACAGGTTTGTTTTTGTTTTACGTACCTTCTGACAAATTAGACAATTTTGTACGACTAAGTGGTTGACAGATACCATTAGGTCGGCCATTCACTAAGTGAATCCAGCCGGTCATTCTAGGTGGTATATCTAAACCACCTATTCATATAAAATTTTAACTATTTTTATTTTTTAGTATCAATATGATGCGTGTTTAAAGGATTCACAAATTATAAACTTTTGGTTCTAAACAGAAATATCGGTTGCATACAAGAAGGTTGAACCCAACTCTCAACAGTGACAACCTCTCTCCTCATCTTCTGGTGGTTGGCCGACTATGGATGCCGCCACTGGATTATACCGCCAATGCCACCTCATCTCCGCTAACAAGTGACATCAAGAATGCAAAAGCATTATATGCCCCGGTAGCTTCCCTACCATCATCTATTACCGCATCTCCATACAAAACAAGACAACCGTAGCAATTGATTTTCCTAGCTACTATCACATGTATGTTGTATCGAGTAACGTAGGATTTGTATGAAGGGCAGTTGTGTACAAGACTATGTTTGTTTTCATTCACTAGCGTCTTTTGTTTTCTAGTACATTTTTTAACGTATAAGATAGACATATATACGTTTTTTACCGTTCTTTTTCGTTCTGTTTTTCTAGGGTTACAGGGTGTGACAATATACTCCAGAAAATGTGATGCAGTCTTAGAAAGTTGCATTGGCAATATATATAGTTTTACTATTTGTATGTTTTTATCTTCTTGTGACTTGTTTCTCTTATTTGATCTGTTTTTACAAGTTATAGTTATTGTTTTCACAATTCCTTACAAATATCTCAGATAATTAAACAAACAAGTGTTCTCATTTCAATAACATTAATTAGCTCATAGATGAAGTTAAGTCAAAATCCATGACATCTCATCAGCCAAGGCCTAGTATTATCCCTCAACAATATGTTGTCTGTCGGAAATCAAATTAGTTGTGCCTTAATTTCTTCCATTGATTAATTTCCGTCGATACACACCTTCGATGACAAAATTCTCACTAGTGTTTTATTTTGTATTGTTTGCCTCATACAGCATCGCAACCGGGAGCTCACGACTTTGTTTATGCACATAACAACATTTGGGGTGAAACTTCCTAGCGGTCACACAACTTAAAGATTTCTCACTCAAACGCTTTTTATTAAGGAGTTGTCTCATTATCAAAAAACACACAAAATGCAATACAGTATTTGAGGTCACACAATTTTATGACCAGAAACTTCTTGTATAAGAATGATGTCAAATTTCTATGGTGCGTGTCACATAAACAATATACAATGGCGTAAACATCTAAAACACATATATATATATATGAACACTTGAAATATATAAGATGGTACCACTCACGAATGTGATTACTCCTACTTTGCATTCAAAAGTGAATTGGAATTCCACTTTCCACATGTTTATGACTTAGAACAAGAAAGCAAGATGATGAACGTACATCATAGATTTCCATGGGTATTTGGATAACGAATGGACCATATTGCTTGCAAACATGTGATGTGTCACATTTCGCTTGGTCAAATAATATGTTTGATTGTTTATAGTGACAATATTTGGTTGAGTCAAGAAATAAGTTGTCATTATAAATTATTAATTCTTTAAGAAAAGAATATAGATTACTATTCAATTTATTTTTATTTTTTGAAGATTATTATACAATTCAAAGTCAAATAACAAAATACATCTTGATATAACGTTATCTATAACCCATATAATAAATATATTATTTACAAAAGGAAGTGTCTTGAGTACACAAGAACAGAAGAAACTACCAACAAAGAAACATGGCATGTTGAGTGAATCTTAATATATACTCTTAATATGCACGAACCATACAAATTATTATCTTTTGTTTTCAAGGAACTTATGTTCCCTAGATGCAACAACCAATCCCAAGATGCAGAATCTCGGCTCTTTGCCAAGAATTTTTACTAATAAAAATAGATAACATATTTTTACCAACAAAGGTATGCACTCTATAGACACTAATGTAAGCCATCATGTTCAGACATGTTGGTGCAAATGGAGAATGCGTGACAAGAGGTTCTAAGCTTAAATGATAAATTATGGGTGGGGGACTTACATGAGATGATCGAATTGGTAGGATTTGCTAGACTTACACCTCTCTGAAAACATGATTGAGAAATAGGAGTTCTTAGAGGCATCATATTAAGGTAATCGGATTTTTTAGGAGTATATAAATTTGTCTCCTTAGCTTTTCTTATACTTTGTTTGTGTTAGTCTTAGTCTTGCCCTGGTGTTGTATGGCCGTATAGACCTTTTTAGGGAATGCATAGTGGTTAATGCATCTTTTCCTATATCTCTTTAGTATGTACCTACTATATGATTTCGTTCTTTTTTCATATTGTATATTCATCAATGTATGTGAGTGGTAGTTCTTATATGGTTTGTTTGCTACGGTTCTCTTAGCTATATTTTATGCTATCTAGATTATTGTAGGTTACTGTACTATAATATACTTTACACCAAAAAAAAGGTTCTTGGAGTGAGGTTTTAACGGAAGCAACTTTTCTATCCTTTACGATAAAAATAAGGTTTGTCTCTATCACATTGTTACTAGAAACTACCATCGCTCTACTGTAACTTGGATTATACTACCAAGAGGCCTTTGGCCTGATGACATTGCTTGAATTCTCCTAAACCAAGTGGTGAAAGTTCGAACTCATTATGGGTATTTAGATGGATTTTAGGTAGTGTAGAATTAGGGTGGGTCGGTATGTTGCCGTTCTAGCTAAGAAAATAATAATAAAATAAAAATAAGCCGGATTATACTAGGTATGTTTGTTTATTAATTTTAGATGGTTTCCGTAGAAGAAAAACGGATTGTGATACAAAGAGATCGATCAACAATTATGAAGAAGGAGGTATAAGTGCAACAAGAAGTTGAACGAAAGCATGTCGCAGACCTTCAGACACAACACGATGAGTTAGCTGTGAACTTGGCCACATAGAACCAGCTAATCGAGCATTTAGTTCATGTTACATCAACATACTTGTTGATGACACTCAATAATAGATTTACTTACCATTACATAGAACCCTCATGTAGAGTTTGTGGAAGTATATGCAATCATGCATTATTGAAAGCGAATCATTACATAGGTGTTCAAATACTATGGTCCCACGTGAAAAACATTATTCTCGTAAAATTTTGGCAAACTTGGTGTTTTTAGAATTTTGCACTCCAGAAGAATGAAGTCAAGTATAAATTAAAACAAGGCTTTTATTAGATGACTTGTTTATTTTTAGTTTGACTTTAGTATTTAGATTCAACATGCATTTGAGAGTATTGGTTTAACAATTATATTCATTCTATTGCTGTGAAAGTAAGATTTATTTTTTTTAAATATTAAATCTACACTGCTCCTATATCACACCAATTAAACTACGTCTCTGTTTGAACTTAGGTTTACTGCTTCAAAGATATTTTGCCTAACCCAAGTTGCAAAAGAAATATTATAAATGATTGATGTTTTGATCTTGTGATACTTTTGAAATAGTATATTTTCTTCTATTTCAGCTGCACCTTCAATTGCCCTTATCGTTCACTATGAGTCGGAATAAATGACAAACACTATCAAATTAGCAATATTAATATAGGCATTATATCTTAATTAATAACCAAGTGAGGAAATATTCGGATATTCGAAGGGAAGTAGCATAAGATTTGTCAATGTCATTACCATTTGAAGAAGTATATTCTTCATTTGTTTACATTATCATGCTAGCTAAGCACATGAACCGTTTTCGATCCTTTAATCTTGCCCCATTCAAGAATATCTCATGGCATCTAAGTCCTAATTTATTTTATTGGCCTAATCAATTTTTCTTTTGAAAGTTTGTTACAAGTACACTTTGAGTATTCATCAATACCCTGCTAACAACATGATAAGATAAATCATATCTTGCGGTAAGCACGTGGCCTTTAAGGTTATAACATAAACCAATGAAAGCAGTTTTTGAACTTGAGACATCTGCTAGAGGAGATTTAGCTTACGTTTATCTAAAATGAAGATTAAGAAAATAATGGTTCTTTCAAGGCTTATAGGCTTTGCACAATGCAACAACAAGGGGCCTTTAAACTTAATGTGTATGGAAAGGGGTCATCATCTCTCAAGTGGAATCTTTGTAAAATACTGAGAGGTCATATGAATGCCAAATTTGAATGAGCATGATGTTATATTTTAATGTAAAATGCCGACAATCATCGTTATAGATTGAAGTCTAAATATCCAGCCAACTTTGTTATTACAACAAGAATATTGAATATTGTTTATTACATTATCAAAAACATAGTACTTTAAAACAAACAACGTGTCATCACTTACGTGTTGAAAATTAAACTTCAATTCAAACCCTAAACGATTACAACAACAGAAAATAAGAACTCAAGTTTGTGAATGATTTGTGGATTATTTGTGGATCATCAACTCAATCATCTTAGACCTTATTTATACATACAGACTCCAACGGTTATTAGCAAATTATTAACAACCATACTCAAAGAAAAAACACAATGACACCAGAACTAATTAATATAGACATAATTAGTCCTTGAACTTGTAAACAGAACTAAAATAAAGAAACCAACTCTTCCGAAGCAAAATAAGCTTCGGAAGATTTTCACCAAGACATTTCTTCCGAAGCAAAGATAACCTTCGGAAGAAAACTTAACCTTCGGAAGAAACACATTAAGTTTCGGAAGAAATATTTGCCTTCGGGAGAAACACTTGAACACCAACTTGGCTTCAGAAGTAAACTTAATTTGACTTTAATAACTCACAATCTCCACCTTAAAATCAAATCAAGACTCTAACCAATACCCAAAGCATCCAAGCAACAAGTATCATCAAGTTGAATCCCCAACTTAAGAACACCTCCAAGGACCTCAAACACACATCTGTGATTGATCCACCTGTGATTGATCCACCTGTATCTTGATCCTGAACAAAATCAGAATACACACATTCTTCCACCAGAATTGGACTATCTGTCACATGCTGCCCGGAGAGAATACCACGCTCTTCAGTTCCACTCAAGGTTCTCAGAACACATTCAACAGCATCCTAGTGAGCATTACCTTGATCAACTTTACTTCTACTGATCAAACTCACTGCATCTCCTAGACCAGATCTAGTACACACCATCAATATATCAAGTATATGAACTTCCTTGAAACTTCAGGATACAAACCTTATCCTCTTGTCTCTTGATGCGGGTTGTCAGGCCTAATCAAAAATAATTTATAACGGTCCAAACTTCACCTAAGATAGCTAGGGTAAGTCGGGTCGATCCACAGGGAATATGTGGAAAGTGTGGTTCAATTCGTAAAGTTGAAAGCTTTATTGAAAATACTTGTAAATTAACTAAATTGCAAAAAGTAGTTGAAGTTGAAAAGTGAAATTGATTGTAAACAATGATGGGAAAGAGTAATCCTTTCCAGGTTTAGGTTTATAACTTAGACTTGCTTTGATAGTTAAAAGTGGTCACATAGACATAACCAGGTTGATCTGGTTAAAGACAATAGATTGAATGAGACTGTTGTTAATGAACTACTCGAATCATATCCTACATTTGTATTACCCAACCCCATCCAAATTGATGTTTCCAGATGAAAAGAAATCTAAAACAATCAAACAGGAACAATTGAATTGAAAGTAACACACGTATTTTAGAATCTCTAAACAATAAATAATGTTACTCGGCTTAAATTACCGTGTTCAACATTAACTCAACCAAAACCATCAAGAACAAGTCATAGTATAAACCCTAACACCGGAGAAGATCACGGGTGGCTTAGCCAGACATCGAAACGAAAAACGAATCAAATCGAATGCAAACATTGTATCTAACGTTAAAGATTCAAACCGAATGATAAAAACAAGATCTTGATACTTGAAATCACCTCCGGGAGCCTTTTGGATCATTTGGGTCGTTCCTAGGGCTTGGGGACGGCTTGGAATGAAAGCTAGCCTTGAAAACCTAATTTTCCGTCTTATAAGTGATTTCAGCGCATCACGTACCGTAGGTCACTTGAACACCGTAGGTTACGCTAGAGGCATTCTGCTCAATTTTTTAACTGATGAACCGTAGGTCATGTTTCCACCGTAAGTTACTCTAGAGGCTTATACCGTAGGACCTGTTTCCACCGTAGGTTACGCTAGGGAGCTTTTTCTGATTCTTGTTTTCTTCATAACTTCTTCGTTCGGATTCCGTTTTCCTCCCCGTTTGTGGCCACGTTCTCGTAATTGAATTCTCTATCATCTCATCTATCATGATCTTCATTTAGCTTCCATGTGCATTCTTAAAAACACATCAAATGATTGCGTTTAACCTACAAAACATCAAATCATCGTAGTTAACTTATTCAACACGATCTCTTATAATTAAGCACATTAGATACCTTAAAGTTAGCCATTTAACCATGATAAACATCATTCTAAACCCCTTACATCATCTCTTCACTGCAAACCTGGCTTTATATCTAGGGCATTCTCCCTCTAGGACACCCTCCTTGTCCTTATATAGCCACTTACAAGAGACTAGTTTCTAACTTTGAGGCTTATCCACCAGCACCCAAGTCTTATCCATGAGCAAAGAGTTTATCTCTGCTTCCGATGCTATGCTCCACCTCTTTCTCTCAGTTGAAGTAACTGCATCCTCATAAGACAATAGTTCATCTAAACTATCTATCTCAGCACTCAAAAATGCCATAACCGAGATATCAGCTCCCTCACTGCACCTAAGAGGAACTACAACATGCCTTCTGAGCCTATCTCTAGCCACACAAGGACTAGGCTTCTCCACCTCAACATGAACCTTACCTTCCTCAAGTTCCACTTGATCATCATTAATCAACCCAGGCTTCCTTTCGACTTTGGAAGTTTTAGAAATACCTTCGAAAGTTTTAGAAATACCTTCAGAAGCTTGAGGAATGCCTTCGGAAACTTTAGGCTCCACCTCAACTTGAACTCCACCTTGTTCAGACTCACTAGTAGATGAATCATTATCACCACTACACATTACATCCTTGAACATCAGGTCTTCCTTGAACACAACCTTTCTACTCACCAAAACCCGTGTGCTGCCACCTTCGATCTTCCATAACCGGTACCCCTTACCACCTTCTGAGTACCCAAGAAAGACACATTCCACAGCTCTAGGTTATAATGCTCCTTGTTCAAATGCACATATGCCACAAACCCAAACACCCTCAAGTCACTATAATCCAGTTTGACACCAGTCCAAACCTCCATAGGAGTCCCCATTCCCAATGCTGATGATGGTGATCTGTTTACCAGATAAGCAGCAGTTACAGTAGCCTCCGCCCAAAAACTCTTGTGGTAACCCAGAACTAGAAAGCATACACCTCACCTTGTCAATCAAGGTTCTATTCATCCCTCAGCTAACCCATCCTACTGAGACATACCTGGTAAAGTTAATTCCCTAAACTATGCCAAAACTTTTACACAACTGATTGAATTCTGCGCTACAAAACTTCAATCCATTGCCTGTACTAACCTCTTAACCTTCTCCTTAGTCTGAGTCTCCGCCTGCACCTTCCACTCTTGAAATTTCCCAAGAGCTTCACTCTTATGCTTTAACATATAGACCCACACTTTCCTTGAGAAATCATCTATGATGGACAAGAAGTACCTGGCACCACCCAAAGACTCAGTCCTGGCAGGACCCCATATCTAATTGTACAAACTCCAAAATTCCTTTGGAAAAGTGCTTGCCATCACCAAACTTTACCTTCTTTGGCTTTCCCATCATACAATCTTCACCGAGGTTAGTATCACACCGATTGAGTTTACCAAGAACCTGTTGTTTCTCTACCTCAATCAACCCCTGGCCACTTTATGTGCCAACCTCTGATTCCACAAAGCTGCCTTACTACCTGAAACTCTAATGGTTTCATCTTTCTTAAGGCTTCACCATCTAAAAGATAAATGTTGTTATCCACCCTTATACCTGATAACACCACTAAGAGCCCTTTACTACCTTGGCTTTACCATCTTTTAGACTAACACGATACACTGATCTTTCAATGTACCCAGAGATAACAAGCTTCTCTTCAAGCTAGGACAAAACCTAACTTCCTTAAGCTCCACCTGCATCCCATTCCTCAACTTGAAACTTACTGAGCCAATGCCACCTATCTTGCATTGTCTTTCATCCCCCAGCTTTACAGTTCCAAGATCTTGGAATTCCAGTTCACTAAAGAACTCTTTTACAGGTGACATGTGAAATGAACAGCCAAAATCTAGCACCCAACCATCAGACAAACCTTCTGATGAAACAACTAACACATCAGCACTATCATCACTTTCAGATGAATCATCTTGAGACAAATGACGATGTGACTTGTCATTGCTAGACTTACTTACTTTCTTTCCCTTCCACTCCGGGAAATCCTTCTCAGGTGTTTCTCTGATCCACACACAAAACATTCCCTCCTAGACTTGAACTTGGATCTTGATGCTCCCCTGTGTCTTTGATTTCTCTGCTCAGTCTTTCCTCGTACTACCAGGCCCTGACCCTCTTCATCCTTAGGAGTCCTCTTCTGGAGTTCTTTGGAATTGAGAGCAGCCACATCTTCCATTATCAATGTTGCTCTCCCATACATGAGAGTATCAACAAAATGCTCATATGACTCAGGCAATGAGGCCAAGAATATGATGGATTGATCCTTTTCATCAAGTTCAACCTCAATGTTTTCAAGATCCAATATCAACTTATTGAATTCATTTGTATGCTCTTCAATCGTTTTATTGGATCTCATCTGAAACGTGTACAACCGTTTCTTCAAGTAAAGACGGTTCCCCTGAGATTTGGTCATGTAGAGTGCTCTAACTTAGACCAATTCCGGCCGCTGTCGTTTCCTTGGTTACCTCCAGCAGAACTCGATCCCCAAGACTCAAAACGATCTCGCTGTGAGCCTTTTCCATGATTTCTTTCTTCTTTTCTGCAGACAAATGCGCAGGAAGATAATCTTCCCCCCTTAGTGCATCAACTACTCCGTTATGCACTAATAACGCTGGCATCTTCACCCTCCACAGACCGAAATCATTCTTTCCATCGAATTTCTCCAGTTCGAACCTCGTTGACGTCATTCTCCTTCGTCAATGAATTGCCCTTCAAACTATGGATCTTGAACCAATCAGACGACCAACACTACACTCCGACGAGATCACTTCCTTCTTTGAATTGAGCCATTCTTCACCTTGGCTCTGATACCACTTGTTGAAAATTAAACTTCAATTCAAACCCTAAACGATTACAACAACAGAAAATAAGAACTCAAGTTTGTGAATGATTTGTGGATCATTTGTGGATCATCAACTCAATCATCTTTGACCCTATTTATACATACAGACTCCAACGGTTATTAGCAACTTATTACAACCATACTCAAAGAAAAAACACGATGATACCAGAACTAATTGATATAGACACAATTAGTCCTTGAACTTGTAAAACAGAACTAAAATAACGAAACCAACTCTTCTGAAGCAAAATAACATTCGGAAGATTTTCACCAAGACATTTCTTCCGAAACAAAGATAACATTCGGAAGAAAACTTAACCTTCGAAAGAAACACATTAAGCTTCGGAAGAAACACTTGAACACCAACTTGGCTTCGGAAGTAAACTTGATTTGACTTTAATAACTCATAACTTACGCACTCTTGGAAGATTGTAAACTAGATAAGAGTGTACAGTAATACTGTTTACCATAATCAAAAGATATGATTTGATTAATTTTTCTTTATAATTTTATAATTATTATCATTATACTTATGAATTGTTAATCAATAATGTACAATACCTTAGGGAGTTTTTATTATTCTACAGTGATTTCTTATTTTTCTACGTGTCACCGGAACAAATTGTGATTTAGCCATGGTTAGTTTAAAGTGGTGAAAGTAATAAGTTGCATTAGGCTTACAAGTTACAAGTGAACAAGTAAACAAGAAATGTATTATGTATATCAGTATATGCAAGTAATTTGTCCACGTTTTTAATTAAAAGGACTGAAATTTTGATAATAAATAGTCCTTACTTTGGTTAAAAGCGTAGAGATTAGATAATATAGTTGTCTAGGCGTTAAGATAGTGTTGCATATCTACAGTTACTACTAAAAAACTAATTTCTATGCCAAATCTATAGCAAACACCCATTTTGCTAGGAAGTTTCTACGCATTTGTTTGTAGTTAATTTTTGGGTTTGTGGTTAATTTTTTGGTTTGTAGCTACTTTTTTTTCTTTTTTTTACTTTTTTGTGCGACAGATTTTTTGTTAGCTAATACGTGTTTGTGCAGTAGCGAGTAGGTTTTATCATTATTGTGTTTGTCAAGCTCTAAAAAGGCATTTATGCATTAAAATATATGATTGTTTCAATATAGATAATATATACAATGCAAATAGATAAGGCATGGAAGAACATGACAGATTGACAGGAATTGCTGATGTGAAGATCAAGAAACCTAAATACGTCCCTTGAGCAAGTAAAGAGCCAAATTCTCATTGTCAACAACTAAACATTGTATTCAATTCATAATTAATGGAAACCTTAATTACATAACATGTTTTGCATGCATATGTTGTTCACATGCGAACCTGTATTTAAACTATTAAAAAAATACTATTATAATACGTATGTCAAAGATATGTACTAATTAATGTTGAAAACTATAAAAAAAATCCAGGATGTAAATGGTCAAAGAAAGTAGCAGGTGTAGGATTTTATTTTACAAATTCAATAGATAGAGGATATATTAGAAATGTAACTAGGTGTTAGTTTGTTAAGATGGTGTCACGGTGGATTAGTTAATCTAATTACTTGATCTTTGTGCATCAAAGTGGTTGTGGTCTGGCAGTACTAAGCTTTGCAGGTAAAATGTTTTCTTTTTATGTGATTTAGAATTCAAGTCCTATAGTAAGCAGAACGTATAGATTTATAAGTAAGATTAAAGGGTATGTAAGTTAGTAATTAAAAGATACTCGGTCTCTATACATTATACATTAGACAAATGTAATGTTTAATGGGTATGTAAAATTGAAGGGTATGTAAGTTAGTTTATTAAAGAGATACTCGGTCCTTATACAATATACATTAGGAAAATGTAATGTTTAATGTAAGCATAATAGATTTTCCACATCACCTAGAATTGGGACTCCGAGTATCTCTCTCTTTAGAAGCACTACAAGGTTTGAATACTGTAGCGACGACATTTTTTTGGGTCTATAGTGACAACGTGTCGTCGCTATAGAGCCTGTCGAACTATTGCGACGAAATGCTGTCCCTCTACACACGTCGTGGCTACAGAGTCATACCTAATAGTTGCATTCTCTTTATAGCTTCATGGTCTTGGCCTAGAGCATGACTCTATAGAAGTATGCCTAGTCTTCTAAGAGAAATCGACGCAAGCAGACAAGGATCAAAAGCATATGTTGTGCAATGAAAAGGACTTACATGAGATGATTTGGCATTGAATACATGCATAGTTCTTACATATCAACTGCATAAAGGTTAAAAGACTAGACTAATTAAAATGCTCATTGTCCTTAACATCAACTTGACATTAACCATGCCATTCTGCATGATTGCATTGAATAAGAGATCTATATGCAAGCTTTCAGACAATGTAATCGAAAATTATCTGAATTTCTTGTTAGTTCGGGATTCACACAATCAAACACATAGTTACTCCTTGTTTAACAGGGACCAATATGGTATCGTTGCTACATTTCTAGTGTATGTGGATGATGTTTCGATCAGTGGTAATTGTAAAAACGTAGATTTGGATAGCAAAGATGCTATGTATTGATGCTAAACTGAACGTGTTCCATGGAAATGAAACTACTTATATATCTTAATCAAAGGAAGTACATCATATCTGTTAAACCTACTTCTTATCCTTTTACTCTACATTTGAAGTTATATTTTGACACACAAGTGATCTATTACCATCTCTCAATACTTTTAGAAGATCAGTTAGTGAACTTGTATTATTTTTTTTTTTTGGTGTTTTTGTTTTTTTGTCTATGAGAACACGTTACCAGTAACTTACGGTACCCACTAATACGCAACTAATAAAATGCCTCATGTGTTGCAAGTCTTGTTTAATGTTTAGTGAGCGACTGGGGTCTGGGCGTACAGTTTAACCTGGTGGGCGTATCAGGGCCGGCCCAATAAGATTAGCAAAAAGATTGTTACCTAGAGCCCTAGGCCTCTAAAACTTAGAGCCCAACTTTCAGAATTTGACCCAAAAGTCAATTTAGTCAAGTGTCTGGCAATAGTAGGGCCAAGTAGAGATCTAGAGCTTCGTTGATTTGGATCCAAATCCAACAATTTATACATCAAACGATTTTTAACCCTAATGAATTACCTCTCCAGTTTTCGTTATCGTCAAATGTTCATCAAACGATTAGCTCATCATTAAAGCAAGCAATTCAATTCTTCCGTAACTCACACACGCATATGCATGCACACATTTTCTCTGAACTCAATCCAAAGAGTTATTTTGTCGCGCAATAGGACATATCTATCGGTCTATGTGAGAGGGGGCTAGTTCATGAAAGGGGAAGGAAAGTGAAAAGGACACCCGTGGAGGAGAGAGAAAGAAGGGAAGAGGGCGGTCAAACGGGCAATGCTAACATGAACATTGATTATGATCCGCCTAGATCCGACCCAACCCGACCCGGATCGATAAATTTTATTATATGGCTATACTCATATGACCCCTAAACAATTTATGCCCTCCATAAAAAAATTGTGTCCGCCACTGGTTATAAAATTGAAAGTTAGTAACCAAATCATTTACTTCGCCCGACCAGAGACCATCTCTATAATCAACTCCAATTTCATTTAAAGACTTGCATACTTCTAGAAAGAGTTATCTCTTATAGTTTAAATACGCTAGTAAGATCAATCTAGAAGTTGAGACTTGAGAGAACATTTTGTATTTTAGAAGTTGCTTTCAATGTACATGATTATAAATTATAAAATACGGATCTAATTTTAACAAAGACCATGATCTAGTGGTATGATGTTTACCCTTCATAGAAATAACTTTATTACGGACCTAGTTAAAAAAAATAAAAGCCGTCACACATCCAAACCGGCGATACGATGTTCTGAATCTGCCACCACACACATGAATATCAAGCTACAAATTATGACATGCACAAAATGATTGGGAAAACACCAAGGGTGGTGGTGGCAAGTGAAGGCATAGAGATATCAACCACCATAGTGAATTAGTGATGTCATTAATATTGCATAATCTAGCTTTAAATTTCATTTCAATTGGTTCTTTAAGACTTGCACATTATAAATCTTACTGGAATGTCAAAACAATGCGTCTCTTCTTCGACACAGACACCCCATTCCTATCATCTGCAAAAAAAAAAAAAAAAAAACCAACACTGAGACTGTCAAATCTTGAGGGCAAACTGCATGAAATAGAAACGAACTCTACAGTTTTTTCCAATTTTAGCAACCAATTTTAGATTAGACACAAAATAAAATTCTAACTTGCAATTTATTATCAGTTTTAGCATCCAGACTCATTTTAACTGATTTACCTATATATTGCAGATGTTGGACGCATGGCGTTGGTTGATGCCATGTCAGACACCACATCATATTAAAAGTTGCATATGTGAAAAAAGAAATTAATCAAAAACTCTATGTACAAGTTTGAGAAAACGATCTTTTACTAGAATTAGTGATCAATGCCAAGTAGCATATATATATATATATAAACACTAAAAATGACAAACGATAGGCCATGTTAGTAGTTTCTGAAATAAAGAAGTCCTGATAAATGATGAGGAAGTAAATTTTCAGAAAAAACTTAGTTTAAGCAAATAATTAATTACAAATGTCAAAAAAGAAACATAGCACTTTCTACTTAAAATTTAAAGAAAAACAGAAATGATGTGTTAGCATACCACAAATCAAGATTCAACTGTTGCAAAGAAGGACTGGATTCCAAAGACAATGAACAGAACTCCACCCGATAGTGCAATCTGCATCAGATTCAGTAAAAATATCAATTTCATTACAAACTGGAACAAAAAGAGCAAAAATCAACAAAAACTTATGAGAATATTACAAATTTTTCAGATATTTGTGTGGCCAAACTCTTCCCACCAAAAACAGCAGCAGTCTGACACAAAGCTTGCCCTCTAAAGAAAACAAAAATAATACCAAGATATTAATCTTATGGTTCTGAACAAAGCAATTTCAACATTTATTTAGAAAAGTTGAGAAATCATAAATAAATAAAGATGATGAACATACAAAACTCCCCCAAGAACAACACCAAGTGGGTTCTCAGCCGCAGCCAAACCAATTGTAGCTAGCTAAACAATTAGAATACTTTACATTTAGAAAGACTGTGATTAAAGTGAAAAGCATATTAAAAAATCAGATTTATAAATTTTTAGACCGATGCTGACCTGGCTTTTGTCACCCCATTCTCCAAAGAAAGTTATAGAGAATGCCTGTTTAAATAAAAAAAGAAAACATCAATTAGATGATATATTTTTTGATAGATAAGTGGATGTTTCAGGATTGATAATTTGATACCTTCAAAAAGATAGGAGAGAAAAATTGAGAGAGTAACGCTCTGTTCTTCTTTTTAGCATCATCATCACCCTGTAAAAACAAAAATATGAATGAATAACCATAAATTTTATGCGGATAATATCCAAATTATAAAAATTTGATTTTAGTTCAAGATTAGGTGGAAAAATGGAGGAGTTATGAGGGTCGTGAAAAGTCAAAAAACAATTAATTTTTTAGTAGGTTTCAAAGCGGGTTAGGTTCGAAGCAAGAACATTTAGTCATTTTTTATGACTTAATGCATATTTAGAGAATGAAATATTTCAAGGAAATTAATTAATATAATAATAACTTAACTTTTTTTATAAACCCGTTTAGATGGTTTTATGCATTGAAATACACTTCGGATGACTTTTGAGTGTTCGAGTTTCGACCACTTGACTTCTTTCCCTTTTAGTTAAAACTTTTAGCTTGACCCATTTGATTCATTAGAGATAAACATAACCCAAAAACTTGCACCATTTAGTTAAACCTTGCATTACCTTGCCATTTGCTCTGGTTGTTTCACTGCTAGCTTTTAAATCAGCATCCTACACACATAATCAGAATAAAAGTCATAAGATCTCTGTTTTTAAAGGTAAGCAAGAAAATTTAAGAGTAACAAACCAATTCAGCTTCAACTTCAGCTAATTCTTCTGAGTCCCTGTTAACAGAAACAAAATAGACTTTATAAGTGCTAATTACAATTTGTTGTGAAGATGATAATGTTGATCAATTGAATGTGAATGAATAGTAAAAGACAGATTTACCCTTCATGAAATGCATCCCATAAAGACCATAGCCCGAACCCCAAAAACAACACAGTGGCTATATGCTTAGTCAATGTTCGTGAGATCTGCATTTTTATGATCAATAAAGTCACAAAACACTCATCCTGTTGCAATTTAATAAAATAAAATACACACATATATGGAGAGCAAAAGTGGAGTTTCTACATGGTAACAATTAAAGAACTTAATAGTATAAGATCATAACTACACTGTAGTAACAAAACTAACATCTGTTTTTAATCCTTATCACAACACGAATAACTTAACAGACCTACCAGGTTTGGAGCAGCCCAGCCAACAGCAGCAGACAAAATAGTCATAACCTTGAAAAGAATTTCGATTTATAAGGACTCAGATAACTGGAGTTAATATCCCACAAACACGGTGAGAAAAACAGAAAACATGGTATGACAAAAACTTACAATTAAAGCTGAAAGACAGCCTGCCAACACATATCGTCTGGGGTGACGCATAGCCAGAATCTAAAATCAGAACCATAATAGGGTTGTAAATAATGAAAACAAAACTCACTCTTTCCTACTAGATACGTGAACAGGATTGTAGCCATCAAACAAGCTAAGAAAAAAACAAAGATAAATCAAATAAAATCAACAGATGAAAATTAAAAAGAAAGATAAGCAATAGCATGTGATTTCCCAATTCCAATGAAAGGTTTGTTTCTTAAGCATAAATAGTACCGCCAATCTCAAAACTTGAAAAACATGTGGATCCATTTTGAAGAAAACAATGGTCTACTTTGTCTCTTTAATGGAATACACAAGTACAAAACACTATGATTGATACTTTGATGACCCGCCGATATTTTCTGGATTTCAAAAGGCATGAATTGCAACTTGCAAATGATACAGCAGAAATTTGTCAAGTAAATGAGACTTTATAACATGAGCCAGACATAGAGTTTTGTTAGTTTAACTTCTGCAACAACATTTATGTTAATTTTGCATTTAAAATGTACAGATTCCACATGATTGAATCAAGTAACATGTTTTCATGGACATGAATCATTTTTGGAGCTCTAGATATGACAATTTTGACCAAAAGGAAGTCCAAAAGTAGCATCGAAACACTTTTTTAACTTAATAGAGTATATCAATACTATGTAATACCTTCTACATAACCTAAATCTAACTTCTTATGACAACAAACTACACATGAACACATACTCTGGAGAACAAAATTCAATATTGAATCTTAGCCACAGAAATTTGTATCCATAAAGTCAACGTTTCTATTGCTTGCACACTTGCTCCAATCAAGAGAACATGTGGTATGATACCACAAACAGCTAAACATCAATTAATCCATCAAATCAACCACTAAAATCAAATTTTTAACTAACTGGACAGAAAACAGCAATTGAACTCACCGCAGCTGCGAAGAACGTTTTGTCCCCAATTTCAGAGAGCACAGTCATCGCAAGAGACTTGCTAAAACCCTAAATGCACAAAACACACACACACACACACAAATCAAACCCAAAAGACAAAAAAAAAGCGTAAACTCACCCGCAGATCCATACGCAAGATCAATCAATCAATCAACTTAATTAAACGGAAACTTACTTGAACAATTGATAAACTCATGATGGGTATTGTCCAAGAACACAAAAGATAAACCCTTTAGCGTTAAATCAGTTGTTTATGATAGTTGATTGCAGATAGCACAATCTAGCTATGAGATCTTGATGGAATGAGGTGTGATTCGATTGGTATTGATCCGATGGTGATAGTGGCAATCGGATCGCTACCAAATCTTTCGATTGCGAATAAATTAGAGCACAGGAGGTAGGAGAGAATCTGTGTGTGTGTTTGTTGGTGTTCGTGAGGTTAAAGAAATTTGTGCACAACTATTGGATGATTTGTGTTGCGTGGTCAAATATCAGAAAACCCCTATTTAGCCGATTAAAATTAGGGCTTTAGTGTGATGATGATATATAAAATGATAATTGTATGATTTGATTGTATCTAGTTCAGTCAAAATAGAATCTATTCTATGTTTCTACAAGTTTATACATTTTTTATTATAAAAAATCATTTTATCTTTAAGGACGAAGTTTTAAGTTTATTCATTTAAAATTTTGTGTGGTTTGTGATTGTGAAATTATTAAAAGGATTAGAATGAAAAGAAGAAAATTAAAAACAAAAATCACTTTAATATTTACACATACGTGTGACCATTCCATCTCTATTAATTTTCTATCTTATCTCCTCTACTCACCTTATCTATCCTTGAATCGTTTGCTTCAATTGAAGTTGAAACGAAGTTGTTGGCGTAATCACTAATAGTGGCTTCATTGTTGATTCTAGTCTTCGTCCGGTCATCATTGTCTTGTTATATTTGGTCATTAGTGTTATGTTCGTTTTAGCCTTTGGTCCTTGTTTTTTTTCTAGTCATCATCAAACCTTCGATATCAATGATGTATATGTTCATCGCTAATAGGTATATTCAGTGCTAATTAGTATGTTCAATTCTAGCTTTTGATAGGTATGCTCATCATGTTGATCTTCTTCAATCAGCCATCTTTGGTTTTAAGGTATTTTTAGCAATGTCTAAATTCTTTTATTATTGAAATGTTTAAATTTCATGATAGTGTAAAATTTTTTGATTAAGGAAATAAAAGGAAGTAACGGATGAGATGAAGAAAAGTTCTGATCAGTGCCTTCTAGCGAGGCACATACAAACGCATGATTGCTTTGGCGGCTATGTTTATGGAGGGTGTACTCAAAACTACTTCCAAGCACAATGAAAAGCACGGTGTCGTGTATATTAGCATAGGGGTGTGTAGATCTAAAAAAATTATATACGTGAGGATTTTAAGTAAAATAAAATGTTTGATAATACTACAATAAAATAAAAAGAACACAAAAAGGAATTAAAAAGAAAATAAGGCATGAAGCCTTTATAGCACTCATATCATAAGTATTGTTATATTTTTGTGTTACATTATTCATGAATATATGTGGGAGAAAAAAAAAAGAAAAAAACCTTGCCTTGAAGCTAAAACTCCAATGGCTTAACCATAACGAATTAATACTAATTTAAATTTTGCAATATTTATTAATAACTTAGATGTTCTAATGTTTTTTAAGAGATATAATTTATCTTATATAAAAAAAGAGTTTTGCATTGTAAGTTATTTTATAAATACATTGGATGTTTCGATTCCTTAAAAAAGAAATAACATCTTGTATAACTTTGATCATCATTCAGATATGGGACTTCTGTCTTTTAGCGACCAAGTTGGTTGGTTTGTCAGAAAGAAAAATCAATAAGAAAAAACAATTTATTGACGAAATAAAAAATCTGTCTATTGTTTATGGTCTCATATTCTCATTCTGAATTTTGAAAATGATGTTAACGAGTAGACATGTTGGTTATTTATTGATTGTTATCATCGTCACTATCATGTATATATAAATATAACTATTCAATTTATAAACACTACCCACACTAATTAAAACTTTTCACCTGGAGATTACATGATATAAGAGACATTCTTAGAATAATTAACAAAAAAGATTGTTGCCGTAGTAGTTACACGTTGATGCTTCCACACCCAGACACTATGTTCAATTTTTCCATTCCTCTGATCTTTTTAGTGTCGGTCTCTTTAGCTATGCGACCAAAAACATCAGTTTACTACTTTCGGTGGTGTGGAGGAAAAGTGGCGGAACTTGAATCACACTATAAGGGAATGGGCGAAAGTAAACTATTTTAGGGGGCCGAACTCTATTTATATTAAAAATTTTACACTATCATGCCAAAAATTAATACTACTGGCGAAAAATGAGGGGGCGTGGGGCCACTCCCGGCCCTCACTAAGCTTCGCCCCTGTGGAGGAGATAGCTGAAGATGGAGGTGGAGACTGGCGGTGGAGGGGTGCTTATCTCGGTGGTGGTCGGTGGTGGTATGGTGGCTGTGTTTTGGTAGCACAGACCACCCATGTAATTTCTAAAACTTAGCGACCATATGTGCAATATGACATACCAAATAGACCATCTATGTAATTAACTTTATATATACATACATACTTAGTGGGCGTGATTCGAGCTATGCTGCGGAGGTTGTAAAAATCTAAAAGACTTAATTATGATGTTTTATACGTAAGTATTAACCACCTGAAAAATAAATTCACGCGCGGAACGTTGATAGAAAAAACATAATCAGGAAAAATAATATTTTAAATAAATCCTTGAAGCAAAGGGAAAAATTAGTAAATGCTTAAATAATAACTTTAATAGAGTTAATGGGTTGTCTTATAAACTGGTTAAAATACGAGGGAAGAAAACTTGTATGTCGTAAGACTTTTGTGTATGGTTCTATAATTTGTTGGCATGCTTTTGATTTTGTTTTCTTTCATTGTGCAACCTTCCGTTTGTGTTTTGTTTTATAAGAAAACGCGATTTCACTTTTATATTTTATCGTCGATGAAAGATAGTCGTCAGTTCATCATCGACAGCCTCGCTCGTTCCCCCGACTAGGATAGCCAAACAGGTTACTTTATCTTCTTATGTTTACATATCCCACCCAATTTTTCATCTCAAGAACCAACAAATCCATCTCTAGGTTTCGGCAATAACTTATAGCTCGTAAGTTGCTTCCAGCTTGCTCGCAATTAACTTGTTAAACTAGCGATCTAACTTAACTCAAACTAGGTGGCTTATATACCAAGCTGAACATAAGATCAAGATAACTCACTCGAATAATATAATATAAGATTATAAGGGCTTGTTAAATAAACTAACGATTTATCCCAATTCCGCAAGCTTATCATTCATTTTACATTTTTTTCCCTAGCGTCTTGATAGCTTGAAAACCCGTAAATCATCTCTTTTCCATAGAACTTTGTTAGCGTGCACAAAACCCTAAATCATAGTTGCAAATTTGATTCCAACACACGCAACTCGCATTCTGTCCACATAGAATCATGTCCTTAGCGTCCAAAATTCCAAATGCACACTTATATAACTTATAAAGCATAAAAGATACATATTGGATCCTTGTTTTTAAAACCGGACTAGCCGGTCATACAAGACTAGGAACTGTTACTAGAAATGTTTCGGTTGCGTGTATTTGGACAGTTTCATTTGAACAAGTCGGACTGATGAACTGATCGAACCAGAGCAGGTGATCAGACCAAAACACTTTTTTTCCTTTCAAAACCTTCTTTTTTTTATTAAATTGGTAATTTATTATACATATTTTAGTTATTTAAGTGTTTATATTGTGTTAAAAGTGTAAATTCATCTTAAAAAATATAGTATTTTCATATTTTGTTTTCGAAATAGATACATACAAATAATATCAAATTTATATATATAACGTTATCCAGTTCAGCCGACCGGTCATAAATGATAGTGTGTTTATTTTTATAAATCTGCTCAAACTAGTCGATGTCATAAATGGCTAGCTAGTTGAGATTGCTTTGAGAGTAACCAAACATTATAACTATAGTTAGATATCTACTTTTTATGATTTAGTTTACAAAGACACATGACAATTTGTATTGTTCACAGCAATAAGTTATAATTTTAGGTATTCGGTATCCAACTTTACAAAAAGCATCTTCCTCACGTAATAAATTCCATGACCGCAATTATCAAAACGTAACTGAAATCAGTTCATTCAAACAAATTAGTTTATTTCACATCGAAACATATTTATATTTATATTTATATTTATATTTATATTTATATTTATATTTGGAATGTATTTAGTAGACTAATATTATCCTTTTAAATACTATCCCTTTAAATTTAAACTTTAGAATTAACTTATGGGTATTTGTCAATGGACTTTTGATCTAGTGGTGTTTATCCACATCAAATTGGTGCAGAACCGAGTCCAGTATAGTAAGCAATAAAAGAAATTTAGTAGTAGACTTTAGAGGTAGGGAGTGTTCCCGTAAAAGAAAATAAAAATGAGTACTTGATGAATTTATGGTAGACATGGTCAAAAAACCGGTTCGGTAAAAAAAAAACCGAAACCGGTTTCCAGCCCAAACCGGTTTGGCCCAAACCGGTCCCGGCCCGGTCCGAACCGTCCGGTCCTCCACCGGTTCGAAGGTTCATTTGGTGAAACCTGTTTCAAACCGGCCCGGTTTCAAACCGGTTCTCAAACCGGTTCCCAAACCGGTTTTCAATTTTTTTATTATTTTTATAGCCGTTTTTTGACCATTTTTTTGTGTTATTTTTACCATTATACCTCCATTAAATTAGTATAAATATGCATTAGATGTTTTGATTGAACCACAACAACTTCAAACGCTCTCTATTCTCAAAAACGCTCTCTATTCTCAAAAACGCTATCTATTCTCAAAAACGCTTAATATTCTCGTTCAATTAAAAAAAAACTCTCAATACTCTCATTCATTTCAAAATGGCTTCATCAAGTGCTCAATCATCTGTTGGTTGTGATGCGTCTTCAAGCAACGTGGTGGTAGCAATCCTTCCTACGAATAGGAACCCCGAAATATGGTGTAATTACGATTTATGTCAAATGGCTAGCAGTTCAAACAAAGCTCGTTGCAAGTTTTATCATAAGTTTTTCAAAAAAGATGCAAATACAACTTTGAAAAACCACATTGCGCATAAATATTGTAAGGGTTTGAAAGGTGAACCGTCTCGAGGTCAAGCTTCGATGACAAGCGAAGGGAATGTTTGGGCTTATGACGTTGATGCGGTTCGTGAGCAAATAGCGCATTTTGTAATTCAAGAAAGCTTGTCATTCAAACATTTCGACAATGAACGTTTGACTCGGCTAATTCAACGAACTCTCCAACCGCGATACACACATGTAAGTCGTGCTACACTTAGAAGAGATTGCTTAAAAATGTGAAAAAAAACTAAAAATGAATTAATATCTTATTTTGAAAATTTACAAACCGATGTTAACTTAACTAGTGACGTTTGGTCGACTCCTCAAGGTTTACCGGGCTTGTACGTTTGTGTCACCGCCCATTGGGTTGAACCCGATTCGTGGCAAATGATGAAACGTATGATTGCGTTTGAATTGTTTGATTATCCTCACACCGGTCAAAATATTTTTTATCTTATTGACAAAGTTATCAAAACATATAAACTGGAAAGCAAAATCTTGTCAATATCTTTTGATAACGTCTTAAACAATACGCTTACGATAGAACATCTAAAATTAAAATATAAACCAATTTGTGACGGTGTGTTTTTTCATAGTCGATGTGTTGCGCACATCATAAACTTAGCCGTTCAAGACGGTTTTTAAAAACTATTGAAACAGTAAATGATAGTTTTAAAAGAATGTTACGTGACATTTTTAGCAGTAACCAAAGATATAGTAGGTATCACAAGTTTTGTAAAGAGGCAAATTCTAAATGTTTAGATCCGAATTAGGACGTACCTACAAGATGAAATTCGACTTGTAGCATGTTTGAAAAGGCTATTGAGTAAAAAGAAAGTTTAATAGCATTTCATAATACTTTGGTGAGTCGTGGAAAAGCTTCGACTTACCATCCATCGGGGTTGGGCTATTATTGAAGAAATAACCAAAATGTTTAATGTTTTTAAAACCGCAACTACTTGTCTTTCTAAAGTTTATTATCCAACGAGTTCATTAGTATTTCATCAAATTTACTTAATGACTTCAAAATTAAATGAGTTGTCATTTAGGGGTAGACCTTATTCGGATATGATACCACCAATGAAAGAAAAACTTAAAAAATATTTTAAAGAAATGCCTACGGTTATTACATGTGCCGCTGCCTTAAACCCTTGCTTAAATACGTCGGGGGTTGAAACTTTACTTGATAAAATTATTTTTAATTTGGATTTAGAAGAAGAAAACCCATATTATGGTCAAAGTGTAAAAGCTAATTTTAACGCACATTTAAGCCAAATGTTTGATGTTTACTTAACAAAATATGATGAAACATCAAACATACATAAGTCTATGAGGCAAGCGGCACATGACGAGGTTCAAGTGATCCAATGTTTGCTTTGTATAATACTTTAAGAGATGAATGTAATAAAACGTCAATGTGGTAACACTCCGAGTAGTGAACTCGAGAGGTATGATGGAACAAACTTTTTATCCACCATGACTCCACAAGATTTTACAAAGTTTGACTTGTTGGCTTGGTGGAAAGGTAAGGAAGATCAATTTCCCATCCTGTCCACCATGGCCCGAGATTTACTAACCGTCCAAGCTTTCACAATAGTTTCGGAATCTGCTTTTTCCGTTAGTGGCAGGATTATATCAATACGAAGAACCCGACTCACTCCCAAAGCAGTTGAAATGTGTATTTGCTTGAAGGATTATTTGGATTATTTTCTGTTAGTGGCAGGATTATATCAATACGAAGAATCCGACTCACTCCCAAAGCAGTTGAAATGTGTATTTGCTTGAAAGATTATTTGGATGCAGCTGAAAGAATACAAGACAAATGTTCACTTGAAATAGAATTGGAATATGAAGCCGAAATTTATGAAGACGAAGTAGACGGTGGATTGACACCCGAAATGACCGATGATGAAGTGGCATATGATGAGTACCTTCGTAATAGCTCGGGTTCTGATGACGAATAATAAAGTATTCAAATATGCAACGAACGAACGGAGAACGACTACGCTAAACATTTAGTTTCTAAAATTTTGCGTCGTTTGAATTGTTTAAATGTTTTGAATAGTATCTTTATTTTATATTTTATGTAATCTTTGATTTTTAAGAGATAAATTATTGAATAAATTTAATTTTAAGCCTTTTGTAATGTTTTATGTTTTAATATTTATAAATAATTTATATAAATGTGTTATGATGTTTTATGATAAAAAAAATAATTATATTTAACTTTTCATGTATCATAAATGAATTACTTTGGATTTACCCTAAATGTATTTATAATTAATTACCCTAAATATATTTATAATTAATTACTTTGGATGTAAACTGGCCCAGACCGGTTTGATAGGTTTGAGACTTCTAGCCTTGAAACCGGTTTAGGAACCGAACCGGTTTGGGTTCAAACCGGTTGAGAAAAAACTGGTTCAAACCGGACCGGTTTGAAAACCAAACCCGTTTGACCCTAAAAACCGGTTTGTAGACCTCTAATTTACTGTACCTTATACCTTTTTTTGAAAAGTTCAAGTTTCTTAATTATATAATTTTGTAAGGATGCATAAATGACAAATCTTAAAAAGTAATAATGAAGGTCATATTATAAAGACACCACCCCCACTATCTATACGAGCTGCATAGACGACCTTGAATAGCCTTCGTCAGTGATGTCCACCATCACATCAATCATTTATGTCCAAATCAGACACTCTATAATGCTCGCATAGCATTTTCTCATATGGCCTGTATCTATAATAGGAAAACACCTTATACGGGCAAAAAGACACACATCTTACGTCCAACATAGTAGTTTGGCTCGAATAGAGAAGTGGTGTTTGTTTAGACATCCCAAAAAATAAAACAAAAGAACCATCCTGATCATCTGAATTTTTATTCACTATTGTTGTTGCAACTGTAAACATCTAGCTCAATAAGGTCCGTACATGTATTTATGTTCTTCTGTGTAAGCATAGATTGAAATTCGATTTTCAAGGATTTAGGGTTCAACATTGACGCTGTTTGAGCTTGTCGATATAATGTTGTAGATGATAAATTACAAAAGCCACATATTACAAAAGTTATCAAGTTATTTGACAACATTACCTTTTTATGATTGGTTATTTTTATAATTCACTAATTAGTTAAGCTACATACAATGAAAACCAAACAAACAATTGAGTACTAATGACCATGACGCTAAATTTTTAACAATTACAAATTTAATTTTTTTCCGGACGACAAACTCATACACATTTAAAATCTACTTCTAAATCTACATCAATGTCTACAACGAAACCTAAACCCTCACCACTTACAATGAACACCACAGCACATTGGTACCATTAAACTACATGTTCTTAGTAATTACGTATTTAAACATTCAACACGAGGACATCATACTAAGAACATCTTATCCTGTACAAGCCAACTTCCATTCACCATAATTGTCAGTATGCAAATGTCTTAAAAAGAGTTTAAATTCTAAAATCTTGTCCCTCTAATTAATCAGCCCTATAAAAAAGTCACGACTTACTACCTTAACATGTCTAAAACTTTCAGGTCAAAAAAGATAGAAGAGGTCAATGGTTGACTTTTATCTCTTTCACGGGAAATTTCTCCTCAGGTTCCCTCTGCCATAGGAAATTAGCAGCTTCAAGCCACCGTGGTTCAACCAAAAACTTGTTTTGTTGAATTGCCCAACGTGACTTCTCAGTTCCGATATCTGTCGAAATCACATGGGTCACCGTTGAATCGACCTCAGTAGAGCATATAGCGCCTAATCTCTCTGCCAATATCCATAAATGGTGATTTTCCGCCTGGAATTTGGTTGGGAATACACGACTGAATACAATTTTACACCCCTTCAAAACTTCACTACGAACTGCACGCAGCATCTGTTATAATATTTAAGCAAAGCATTTCAGTAATTCCATTAATATTAAAGCTAGTAGTAGCAAAATGGATCGGTTGCCCAGGTCCAAGTAACAAGATAAAACAGATTGGCTTGAAACGACTCATTTTCGAGTACCCACGTCACGTTGAGTTCACCCAGAAAAGCCTTCTTTTTCCATTTAAAAAAATTCATATACGATTAAAGTGTTAATTACGATTAGAAGAACAATAACAATAAATGGTACTCACCTGTCTTGCATCTCGACCAGTAAAATCCTCCCCAAGTTCCTATTTAATATCATTAAAACCAAGCTGTCAAACCATTTTTTATTTGTATAAAACAACTAAAAAGATTATCAAGACATACCGGGTCAAAAAACATACTATGGACTCGTTTAAGGACTTTAAGAACAGTGACAAGAGCACCATCAGTATCACTTTCATCACTTCTCAGTTCAGAAAGAGATTTAGATTTGTAACCAAATTGCTTACAACTAGAAGCAAAGAAATGATATCTTTCCATCGAAATCAAATTATCCTTATGCTTCACCCATACCTAATAAGGGATGAAAAGAAACTGTTACCACATGAAATCAACTATGTGATGAATCTTAAGGGGGAAAAAAAGAAAAAAAAATTACTTGTTCTGTATCATCAAGGATCAAAACAGCACTTTCTTGCCCTAATACTACATCAAGTCCTTTTTGATGTCTTTGAGTGCAATCACCTTGTGCAATGATTCTAGAGTCAAAGTAAAGTGTACCAGGGTCAAGTAAATTTGCCATTTCTAATGCATAAGCACGCTCCCCCATGGTGTAGATGTACATTTCAAAAAGACTACTCGCTTCTTTCAGGAATGTGCGAACAAATGGCCTCAACTTTGTCACCATGTTCATGAAGGGTAATTTAAACAGACTGCCTTTTAGCGCATCTGCCATTTCAAAGTTTGAAGTTATGCTCATGGTTATAAATTAAAATATTAATGAATATAATTGTAAGGGAACTAAAAGTTTAGAACTTTATGTATATAAAGCTAAAGAAATTTTGTTTGAAACCATCATCGTTTGCACCAATCTGACCTACGAATTACTAGAAGTGGGCACATAGCATTTTCTAGTCATTCAATTAGGAATGGATCCATTTGAGTTATGTTTCACATCTAACAAATCATCGGACAATATAAAACCAACATAAATAATCCTTAAACGAAAACCAGTTAAATGGGTCAAACACATCGAAAGTTGTCCATATTGTATTTTTATTTTTCAATTGACAAAACCTTCTCAATCATTTTATCAGTTATATATATTATTATTATTATTATTGTTATTGTTATTATTATTATTATTATTATTATTATTATTATTATTATTATTAAAATAACATAACTTTTTGCAACCATATTTGACAAAATTACTACTTGCAAAAGTATTAGTAATCAGACAAAAAAGTGAATTGGGTCGGACTACTACCATGGAAAACGATTACACATTTTGACATGTCACCAAACCCGTTGTCACACCCATCCATTTTGCCACCTCTACAAATTGATTCCGTGGGAGCAATTATAAGAAGCAAAGAACACCAATATAATCATAAGATATACCTTGCATAGGATCATTTGGGTTCATTAAATATTCTTCATCTTGGGTTATATCTGAGAACCTGGTTGAGTTTAGTAAGGTGTGGTCTAAATCAAGAACTAAGTAAAGCTTTTTATGGCGTAACAAATTCTTTAAATCTCTGTCACGAAGACGAGCAATTTCATCATTAGCAAGTCTCAGATCCTGCAAAATTATATGATTAACTATTTACAAAAGTTCGAGAATTAATGCAAGATAGTATGTATGTTTTACGAAAAAAAAAGAATAACCTTGTGTATATAACCAAATGCAACACCAGATTGATTATCCATTTTCCCTCCACATTTTATGCACATTCCTCCTATGAAACCAGGATGTGTGCATATATCCTCCTTCACTGATGATTCTGAAGATAATTATTAACAAGGATACAGGAAGTTTGAGAGATTGCGTATCTTATATGAATTTTTTTCCTTTGGTCTAGAGAAAACAGAACAAAAAACCAATATATAAACATTAGAAGAAGCATCACCTAAAACTTCTGTTTGAACAATAAGAGATGTTGAACCATTAGGTTCTTCTGCATCATCCAATACACTAATCTTCCTTCTCTTTGTCCTGTGGAAGGCAAACCCATTTAAAACAACCACAATAAGTGAAAATCAACTAGATATAACAAGTAACAACTTATGAATTTTGAAATATTTGTATACTGAAGTAAGTTATCAATCATATGTGACTCCTCACAGCGGATCCCCTTCGTCCTAAAAGTATTATATTTTGGTGGTCATATACTTCAGATCATCAGTGGTGTCTCTCTTTTCCTTTTATCTCCTAAGCTTATGTAGGAATCAGACCATTTCATTATCTTTTGGTGGTCATATGCCTTGGTATATCTTTGACCCATATAATCACATCAGTGGATCAGCTGGGGATATTAGGATATGTTGTTGTGCTAGGAGTTAGTACAAGCTCGGGAGTTACATGGCTGGATTGTGCCAAAGGTTTTTGGATGATAATATCCACTCAGATTTTATTTTTAAATTTTCTGCTCTTCCTTTGGCACAAAAACCCCCTGTTGTTACAAATTTTGAGTCGTAGCCTTTTCCTTTTCTCATTGGGTCAGTCATGCGTCATCACATATGGGAGGATGCGACTTTGGGAAATAAAGAAAATATATGGAGAGGTTAGGTATCCTTCATTCGAATTGTTTTCTTAGAAGTTTCTGACCATTAATGGCGTCATCTTTTACTTCTCATATTTTCAGTTATTTAGGAAAAATGCCATTTTGTACATTATAATGGTTATATGTCCTGATCTATCTTTGACCCATATGATCATTTGGAGAACAAAGGGAATTTAGGATATCTTTTTTTTGTGTGTGCGCGCGCTAGGAGTTAGCACTAAACCAGGAGTTCGTCGTCATTCAAGTTTTAGCCGGTTCCATTTTGTCTTGAGGCGGCATTGAGTTGAGAATGGGTATATGGGAATGGGACCATTACTAAACCATGAGATACATTTGGCAGAGGAAGACTGCTGACTGGAGTTATCATGCAGGGATTAAAAGAGTATGGACCTGTTAAAACTCCTGAAGAACGAACAATTCACATGTGAACTGAAGATATATACAGCCGTGAGAAGATTGCAAGGGAGTATGATGGCTAGAACAACTATAAGGAAAACTGGATATATAGGCTGTTGGAAGACCATGCTAGAGGCTAAACTTTGCACAAGTTGTATGGATGTTAAGAAAGTCAACAGTAGTCAAAGGATGAAGATGGGTCAGAATCTATTCTTGTCTGAGGGCTCTAGTTACCTAAAATCTAGTATTCTTTATTCATTTCATTAATAAAAGTTTGTCGAGGTACCGTCCCTTATCCCCAAAAAAGTTGATGTTAATGAAGAGTTACATCTCACCAAAGACATTAAGACACCAACTAACTTCACTCTTACAAACAAATCATACATTAGATTTCTATAAGCACACACGTTTGATGCAAGAAAATGTCAGTCTCTCGATCTTAATGAAATTTAAACGAGTGAAAGAATGTTAATATGTACCTTTCAATAACTGAATTAGTCTCATAATCCTCATGGTCATCGTCAAATTCTTCTTTCTCTTCTTCTTCTTCTTCTTGTTGAGGAGTAGCATCAGAAGTGGAATCCAACTCTGCATCCAGAAACGCAGCGAAATCATCACTACTTGATGAGTTCACCGGCGATTCATCAACGAGACTCATCTAAGATACCACCTATTCAACAAAGTAAAAAAAAAAAAAAAAAAAAACTTACATCAATACAGTCACCAGCCACATCGGGTAACTAAATCAGAATACAAAGACAAACAAATTTGGCTCTTTAGAAAGGGATAATCTGGTTTCAGAGCACCTTCATCGTCACAAGCTTGGACAATTAAGTTATTTATCGAAGTGCATTTTCTAGGGTTTTACATCTAGCACCTCAAACCCACACTTACAGGCACCTTGATACATACTTCAACGAATCGAATCGTATCTCATCAAATTCATGATAAGATTCGTTATTAATTAAGACTTTTAGCATCACATTTAACAAAATCAACTAAAGCTGTTATATACAAACGAACACGTATTACTAATAATATTCCAACGTAGTGAAACTCACGAGAGAATGATGTAAGTGTATCTGGAGGAGTGATATTCACCGGAGCCACGGCGGGACGCCGCCGAGTGTTGATGTTCGCCGGAGAAATTGACGGTGGTGGTCGGCGGTTGTGGAAGAGACGATCTCAGATACAACGGAGTGAGTTCTTTTTTTTCCTTCGTTTTTAGGAATCGTTAGAAATCCATCATCTGATTTCTGATGGGTTTAATTCTTTAATCTTTTGATTGGTTTAGGGGTTGTTTGGTTGGGTCTGACTCGTGTGGAATGTTTGGTTGGTTGCCTCTTATCGAAGAAGATGTCTGACTGAATCACTTATTCGGTGATATCTAACCAAGATCTGACCCGAGTCAGACGTGAAGCGGAGGTCAGCCGGCAACGGCGACGGTCTGGTCTGGGATGGCGAGGGCGACGGCGAGGGGTCTGGTTGGCGGTGCTGCTGGCGGTGAAGCCGGAGAGGAAGGGGAGACCGAAGACGGCGATCGGAATTTTGGCTTTGAAGAGGATTGGGGTTTGATTTTGCTGATGATCTTCGAGTTTCAGAGATACCTTCGTGGTTACTTGATGAAGATTGAAAGACCCACCTTTTTGTGGAAGATTTTGAAGAAAGTTTGACACTTTTTTGATGATGGGGTGAAAAGAAGCAATGACTGTGATTGAACCTTGAAGGTAAATTGTGTTTTATCACTTTATGTGCTTTATGGGACTCAGAGATTATGTAGATATATATCTAACCAGATATTCAACCAAACAGACTTAAACTGGTTCAGCATTTATTGGTTCAGATCTCTTATTGGTTCAACACTTATCCATTCAGAAGTTGTCAAACGACCCCTTATTATAGTTTAACAATACGCTCGGCCCAGTCCAAAAGCCCGTGCCGATTTGGAAATAGATCGGCTCATTCTCATACATGAAGTGGCGGTTGAAACCGGTTACGATTGGGTCAAGAAATGTTAAAGTCGGTTTTTTAAACAGGTCAGGTTGAAACCGGCTTGACCGGATTTAAATCGAATTCAATCGGGTTGGAACCGGGTCGGGTCTTAACGAGCTAAAACATATTTTACTAAATAGGTTGAGAACAGATCTGAAACCTACGTGTTGGATGGGGTTGGAACTGGGTTGAAGTAAAACCGATTTGATAATCAGGTCGGGTTACAGGTTTCGGTTTGATTGACACCGGTTTGGTTTTGTCAATATCAATGGTTTAAAAAGTGCATCATACCAGCATTACAATGTTCACGACTAAAACTATAATGAATTTATGATAATTCTTATTTTACCTTTGTAAATGGTTATGTTTGTCAAGCACCGGTTAATAAACTAATTTGCATGAGAGAGAAAAAATGAAAAAATATGATATGGACGCATGACTAAAGGTTATTCTCAAGTTGCATTTGTTGCTAATGAGACAACGCTACAACTCACGCGTCATATATTTCTAATGGCATGTACCTTTGTCAATGTGACATTAAACATGCTAGTGTTTATATGTTCTCGTTTTAGTTAAGCTGAAAAATTATTAGGACCATTTATTCTCATCCTATAATGATTCATCAAACCAATACTAACAATATAAATATATAATGCAAATAAGGAGCTAACGTGATTGTTTGCGGCTATGATGGGTGGACATGGAGGCACCGGTGGTGGATACGGTGGAGGTGTTATTTATTTTCGTTTTATTAATATTTTTAAATGACAGTAATTAACATCAAGTTAGTAATTATTCGTCAATATCAACGCTAGAACCCAATACCTGCGAGAGAGGTAAAGTCTTCTACCTCCTCTTTGAACCATTAAACCAAGAGATCATTGGCCGATGATAGTGTTAACTGAAATCAATTGCATGACAATATTTTGCTTTTTCTTCAAACTTGTACGACCAGTGAAGAAAAATACCTACCACCTAATTTAACCTAAGCATTATATAAAACATTCATTTTTAACCCAATTCAATCTTCAGCATATCTAACCAATTCCCCTCTTGAGGATCTTTTAATAGTTATCTAAGACGATATTTAATATTCTTTTTAAAAAGATAAAGATACATAAAATATCTAATTATTAAATAAATCTAGGAGTCAGCAAAGATAATCATCGTGCCACTACTATCACCACAAGTGTCATGGTCAATGCTAAGACTTGTAAACTTGTAATTTGGTTGAACCAACTTTAATATTGTTGACTTGTTTAACAAAATACCTTTACTTGTCAATGAATTTGTCTACAATGGAAACTTAACCTGCACCAACATTTCACCTTCTATGCACCCACCCACCACCCGTTGACTAAATCTTTCACATTTATTTGAACTATATATACACTAAAACATAACATGTAACACATCTATAGCTCATTTTTTCATTCTTTCAACATAGCTCGTTATATAAAAATGGATTTATTACATGACTCTTTAAATCCGGTTGATGCAGACGAGACCGCGTTTTACCAAGAACTCACTCGACGAATATTGATGCTTACGGATGAAGATGACGACGACAAAGGGGCGTGTTTAAATGGTGTGACGGGGTCAGAGCATAGACCCGTGGTTCGTAGTGGTGTTGGGTCGAGACTTGTGGCTAGGAACTACTACAGTTGGTCAGGGACCGGGAGGAGCTCGGTCCCTAGTTGGATGGAGAGCTTGTGGGCCACTGGTGGTGGAGGGACCGGAGTTTTTATACCTAGCGGTGCTGCCACCGACCGCCATGGCAAGAAGTCTGGTAGGAGAAGAAGGTATAATAATAAGGCAACAAAGAATAATGATAGAGGAAGAGTGTATATAGCCAGAAAATAGATGCATATATAGTTTATTATTATAGTAGTAGCTTTTGTGTTTGATTATGAACTTTGCATAGATCAATAAAAGTTTATTAGTTATACATTTTTTTATAACTGAGATTTGTAATATTAAGATTTTCAATTCATTTTTTTTGGGGTCGAGTATATAATGAACTTGTATTCATTTGTAACGTCACAAATTCGATTGAACTTATAGTTTTTCTATATTAGTAAAAGTTTATTTGTAAACGTAATATATTTTTGCTTGTAGGTTGATATACTTTTTGATTTTGTGTTGCAAAAGCGGACTTGCTTTGATGCTTGAATCAAAAGTTCTCGTTTGAGATAAGTGACAACAATGATAGCTTCATGATCCGGTGTCGATGTGAGAGCAAGTCAGAAGACGTTTTTATAGTCAGGGTAATTTTGCATTGACTTCGAGAGACAAGAGTATTAAATGTTCATCGGAATATTTATAGGCCAAGAGATTATACACCATTATGATATTATTCAACTAATGTCTTTATTGTAACGCCTACGTGTGTCTTGCTTCATGTCCACCCACGTCAAGTGATTGTGTCACGTCATGTCATGTTATACAAACAAGCTATCATTTAATCTTATACTTTTGATAAAATATATACTTTATTGGTTTCATATGCCCTAACTAAACTGGTTTGAATGTTGTGGTCTAGAGGGCCGGGACACAATTTCCACACTAGTTTAAATGACGATTTTTAGTGTTATTAGGCAACTTACTCCCTCTTAAATCTATAAAGTAGTATTTCATATAAAAAAACAATAAGGAATTGTGAAGATTACTTGAAAGTTACAAACTAACAGACATCACCCTCGAAACTAAATAGTATTGACCCTAACTTTTATCCAAATTAAAGACTTTTGTGATGAATATTAAAAGCTGTCAATACGTAATCATATCATCAATTGTTTCACCGTGTCGTTCAAGTTTTGGTAAATAAAACCCATTCAAATACGTGTCTCTCTGTGATTATAATATCATCTAAGAATGTGCGTAGTCTAATCTTGTAACACCTTTAAACGAATACTTTTTACCCTAAAAAGATATTAATGTCCTAACGTGTCATCTTTTGCATCAATTCAGAACATAGTAATAGTATACAAGGTCATTTGAACAATGGAGTCATTATGGGTATATATAATTATGCATTAACTAGTGTTTTTCCCCATGTCACACAAAAATTTAATCACACAAAACTCAAAAGGTGTCTCGTGTGATCGAAAAATAAAAAAATAAAATACTATAAAAAGACATCAGCACTAGCTTTTACATCAACAGTGTTTATATTTATTTTTTTATTTAATTATTATAACTTTTTTGTTTTTAAAAAAGAACAAAGCTATAGAAAAGACCAAAAATAAGATAAAAAGTAATAAAAAAAATCCTGATTAACTTAAACAGCACAATTCTTAAAAAAAAATATTTTAAATTAAAAAAAAGTAGGAAAATAATACCAAAAAGACCACAACAAGTATAATACAACAACCTTGAATTCTAAACCCATAAACCAAGCATCCTAAGATCATACAAGTCATGTCACACTTTTCACACAGCTTCAACATCTGCCAGAACACCATCAACAACAAAACTATCATGTTAAAGTGTCAAGTATAGAAGGGATATGGTGGCTAACTTTGACATTACAACAATAGGCATTGAAGTGGCAAAAATAAATAAAAACAATACTCGAGCCACAAAGCAATAGAGACCGAAAGATGCAAGCTACTATGAAGCTAAACATCACCTATTAAACTGTTTAGCTAGACATCATGACTTGATCGATCGATTGAAGGGCTTGGTTGGCGAAATAACGAACATCGACGTCTGGGTCCTCTGCCAGCTCTACCAGGCATGGCTTAATGCTTTTCTCAACCACCTGGATCATGTGTAAACTTTTATTCAAATATGGCCAATTCAGTGGAATCGCATTTTAATCTAAAGTTTTGGTACAAATCAGGTCAGGTTGACATTAAAACACTCCAGTATATTTGCTTATAGGAGGGAGAAAATACTATAGGTCTATGAATAAACGAGTTAGACGACTGCATACTTGTATGCATTAAAAATATACGTCGAGGTAATTTCATTACTTTTGACCAGGTTCCTCTTTTAGCGAAACTTGTTGACTTGACCCATTTGTGATAAAAACACAACCCGAACCCGACCCATTTGTAAGTAAATGGGTTGAAACTTCCATCTCAGGTAAGATTACAACGTCTACATAACAAGGGAAAACCAAAAGATCAGAAGATGATGAAAGATGATAATACTTACCGAGTGCTCAACTATAGGAACTAGTGATTGCAAGACTTTTGCAACATTAAACTTGATATTCGGCACTCTGCACAAGAAATACATCATTCGTAAGAAACGAAAAAGGTCAGATAAACAAGCATTCAACAAATGTAATCACCTGTCCTTTGATGCAGTAATAACTACAGGAAGCAGTTTAGAACAAGTGATCTCGGAGCCCATAACAGGGGCCAATAAAGAAATCGCACGAAGAACCGTCATGCGATACAAGTAATGTGGGTTCTTAATCATATCCAAGACCTACCAAGAGAACAATAACATAAATTACACATAGTGAATGATTAAATTCAAGCAAAAATGAACGTCAACCATGAGTCAA
The DNA here is from genome assembly GCA_025506505.1 of Flaveria sonorensis. NCBI lineage: Eukaryota > Viridiplantae > Streptophyta > Magnoliopsida > Asterales > Asteraceae > Flaveria > Flaveria sonorensis. The sequence goes on from CM046436.1 coordinate 5,114,106, forward strand.
ACCTGTGGAACGATGTGCTGCATTGCCCAATCTGGACCAAATTCCTCTGCAAGGCGTTTTAAGTTATTTGCAGCAGCATCTCTGATGGAGTAAACCTGTGAAATATACCACTAATTTTAAGCCAAAAGAGAGATAATAAATAAAATAACTTAACACAACAGAAAAAAAAAAGTATATTTAAGCTAAATAACCTTGTCTTGTAACCATTGCATGCAGAGAGCACCAAGTTTATCATCAAAAAATCCTACACCTAACTGACTAGCCAATAGGGGTATGTACTCTATGATTGCCAAACGAACCCTCCAATGTCTATCCTCTGCAAGTTCAACAATTGCTGGCAGTAAAGATTGAGACAAAAGATCAATTCCAATAACCTGTAAAAACAGAAAAACAAAATGAAATATTTTATGAAAAACAAGTCCCAAGTATACAAAGACGTATATAAGGTTTAATTCAATACCTGATTCACTTGATCTAGCTTACTAATAATATTGAGGCGTACATCTGGAAACTCGTCTTTTAAAAGTGAAAGAAATATAGGAAGAAGTTGCTCAATTGTTGCCTCCTGCAATTTACCCACAGAAGCTTTCAAAACTTGAAATTGCCACAGACTAAGTGAGGTATGATAATTAAAGCTTCCCTTTTATCTTCTACATGGAAAAATAATACATATCTTATTTTTGACTAACTGAGGTGTGATAAGATTAACCCATAAAATGTACAGAGGTCAATCAGACCCGTATTAGTAATCCCAGTCCCATACCTGATAGAAAAATAGTATCCAGAACATGATCCCATACCCTTTGAATACCCAATTACTTATTACCCTTTGGGTACACAGTATCTCCCCGGGTATTGTTGTTCACCTTGCATGGTTAAAGATTACCTATTGGAATTCCCATTATAGAAAAACCTGTATGTTTAAAGATTACCCATTCGAATTTGGTGACCAAAATAATTACCTTTCCTAGAACAGGAGCCATGCCCATTATAACAGATGCCAAAGCAGACCTAACATGCTGAGAAGAATCCGATGACAACTCCTGCACATATTTATTACAAGGATTAAGATAGCCCAATCCAAGGCCATAACATAGTAAGAGGTGGACAATTTTGACCCGTTTGTTTCAGATTCAAATTTATATCTGGCAGATCAATGGGTCAAAAAGGTAGAAGGTGGCCTAAAGTGCATGTTATTAAAGAATATTATTTGAATTAGTTCGTATCTTAATAATAAATTAATTAACTAAATTTAACACAGTAGTTATTCACAAAATTCAAGGAAAAAGGAACAAAACTGTTGAGGCTAACACGCCTGACTGACCCGTATTAAATATTACTAGTTTTGACATATTACCAACACGCCCGACCCACCCATTTTGCCACCTCTGTAACATACCGACAGGACCCTGAAGATAAGTGAGACAGGCTTTTACAAACAATGCACCTTTACACATGGAAGAATATGCTGAATTGCAAGTTCTGGGCTAAGAATCCTACTGAACTTGGTAACTTTTCCAGCAGCTGCAATACGTACTTCAGCTTCATTATCCCGAAGTAGCCTCACATATGCTGGAACCAAGTCGGCCCTATCATAACCAGCCAGCAAAGAAAAAAGTTAATAATAAATAAACTAACAGATATAACTGATATAATGAACACAAATAAATCCTCCAATTCAACACATGGCATTGTTTTAAATGAATATAAAAAACATTTTAGTGAAATATACAACAAGAAAAAAATTCAAAATTGAACATACTTAGTTGGCTCAGGGCCCACAGCTTCACATAGTTCGTACAGCTGATTAGCAACCATATAGCGTACACGCCAAGATTTGTCCTGATTTAAGAGAAACAATTCAAACAGTAAGGATCCAGGATCCTAAAGAAGTACTGGGCTGGTAACAAACTATAAACTACATAATAGAACAGATAAAACTTTTATAATAACGATTTCCCAGATGTAAATAACCCTATAAAACAGATTACTTACAAGACATCAGTATCAATTTGCTTAAAAGTAGGACATCGATACATCACATCTTTCAGAATCAAAAGAAAAGACGAATGACAATAAATTATATGATCATAATGAATGTAGAAACTAAAACGCCACCTGAGAAAAATTAACAATGACAGGAAGAATATGTGCAACACAGTCCTGAGGTTCTAACAACTTCCCAAGGGCAGCACAACCCTCAACAGCTAGTAAACGAACAGAATCTTGATCTGTAAGAAAGAGAAAAAGATGCACCATCATAAGGCCAATAAACATAGGAAAAGTTAAACCTAATTGTACAAAGAATAAATTAAATGGTAGTTGATATTCCGCATTTAAAAACAAAACTAATTATCTTATGATAATCAGTTAAACATAGATGTGTTCTCTCCCAATACATGCTCAATACATAAATCTGCCATTGTGTAGTTACAGTGGTTAACATCTAAAACATCAATAGATGTGTTCTCTCCCAACTTCAATTGACGGTAATAAGTTGCTAACATCTAAAACATCAAACATAAAAAAATTGAAATAAACAATTTACCATCATGCGTAAGATCCTCGAAGATTTGCATGATGTCAGTCTTGAGATGAGCAGGTTCCACAGTAGCAGCAAACTTCCCCAAGTTTGTTGCTGCAGCTCTCCGGACCATTGGCATATCATCTTGACATAACTGACTAAATACAGACCTCAATTCAGCCTTCAACGTCTCTGATGCACTAGGATAAGCAATGTGAAAAAGTCCACAAGCAGATACTCTTGCAGTGAACCATTCACCAGCTGCCAGCCTCTGTAAGCATAAACATTAATCGCACAAAAAAAAAACATAAAACATAAAACATAAAAAAAAATTCACCGATCTTTATACTTAACAAGATTAATAATATTCAATAACAGAATAGACCGACCTTCACCATAGGTACAAACCAATCCACCAAATCAGTTTCTCTCATTTGTGATCCAATCCTGCACAGTGACTCCACAGCTTTGTCCCTCACACACGTCTCTTCTACAGTACATAGGGTTTCAAGAGGCGGTAGCAACACATGTGCATACTCAATTCCTCCAACATAAGGAATAAAAACACCCAATTCCTCTGCCATTGCAAGAAGAACCTCATCATCATCATCATTGTTCTCACTCAAAAAAGGAATCAATTCCTTCCTAGTCCTCTCCTCTCCTAAAGCACGAGCAATTGTAGATAGTCTTCTAATAGAGTTCAACCGCAGCTGGATATCATCGTTCTTCAGCTCGTCTATCAATACCGCAATGGGGTACAAAGGCTCGTCAATCATCGACATTGTTCAATCCTAACAGTAGCACGAAAAAATCAACGAAATTAACTTCTGATTTGTTCAATCCTATCAGAACTGAAATCGAAGACAATATCAGCAGTTGAGATCAGTGAATCAAATTACAATACTTCTAAAGGATTAAAATTAACAAACGCGAGTTCCGAGGTAACCTCAGATTACAAATCCAGAGGCGGATAACAATTGAACGTGTGAAATCATGAAATCTCATAATCGATTCTTCTAAAACATGACATCTAGGGTTAAGTAGGCTTTGCTAATTTTTACTTGTGATTTGGATCGAATAAACTGAATTTTGAAAGATCAAACTATAAGGAATCAAGAGTAAACAGATATACGCAGAGAAAAACGGACGTAAAGGATAGACGTCGGAGAAAATCTGTGAATCTTACCGGCGATGAGGACTTTGTTTCGTTGGATTCAAAGCGGCTTCTTGTTGTTCGTTCACCACCACAAAGGGGAAAGCGACTTGGTGTTCTAATTACGAGAAAAATACACCGAGTATTCCTAGAAAAAGTAACGACGATGGTTTCCGTATAATAAATTTCAGAAGTTTTTAGGTTCTTATATTATTATCAGAAAAATATTTAGAGCTAAGACGAAGGTTTTTTCAATGTGTGGTTTATAACAGGACTCGAATGGATTACATCTATCATTCGAAACATGATCGTACATTTACCGTTCAAAATTATATATACATCATGACTTGTATCCTGTAAATCTAAATGTATTCTTTTGTTTATGATTACATAACTTAACCATTAAAATGATATTTTGAATGTCATTTTTGTTAGTAGGTTGAATTATTATTCGGGATTGTATATATGGTGTCATACTGGTCGGATAAATATTTTTACTGTTATTCATACAAATTAGAATTTTTTGTATAAAAACATTTATAGTAGGTTGCTTATATATTTTATGACTGTGTTTCCTATATTATATGAAATGGTTGTGAGTGAAGAAAAAGTAAAAATATCATTATTTATCTGTATTTTTTATAAGTCGTTGTTCATCCCTATTAATTTTTTAACATTTTTCGAAAATGATTGTGAATAAAAAGGATAGAGTAGATAATGATAAATGTATATTGAAAATGAGAAAAAAATAGATAATGACTTTTATTGTAATTATAAGATTAAAGATAAGAAACTCTAATACATATGAGTTTGCGTTCTTATAAATCATATGGATCATATCATACTTCAACAAAATAGAAGTGACTAGTGTGATAACCTACACCAGTGACAAAGGTTGTACGATTCATACGAGCCTTTTCGTCATCTATACTACTTATATAGAGATGGGAGGGCAACATGTATCATGATTCTGTCATAACCAATTACGTATACAACACATAAAAACAAAAATCAAGTATTACATACCACATAAAAACTTCACATGATTTCAAATACTTATACGTATGTATTTAGTGTTAGCAACGTGTTAGAATTAAATCATTAATACAAAAGTTTTAAGTATCACTCGTTTCAAAATCATTACTATACCAATATTATAAGAAAATGAATCGTGATTAGATATCTTTTGAGAAGGTACGTTTGATATACCAAACTGCTAAAAAAGACAAGCGGGAAATGTTAGTTTGAACCATAAAAGTTTCAGTAATATTGGTTCCAAATTTTAACTAGGTAAACGTCTCGTAGCATAGCTATGAGAAAATAATTAAGATTGTAAATTTGATACTCAAAAACTGTTTAGTATGTCGCGTAAAAAATATTAATCGGAACCATGAATGTTCTACTAAAAATGTTAACCAGCTAATCTTCTTTGAGAGTTAAAACTTAGAAAGAGTAGTTACGAACCATTAAAACCGTCGCGAGAGATGAATGTGTTGTGATATTTTCATATTATCATATTCCCAACTCCCAAGTGAATGTGGGCCGAATTATCCATATAATGGGCCTTTAGTTTAGTAACTAGTTTAAAAATAGTATTTCTCACTGGCCCAAATACGACTTTCAATGACATTTTATTGTATGGCCAGTATCATCCCATCCCCCTTATCCAAACTGTCAAATACTCTGTTCTCACAATCATACACCTTTTTCCGAAATTCATAAATCTTTCTATCTGTTTCCTTGAAACCCAAAATGTTGTCAATGTCTATTCATCAAGGAATCAAACCTTTATCTTCTCAAAACCCCAATGTTGTAGGATTCTTGAAAACCCCTTGTTTATTCAAGATTCATCACTCTTCATCTTGTTGCAACAAATCCACTCAGAGGTTTCACAGGCTCTCTGTTTCAGCAGCTGTCGAAGAAGCCACTGTTGCAGAAACTCCATTGCCCCCTGTCCTTGATCAAGAAGATGAGGTATCAACGCTCTAATCTACTCTGTATGTTGAAATAAATTGAAATTGAGTTGTATGAATGAAGGAACCATCATGTATTTGCAAATTGTGGTATTGAATCCATGACACGACACGAAAACACGATAATATCTTAACATGAAATTCCCAAGTTTGAGTGTAGCATAAATGAGTTAGTTTTGTGTCGAACTTGCTAGCATGTTTACAAAACAAAAACAAGTTGTATTTAGGACAACCTGACGGGTTCATGAGTTGATCAATTTAACGCCATTATTTATTTGGAAAACGTGTTTCATGTCACATAATAACCCGAAAGAGTAGCTCATCCTAAAATTTAAAAGATAAGGAAAAAAATAGAACTTTGGGTTTATACTTAAAAAATTACTCAAAATCATTTGTATTCTTGGTTGTATATATGTAATTTTTTAATGTTACCATTAAAAAAATAAAAAGAAAATACAATTTCAGATTAAACAGGCTGTCTGATATGATTTTTGTGTTCATGTTGAATTTGACTCGCCAATCCGCAAACACGACCTGTTTAACACCCAGATTAACGATGGTTAAAATTTGATAATATTAGGGTGAGAAGGTGCAAAAGCCAAGATTAGTGTTGAAGTTCATATGGATGGAAAAGAACATAGGGCTTGGGCTTGATCAAGAGATACCAGGACATGGGACCATCCCTTTGAGTCCTTACTTCTTTTGGCCAAGGAAAGATGCTTGGGAAGAACTCAAAACCACTTTGGAAAGCAAACCTTGGATCTCTCAAAAGAAGATGATCATCCTCCTTAATCAAGCTACTGATATCATCAATCTTTGGCAACAAAGTGGTGGCAATTTGACCTCCTAAACATGTTGCAATGCCCAACATAAGTTCATTTGTTGTTTCTAATTTGTTAAATGTAGCTTTTTCTTTGAAAAAATGATTCAAACCTCAATTTTGATTCATTATTTCACCATAAAATATAAAGAATTGTTATTTATGAAACCCGACTACGTGAATCAAGTGCTTTCATCTAAAGCTAAGTTGTTTAAGCGTATGTAAATTAAACCCATGAGGTCCTTAGACTCAATCGATATATGTCAGGTGCCCAACGTTGATTTTATTCTAATATGAAATCTCTAAAAATGATTTCAACTTAGTTATTTCAACAGCATATTGAGTTTCATGGTAGTAACTTACGTATCTATGCTACCAAGTAAATTTTTTAAATAATATTTTGTGGACATCAAACTCATACACTCGTTAATTTACTCTTAAGTCTACCATTTGTCTACAAATAAAACCTGAACTCTTAAAGAATTTTATTAACACTTTGATATCATTAGTTTACAAATCATTTGCTATCACCATATGTTTAGAATGTATATTAGCATCACTCAAATCCTAGAACAAGATTTCACGTTAGTAAATATCAATGTAATATTGTTTACATCTACTAATCTATTACAATAGAATACGAAAAGAAAATATAATAATGGTTTTGGTTTTAATTCAAGCATATTATCTCTGAATTTATAGTTTTTCAATAAACTTTAAGCATGATCTAACACAATCAAAATCAAATCTATACTTTTCAACGTTATAACATAATTTTCTTTGATGGCTTTGTATCATCGGTATATATTTTTCTAATATTCTTCAAGCATAACTGAAACGACATCCTAACACAAAACGGTTTTCTCTGTCGGAGCCCCATCTACCCGGATCCATCACGCTTTCACTTACATTTCGGGGCAATGCATTTGATCATTCATTAAGGTCCCCGAGAAGATTTTCCCGCGCTCCTCCATCATCTTCAATAGTCTAAACCCTAAATCAATACGATGGCCCCCAAATCCGATAGTGCCGAAGGTTAATTTCGTATCATATCTGTAAATTTCAACTCACAGTTTATCATTTCATCCATAAGTTTGTAATATATGAACCGTTTGTGTAATTTGCAGGAATCGTTCTTAACTTCGTCAACGAGGTAGAATTTTGTATACGGTTTAATGTTTATAGTGAATATCTGGTTAATTGAGACTGTTATTAGTAGTTTACGATATTATGGTTTCAGAGATGTAGCATCTGGCAAAAATGTTTCGATTTGGGTATGGTTTCCGTCAGATCTACGTCTTGAGGGGGAAGTATTGTGAACTTGTGATATTATCAGTTTGGTTTTTGTGATATTAGCTTTTTTTATGACGGCATCGTTGTGAAGCTTATCTAGAAAGAATTTTTTAATGTATTGACCTAGGATTGTTATTTCAGAATGTGATGGACCGGTTAAAACAGTGCACAAAACATTTGTTACTAATAAGAGTCTAATGTAGTTCAGTTTTATAACTATTAACATGTCAGTGTTTCTCAAGTTTGATTTAGATAATATCCATTGAAGATACACTCATTTTGTTGGTTTAGCTTTAGCTTTACTGCAATCCATTAATTGCGAAATCCAGCTTGTAGCTTCTTATCGCATACAGTAGATGACCTGATGCATAGCATGGTTTTGGTGTTTTAGTTTTTAAACTTTACTAGCTTCAGATTACTTGTATATTGTGTGGTAAATTGTTTGTATTTACTCTAATAATTTGTCTTACTGCCTAAATTTTAAGTTTAGGGAGAAAGTTATCTAAAAGATGAACCATACGTCAAGGTAATTAATGCAAAGCTGCCTGAATTTAGCGTATCTTTGTTAACTTTTAAATGGGTGAATATGACTCCTATCGAATCACAATTTGCCAGTCTATCACATTTAGGGTACAAAAGGGCATACATTGTTATTTTTTTGGTACGGAGAGGGGTCATTGATTAAAGTAAAAAGTTTGCATCAAAATTTCTCAAATACATTTGTATATTAGCAAGTCAACTCTTATAAGAAGAGTTCATTTTTCTAGCTTCAGTTCAGCTAAATTGCCACGCATACTATTTAAATTATGGATTCTTCTCTTGGCACAATTACTTTTGAGTAATGAACATCTAAAGAATAAAAGTTACTGCCACTATTGCAGTATTGCGTCTGTTTATCATATATCTTACAACCCTCATGAATAATGATTAAATTTTAGAGCTACTGATTTTGGAAGGTATTTTGAGTTGAGAAAAACCAATCACAAAATCCCCCCTACCGATTTATTGGAGTTTTTGTGCACAGTTATATTTTAGTTTATTTCTAAAGAGTAAACTGTTTACCAATCTGTCTCTGATCTCTTTTTTGTGGTGTGGCATTCTACAGCAAAATAGACCCCTGAATTCTCAAGTTGTTGCTGATTTCTTGCAAAAATTTAATTTGAAAAAGACTGCCGTACAGAAGGCTCTTGATAATCTCTCCGACAGTGGAAAAATAACATTCAAAGAATATGGTAAACAGAAGATATATCTTGCTAGACAAGATCAATTTCAAATTCCAAACACCGAAGAGCTTAATCAAATGAAGGAAGAAAATGCTAGATTACAAGAGATGCTGGATGAACAGAAAAAGGCAAACAGTCAGCTTGAGGGAGGTACTTATTTTATAACTGTTTTATTATATAGTTTTTTGAATTAATTAAAATTTTAATCCCATTTACTTTCACATTCCAACCCAATTTCTTGCATGAACTGATATATGTTAACATGATAATCTTTATTGTTGCAGAGATTAAGTCTCTGCAGTCAAACCTAACACTGGATGAGATACAATCCAATTATGTTAAGCTAAGAAAGCAGGTTCCTGAAATGACTAATCTGATCTAGTTTATCGTGATATACTTTTTAATTATTTCTGTTTTTAGACTAATTATCTCATAATTGTATTAGGTCAAAGAAATGGAAGAGAGATTGACTAAATTACGTGAAGGGGTAACATTGGTAAGGCCAGAAGAACGAATGGTTGTTGAGAAAACTTTCTCAGATGCAATCAGTCATTGGAGAAAGCGGAAGAGGATGTTTAAAGACATTTGGGATACTATTACTGAAAACTCACCCAAAAATCCAAATGAGTTCAAGGTTTTTTCAATTGAATAACTTCTATTATTGTCAAGTGCTTGTTGTGAAAATATTGTCATGTCTTATGATACATTTCTTCAGGAGGAACTTGGTGTTGAATACGACGAAGATATTGGTGTAAGTTTGCAGACATATGCTACTTTAATGCCACATGGAAATAAGCGTCTTAGGGGATCGTAGCTTTCATCCGCGTGGCATGTTTACAAATGTTTAAGCAAGTAAAGGTAAATCATATTGATAAATTAGTAGTCTTGTTACTGTTAGAATTGTTAATGATCTTGACTTTGATATCGAATTAGTCTTTCTAGTTTCTAAATGTTATGTAAATTGATTTTAGAGAACACAGGAAAGCTATAAAGCTTTTGACATTTATCATTCTATATAAAGGTCCCCTGTTGAAAATTTAGAAAAGGGTTTACAATTCTATATAATCCCGTTGAGAAGTAGTACAAAAATCTGAAAGAGTTGACTAGGATCAAAGTCAAAGAAAGCAGCCTTTCCAGTCAAAATTGGATACACCTAACCTGGTAAGAGGACTAAGAATCTAGTACACAAATAGTCATTTACCAAGTTTGATGCTGGGATATTATTATATTTAATTACTAGGGTTGCTTATAGGTCTGATGTAATTAGTTTACAATAACATACTAAACATGACATGTTTCAACCTGATTTTGTTTTGACCCGTTACATATTCCGCTCAACCCACTCGCCACTCTTTTAATACTGTTATAGCTAAATGTTAATCTTATAGAAAGTTAATAAAAAATGTGACCCTCTACATCATCACTTCAAAAATGAAACTCTTACTTATGATAAAAATAATCAAAATAAATAGCCAAACCCATATAATGAAAGAAACCAATCTACATTATAATCACAATACTTATAAAAGCCTATGATCCAGTTGTTGCACGCAGTTTGTGTTCAACACTTCATCGACCTCGCTCGGCCTCGTGGTTAGTTTGGTGCCCGAGTGGAAACTGCTTATAGGATGAGAAATATACAGTCCTAGATGTAAACCCTGATTTTTCTTTTTCGATTTATACTTGCTTCCATCAAAATCCATCTTCTCGAATGACTTTATATTCTCATCATCCGAATAATCATCTGAATATAAATCATCAAATTCTTCCACCTTATTGTTGTATGTTGACCTTTCATCTTCATCTGCAATTTCATCTTCATCTTTAATAATCTCCTCATAATCTGATTCGGAGTCACTGATGTGAGGTTTTGACTTCACGGGCTCAATAGCAAGCACATTTTGAAGTTGAGAATTGGGGCTAACGGGACTGTTGGAGTTGAATGACTCCAAGCGGGCGAGTTCCACTGCCACTTTGGCGGCAGCCGCAGCATATGCTGCTGAATCATAAGCATCTTCTGCTGCGTGTGCTGCACTCCTATACTTTTTCATCGATTCAGACAAACTTGACACTTTTTCAACTTTCTCTGGCAAAATTTTGCTTCTAGTTGCAAAACTATACCAACTTCTCTAGCAATTCCTGTAAGCATACTCATTCTGTTCTCCAAGCTCAACTCCTTTGATGACAGCTTTTGTATCATCTGAACATCACATGTTTTATCTATTAGAATTATGATATAATATCTATTTGTTATATAAAAACATGAACACCCTTTTACTATATCTTACTTTTTGACTAACTCCACTGTTACTTCTCGACTCACTAGCATCATTAACAAGTTCCTTTCCAAAACGAGCTGTCAGGATTGCACGAATCTCTTTAAGCTCGGGGAACTCTCCACATCTTGGAGCTGCGTATAGCAGGCTCGATACGGCCTCTTTCAGTTCTTCAGGGCAATCACTGTAGAAAGAGTTTATAAACAAAACATCAAACCATATGTCGAATTTCACGCGACCCAAAGTGAAAAATCAGAAAAAGTACATACGTGGCTTGTTCTACGAGATTGACCTTTTGTTTGAGAAGATGGCAATAGTCATGTATCATATCATACACAACTAACATGTTCTGGTCCTTGATCACATGGTCAACCTGTCACATGTAATTTAATCAGTATCAGGATCATAATCTAGCGGTGTTCACGGTTTGACGCGGCCGCCTTTGATGAAACTGTAGGCCGAACTGTTAACTATGGTTTTGGGAAACGATAAACAAAACCGGCTAGATTATGTGGGTTGGTTGGACTGGCTTGTTTGGTGGTTTAACAGTTTAGTTTTGACGGTTTGAATTGGGTTTTAACTTATTAGCTTGTATTACAAATATACGTATACATATCTGCATTTTTCAAATATATATGTGTGTGTGTGTGTGTGTAAAGGTTTAATGGCCTGTTTACGGCCAGTTCCAAGTTTCAAACTTGACTAAACATTTAAACCACAAAAGCATTAAACTGAACCATTTAGTTTAGTCGGTTTCTTAAGAGTGTTTCCAAAATGGGAGAGTGTAAGAGAGAGAGAATACCCGGAGGAGGGCTTGCTGGTGGTGGTTAAGGCGTAGGAGTTGAATAAGATCAGAGCGCGCTATGGTGAATCGCGCCTGGCGGTTGTTTTTGAGGATGGCTAGGCGAGAGATGGCGAGTTTCACCATGGTATTAAGCTTGGAGGTCCTGAATCTCCGACCAAGGAGTACATCACGCTTTCTTCCCATGTTTTTCCAATTGTTTTGGGATGTAAACAATGCACAAGTTGATCAAGTACAGATAGAAGAGTCTGATACCCTTTTAAAGAAAATACAAAGAAGACATGAGACTTGAGACTTTTTTTTATTGTGATCAAGAAAATGATATGTGGGTATTATTATTAGGGGTCCTTTAAGGTTTGTCAGTTGTACATTTTAACCCCTTTGACTTTTGAAAATTGTGTTCTCTCCGTGTGTTACTTGTGTTTATTTGACTATATGACCAGGTCACCTAAAGATGGCGTTCAATAAGTGGGCCAATTCGCTTGCAAACCAAGTCTCATTTATGCTACTAATGTTGACTTGGACCTTGTTTAATTGGAATAGTAGTGTTTAAATGGATTATAGAAGAAGCTTCTAATCTAACGCATAATATTCGAAATAGGTATTCAAATACGCGATTAGTTGTAAAATTTTGTGTTAGTTTGGAAGAGATGCAACATTAGATGATAATCACATGATTACCCAAAATTACTCTCGTACTGGTTTATTTTATTGAACTCTACATTAATATATTATGTATTGAAAAATATAATATATTTTTTTACTTTGTAATTGTTAAATTGTTATAAGAACTTCCAATAATAAGACATGACAACAATAAAGTGATTATCACTTTTTATAATTGTTCACAATTGTTATTGGTTTCTATGTGAACATGCTCATTTGCATCAACATTCGTTATAACAGAAGTTAAACGTGTACTTTAATAGAGTTGATGTATAGTTATATGTATGTTCAACAAAAATAACTCCAATAGTCACATAAACCTACGAAGTTAGGTTCATCATTGTAAAGGATTTGACACATTAATATTAAGAATGGTAATAAGAAAAGTATAAATAATCTTTGTGTCATACTCAATTCTCATACCTATTGGGGACCATTTACTCAATTCTCATCATGTTTGTCCCTATTAGGTATACTTGTTTGTGGTTATAAATTACTCGTTGGATACTCTTTACCCAAAACATAATCTTAAATATATCTCAAAAGCCAACTTGAAATATAAAGTATTTAAATACACTTTTGTCCTTTTTAATTTTTTTAAATTTCAAGTTTTGAAACAACTTTAACTTAAAATTAACATATTTTTTAAAGGTTAAACAATCCATTAATCTATTCGATTTTGGTGGGAGTAAGCGGATTCGGATAGTCAAGGGTATCACCTAGTACAATACTCGTTCCACATCCATGAGTTTTACAAAGCTAAGCCTGAATATCTCAAACTTAAACACTCGTCCCATTATTCTTTCTGAGTATTTCAGGTTTCATATTAGGTCGATGTTTGTTTTTCATCTCTAAACTTGTATACGATGTATTTATTTGACCTTTTGTAAGGCAGTGAATAACTAATTGATGGTTAGCATATGCAGATTTGCACACAGTTGTAATAAATTTGACTGTCTTAGCGTAAAACTTGCCTGCTAAAACACATCATCATAACGTGTGCAGAGAAAAAGCTATAATAACACACTGAGTGTGGTGTTCGATCCTCATAATATTTTAAAGCAAAACCGTGGTTTTGAGCAATAGAAATGAAAAATCCAAAATTGGCAAAATGGTAGTTTGTACATTGCGTTATTCTTCTTCCATTTTCGATTAAAAAAGCCATAGCCACTTGCATTGATTTATAAGACCAATATTGCGGTAACTAAAATCTAGAAAAGTTCGATTGTCCCTAGGCAAAGACAACTAACGAAAGAGACGTGTTTTAACTTTACGTAATGAGAACCCAAGACAACACCTAATAATATAAATTAACTCAATTATGAGCACATATTAAATTTAATTAATTAGTGTTTTTAGGACGGCTTTCTCACACTTAAGGAGAAACATCTCCTAGATACCTTGATGCGCACACATGCTTTTGCTACTAGATAGTAATGGTATAGTTTCCTACTAAACCTGTTAAGCAACGTTGCCTTATTTGAATTTTTAGGACGAAGGTGTCTCATACCAGTTAATGAGTCCAGATAATATTTTTTTTAACATAGTTTCCTACTTTTCTTATTCAATATTTATGTTATTATGTATTAAAAAGAAAGAACCTTATACTAGATTTGGAATGCAACATGTAGTTATGGTTTTATCTTTGTTGTACTAAATTATTATCCTTGCTAGCTTAGTAACTCATGTATTACCCGGGTTAAATAAATAAAATTTTAAATAATTAGTAATAAAATAATTAATTATAAAACCATACTTGAAAATGACATGTGATTGAAATTACATATAAATAGTTACTTTCAATAAATAAACAATAATGTCTTTTTCCTAAAAAAATATGTAGTTTTTAAATATTTCGTTTTAAATTTTTTTTTTTAATATTTTGTATTGTTAAAATATTTTTTTTATTAAAAAGTGAATTTTCAATTAAAAAAATAAGGTTTATAATTTATTAAATAATAAGTTTTGTAATCTGAAAAGGGTATGAATAAAATTATTAGTATTTAGTATCATTAATAATAATAGAGAGAAGTGAAAAAATTAGTATAAGGAAGTTTACAATTGTGTCACGTGACATATTAGTTATTCATTTATTATATACTGATAAATAGATGGATAGGTTAGAAACATATATTAAACAGATTGAATGAAAAATATTCAATAGTTGGTAATCAAAATGAAGAGTTATAATATGACATTTTAATACAAGATATTATTAAAATTACATATAGGTGACAGTTCAGGAAATAAAACAATTATACTAGTTTTTAGCTTTCTTATCTAAATAATTTCATATTATAAACATTCGTTTCTAAAAAATCGTTATAAAAAAGTTTGTTTATTGAAACTCTAGTTTTTAATTATTATTTTTTTTGTTTTAATAAGATTGTTTCTATAAAAATAATTCCTTTTTTTAAGACCGATTTAATATATTTCATTTAAAATAATTTTAATATTTCGGAAAATTTCATATTTTATAAACATAAGACTCTTGTTGAATCATATGAGACTGGTGCAACCAAAACAACACTTAGAAGATTTTGATGTACAATTAAAGTGGTCTTCCGAAGACAAAGCTGCTCTTCCGAAGACAAGTCAAAAATCTTCCGAAGCTCAAGGTTGAAGAACTTTCGAAGTGAGAACTCGGTCTTTCGAGACTAAGTAGTTCTCCTTCCGAAGTATGCAACTTAAAAGATTCTAAAAACAAAGTCTTCTAAAGAATAAAGTCCTGAATACTTGTAGAAGATTCGAAAGAAGTTGATTCTTCCGAAGGATAAATGGCCTCGGAAGAACTTATTCTTCCAAAGCCATTTAGCTTCGGAAGAACCAACTATGAACCAGTAGATATAAGTATGGTTTGTCTGACATCCACTGCAACCTCTGATATACTACATGGCGCTTTCTCACACCCATGTAGTTGACCATACTTTTATTTGCTGTTCATCAATTATCAGTTAGTAAAATTAACATTTTTAGTTGGTAACCAAAAGGTAAGTCATAGACTTGTCATGACTACCTAATCTAGAATAATATTTTATCTTAGATACCTTACTTCTAACAATATATTATTTGTCTAGTTGTAGATTTCAACTGGTTATCCAAGTATAACCGGCTGTAGATAGTAGTATATATAATTTTTCATTGTAACTTTGTAAATCATGCTTATAAGAATCTTGTAATACTAAGTTGAGAAGTAATATATACAAGTATATTGAAAAACTACTCTTGTGTTCATATGTTTTTATTAACTTATTATATTACTTGTGAACTTAGTTAAAGATTCTGATTTATCAAACCAAGTGAGATTAAGTAAGTCTGTGAGATAAACTTATGTTGTGAAACCAACACCGATCCTGTAACTCTTTTGGATGGAAAATAATGTAACGATGTCTAAAAACATAACATGTGACAACCCCAAATTTTATGTATAGCTTTGGTAACTCGTGTAATACACATATTGAATAAATAAAATATTTAAGAGAATTAAAATTTATTAATTATAAAACAATATTATAAAATAAGATATGATTGAAATTACGTATTAGTAAGAATTATAAGTAATAAAACAATGATATTAACTTTTTAAACTTTTTTTTAAAAAAATATTTTATTTTAAAACAAATTGTGTTAAAAAATGCCCTTTTTAAAATTTCCTTACTATAACTTACAATTTTAAGTGTTTTTTGTTTATAAAAACTTACTTTTTAAAAACACCAATTTTAAAATATATTTCTATTTCTAATAGGGCAGACTTTCACTGAAGGGTGTAACCACCAGTTAGTGGGCAATCAAGCATCCAGTTAATGGTGATCCAGGTTGCTGAAAAAAGATGGCACAGGGAGCAGATAGCTTATGATGCTGTATATAACTATATTTTGTTACAATCATTGGATCAGGTGCAGCGTTTAAAAGAAAAACAAAGAAGAAATTAAACACAGCAGAGATGCAGTGGGTTGGCAACAGACTTGGTGATGGGAAATCATACAGGGGCCAGTCCCATACATTGCAGACCGACAATGAATCACCGAAAGGGGGCATGACGGTCAATGAAGAAGAATCAGGTAGAGGTTTAGGCTTAATTACATTTTGCCCAAAATTAATTACTTTGTTCTAAAATCATGGTCAATATCAAGGCCACAGATTTATTAAAAGAATATATAAATACATTCAACTAATAAGTTACCAAATTACTCCAAATTAATAAAATGTTAAAGACAGCTCATTAACCACTTGAACAAACTTCACTTGGGTTAAAAAAAATTAAGATTATAATCTAAACTATTACCCACTGAGTAATAATAATCCATATTAACAATTTAACAAGTGACACTTCAACTTTTCACTTCTGTTAGCCACTATCAATTCTAATAACATAATTATATATACTTGATTTCGCTCGCAACAATGATTATAAATGAAAAAAGAAATATACAAATAAAATCAAATGGAAAACAAATGCAATATGATAGCAAAAGAAAAGTTAAAGTATGAATCCAAGGTTAATACTTTGGATTATTAAAATCTAATTTGTCTAAAAAATATTTTGCAAGGATAAGAGGTAAAGGAACCAACTTGCACAAACAAAAGACAATATAACCATCCTTTGCAACATGATCCGCAAAAACCTGTTATTCTAATTGTTCATATGCAGTTATGCACACCCAGTGCACATTTTTGCACCAGATAACAACATAATACAATCATAATCATCAACTTCACAGACCATATGGACGAAAACAGTGGCAAATGAACAAGTCATATAACAGGCTGGCCTATGATTTGACGTGGCAAATGGGGCCGTTCGGCTACGGTTCACCCTAAGATCTAACCCAGCAAATGTACAAGTCAGGTAAAGGACCAAATGGTTGATGATGGTGCTGGCTAATACAGGTTGGGATGACCTCACAGCTAGCGTCTATTTTCTTAGATTTTTTAAATAAATTCATGCATGTCATATATTAATATATACAAATACTATTACTTCACTAGTAGCTACTTTTCCGTAACTTACTTTTAAGAAACATTTGATTCCGCTCAGTTACAGAAGTTAAAACAACTGAATCAAAACACAGGGTGTATATAGGTTGAAAACGCCATCTCTATTGACATACCTCTTGTTCCAACCAATCTTACCCTCTGGGCCTCCGGCCACATAAATGACTACCAATTTGGTTTTTGTGACCATTATGTCTTCCACAAAACCAACAGTGGTTGCACAAATCCAAAATATAACACTACATTCACACCACTATATATTTTTAACCACTGCACAAAAGATTAGTTCTAAAAAACAGATCCTTATGCTTGTAAAAGTTAGGAAAAGGCTCACATGTTTTCAAAGTATGTTACTTCTAAGATCCTTGCAAAACAATGTTACTGCCTACGCTCCTTAATAAATTATGGTTTTGAAAAACTGCATGCAATCGGTAATAGACAACATTTCATTTTTTCAATAGATTTGAAAAAACAAGCCTTCGTATAAATTATATGACTAAAGAAACATGATAAATGTTTAAATGTTGCGTTTCTTTGAAAACAAGCAGATCGATCCAGCCAAGCTAGACCAGGCCCTCTTCTATAAAGACAAACCAGAATTGACACATTACCCAACAGGACCACCTGTTTTGCCACCTCCAGTGCTAATCCCTTAAAGCAAACTCAACTACATCTTCTACCGACTAATGAAGCAAAGGCAATGATATTATGAAACCCTAAAATTCAATGCAGAATGTGTGTATGGGCAAGTGGATATGTCACTAGCAGATGCACATTCACAGTGAAAGAACATCTATACTTACAGAAGTTGAAGGAGCCAACATAGGCTGTATCCTACATGTCAAAAATAGGAAAAATATCAGAACAAATAATAACTTTGGTATACTCTGTAGTACGAACATCAGAACATTGCAATGGACAGGATCACTCACTGAATGTATTCATGCTTCATATCTCCAGCACAAACGCCTCCATGCATGATCATCCAGATTGACCAAACCATGAATCAGGTGGAATAGAGATTCATTAGAATATAGATTTGATTATGTAACTACGTAATTAACTAGCTATGTGATCTCCAAATCAGCACACATTAAACTAAAAAAAGGCATTAAACCATATGACCCTAGCACCTATACTCTAGAATGAGAAAGGCATTGACTTTAAAATCATAACTTATCACAATAAGAAGCTCCAAACAGACAAACCAAGATACCTTCTCCAGAGTGCCATTAAACATCTAAAGCACTGGCAGGTGGCTTCATAGCACTGGGAGCTTCCTGAATGAAAAAATAAATTAGACTCATAAAATCTTTAGGTAGGTGGCAAATAAAAAAATGGAATAGGGGAGTCTTAGTATAGCAAATATTCATTAAAAGATGAAGTAACAGCACATCATCATTAGAAACAAGGAAGTTCGCGAAACAGAAGCACTAAAAACAGTGTTTTTTGTGCAAGCAAAATGAAAAACAAGATATCTACCATCATCCAGTACGGTTGCAGGAGAGCTATTGTTCAATATACAAAGTGAAGAAAAAGAAACTTGAAAATACGTTATTCATTGATGGTCACCATCAAGAATGAGTACAAGAGAAGAAAACGCCATGTGGCGAGTTATCTTACAATAGAACAGAACACATTCCACTGCCAGGAGGTCATCTGCTGACTTGGACCATGTCAGGAACCGTATCCAAACTTCTCAAGCCACCACATAAAGATAAAGACAGATAAATGCCCAATGATTAGAGTGTGAAATAAAATTAAGATCATAATTGATTAAAATGCACAGCATTTCTCTCTGTCAGCATCATTGTCACTTGCCCGTGATGAATGGATGACTCAGCGCCTGCTGCACAGTTAACCTCTTATCAGGGTCTAATGTAAATATCTTCTCTAATAGATCCTTAAAGTTGGCTAACATTTTTGGATCGTCTCCAGGTGAACTCATAACAATTGAGCCAATGTCTTTTGCCTTCACATTAACCAGCCTCTTTACAGTCTGGAAATTCAATTAAAAGATACTCACTTTATAATAAAAAGGCAATATAACTTAAAAAATTAACCACAACATTTACTTATTTTTAGTAATTACCTTCTTGGTAACAGGGTCCTCTTCTATGGCAACAAAGTTAAGATCTTGATCAAAATGAAGTTCGGTGAATGCTCCCTACAAAAAAAGTGGCCAAAGGAACACTCAACCATAAGTAACATTCTTCAAACAAAAAATGCGGGTGAGCAAAAGATATGAAAAATGTACAAAAAGCACCTTTCGAAGCATCTTTTTCGGAAAAGGACCTTTCAGTTCCAAGTGAAGACGAAGCATATCATTGTTTGTAGCACCTGGGAATAAAACTTTCCCAGTATAAAGCTCAAACAAACAGCAACCAACAGACCACATATCAACAGGATGATCATAAGTCAACCCTAAAACTGCATAATAGAATGCTTGACAAGTCAACAAACTGCATAGCAGAATATAAAAAATATATATGTGTGCTTACTTATTTCAGGGGCACGATAAAACCGACTCACGAGGTACGGTGTGATCTCGTTTTTCCCAGCAAACATAGCGTTTCCAAAGTCACAAAGCTTTAGAACATTTTTGGCGTCATTTACCTAATAATCACACAAGTTAGAACATCTACAACATTATACTAAAACAAAAACATGAACATAAAAATATAAACTGAAGTTCAAATGTACTAACCAGCATGTTATCAGGCTTAATGTCTGTATGAAGGACTCCACAGTTTCTAAGATGTTTTAGAGCAATGAATAGCTGTTTTCCATAAGCCCTTACAGCAGTTAATTTAAGACCAACATTACGACCAAACTTTTTTAATACTTCACGAAGATTCATATGAAGAGATTCAAAAACTAAACAAAGATGATTCCGATACTTAAAACTGGAAAGGAACCGAACGCAATGCCGTCTGTCCTCCAAATCAGCACCAACTAATTTCTTCAATATTACCAGTTCTTCTAAACCAGCTTTATACCTGTTTAAAGCAAATAGACAAATAAAAAAAGTTCACACACTTTGAACTTTACAAATTAGATAAAAAATTATGACTTCTATTATTGCTTACATTTTATCATTGTTGCGTATTATTTTTATAGCTACTTCTTCTGGATCATTAGATCCAGCTTTGAGATCTTTAGCACGAACCACTGTTGAAAAGACGCCTTTACCATGAGCAGCAATAACTTCATACCTACCATCAAGTATTTCCCCAAAACGATAACCTGTAGGGAGAAGATAATGTAGATTTCAAATCTAAACTGACATATACAGTATTACAACATAGGATAAAAAATCAGTTACGATACTTACTGTAGTAACCTTCTGCATCATCCCAGTTATCCTGAAGGCCACTTCTATGAATGGTCAAACCATCACCTTTTCCCTGCAAGCATACACCAACTGAGCATACAGGGAACTCGTGTACAAAATATTTTTAATCAGTTATTCAACTTCAATACCAATACATGCATGTGTTAAAGAGAATAATAGCCTGTGACTTACAGATTTTGGCACTCCAGCTGGTGATTCTCCAAAAATATCATCAGAGAACATGTCATTTGATCTCTCATTCTGGGTATTTAAAGGCCAAGGTCATTTATTGAAACGTTTCAGAGATATTTAGAAAGGACTTCAAAAAAACATATACAACTTACCGTTTCACGTGCTCGAGGTGGTGATTCTCCAAAAATATCATCTTCATTTGATCTCTCACTCTGTAATATTCATTTTAACACGAATAAGTAAGAATTACCAGAGCCTACTTAAATCTTAAATACAGAAGTAAGAATAAAAATGCACCTTTGGACTACCCTCTCCCAGACCACCAGTACCAGAGGTCCTCTGGACACCAGAATTACCATTTTGCTGTGGTGATCTCCCTACAGAAAACGGTGTGTCACCAGTGTTGGTATCAGATCCTTCTCCTTGACCATCAAGAGTGCCAAACTTCACATTAGCTGCCCCTACAGACTCTTCCACAGTCTCTTTAGCTGTTAATGCAATATGTATTAATGCCAAATGAATACAAGTTAACTATTAATCAGCATATTTCAAAATGAGCCATATAAAAGATTCACCTTCATCCACCAACTTAGGTTGTTGCTGCTCCTGCTGCGATGGCTTAGTCTTGTACTTCTCAAGAATGGCTTGAATTCGCCTTCTACTCTCTTCCTTTATTCTGTTCAAATCTTCTTCTTCATCATCCTCGTCATTTTGCAAGGCACTTCTTTCTTGATATGCCTCTTCATCAACCTCCTCCCTACAGCAAAGTTTATTTCAGAACATAAGTAAAAACATTAACTGATAAGATAGAGATTTACGAAAGGCAATACCTTTCAATCTTCTCTGTATTTGCATCTATAGCCTTAGAACTGTCATCTTTTTGTCGATCATATTTCCTAGATTTGTCTCTGTAGTCTGTTTCTTCATGTCTATGGTGATTGTAATCATTGTTCCTGTCACGATCACCATCATTGTAGTTATAACTTCTTCTATTTCTACTACTTTCTCTCTCCAAATCTATGTCACGTTCCCGGTCCCGCTGTCGCTCCCGCCTTCCCCTCTCTCTATCCCTCTCCCTCTCCTTATCCATCTCCCTTCCCCTTTCCTTTTCCCTCTCTCTCACATCCCTCTCTCTATCCCTCTCCCTCTCCTTATCTCTCTCCCTTCCCCTTTCCCTTTGCCTTTCCCTCTCTCTCATATCCCTCTCTCTCTCCCTGTCCCTGTCCCTCTCTTTTCTCGTTCTCTCCCTTTCAATTTCTTTCATATCTCTCTCTCTATATCTATCTCTATCCCTCGTGTCTAACTGTAGGCTATGTCTGCTACGACTAGAACTACGTTCTCTTTCTTTTTCCCTAACTGAATCTCGACTCCCATGTCTGTAGTCTTTCATGAGCTTATCTGTTCTTTCACTGTCACCATTCCAACTCGTTTTCTTGCTTCTATAATATTCAAGATCCTCTTTGTGTTTCTCGAGTCGAGATACCCCACGAGAAGCACTCTGAGATCGAGACCTAGAACGGGCCCTGCCATAGTCATGAGACCTAGATCTACTTCTTGTAACATCTTGCTGACTTCTTTCCTGCACATGCTTGCTTGACGAGTCTTTATAAGCTTTCACATAGTCTTCACTAGACACATGTTTTTTACGGTCCCTTTTTTCATAATCATCATCATCATAATGACTCTTTCTGTTGCCACTTCCTTTTTGAGACTCAACTCTCACATACCCATTATCATTGTGCTCCTTAGTCTTAGAACCATTATTTTCATGTTCTCCAATCTTCATATGCGTACCAACTACATGGGAATTATCATCATCCAAAGGCAAGGTAAGACTATGATCAGGCTCTACCATATCACCGCAAGTTTCCTGGAAAGAAGACACAACAAAGAAAACAATGAATGAACATTCACAATTTATAAGCATCCAAAAAAACCAACGTTAGACAGCACACTGAAAACTGAGATAAAAAGAAATAAAAGAACAAGAGACATGTCACCAGTTCTTACAAATCAGTTGAAAATCATCAGTAGTCTTCAGGATACGCCTAAAATTTTAAACTGTGGCCAGGAAAATAGATGTAACTGGTGGTGGAGTGCATAGCTCCTTTTCAGATTCATATCACATTTCTGTGTGTCGCAAACAGATCTTAAAACATTTGTAAGCACCCCAAACATACCAATGACTCCACGACACAAATGAACAGATAGGGAAAAAAAATACTTCCTATGACTGTCATTGCAAGTCTTTCTCTCATTGCTTTGATCTCGATATTTTTTTATCAAAAAGTCCTTTAGTTGTTTATCATTAGCAAACTTGATTATGCAAAATATGAAATTTTTAGTGAGTGAAGTTGAAACACGATTGGCTGCTGAGAAACCGAAACCCTAACTCGACTCCATCAAATTAACTTTAAGAAACTTGACAAAAGACGAAATTGGGAGCAAGTCGCTCATTACCACATCAAATTCCTACCAATTTCTCAGCAACCAAAGTAACAACAGAAAAAAACACTAAATTTAAGAACAATTGAGAGGGTTTCGAACAGACCGTTTTAATTTCTCCAGACTCCGCATCAGATTCCGCTACCTTCTTCCCCACATCAGCACCATCTTCCTCCACAATCTCCCCTTCTTCCATATCATAATCCGCCCGCAAATCACCACTCATCTTCGTCGTCGGAGGCGGCGGCATATCCATAGCCTCTTCATCATCTCCCTCTTGTTTCTCCTCGTGCTTACGGCTGTGATGCCGGTGATGCCGACGGTGGTGATGGCGGTGCTTACGCCGTTTCGAAGGCTCCTCCGATTCGTCATCAGACGCACGACGGTGCTTGCGGCGTTTCGAGGGCTCTTCAGATTCGTCGTCAGATTGACGACGGTGGTTGCGTTCTTCGTGGTCGCTGCCCATGGGGAAAACTAGGGTTTGATTTTGCAGTAGAAAAGGGGGAAATTTGAAGGAGATTTGTTAGGGTTGATGAATTGATGTAGATTTTGTGAGTAGGGTTAAATGTGGTAATGAATGAGATCGAAATGGTTTATTGATGAATCTGGTGAGGGATTTCTGCCAAAACCTAGAATCGGCAGTGGTGTATATATATAACATAACATGGAATATAAGGCATTATTGGTATTGGCCCGATGAGATAACGTGTAGATTTGTGATTAATTTTTTGAAGATTTTGTAATAATTGTTTTGTGAATAAATATACGAGTTTAAAAGTTTTTTATATCAAGATGTAAATTGTTTGAGTATTTAAGATTAGTACAGTGTCTTCTTAATCAAAAGTTATGAGATTTTATTTAACTATGTAAAAATTTAAATTATTAGACGGTGTTACTATTTTTCTTCTAGTTTTTTATAGATTTAATGAATGATTATATGCCATTAAAACTTCTACGTTTATAATCGCTTATTGTAAAGTTTTTATAACCGGTAACAAAATAGAAACATACTCACAAGGCTAGCCTAGAGGAGATGCAGGGTGAACGATTACATAGGACCTATGTTTTAAATGAGACATAATGTTTTTTCTCGTTTGGGTACTGTAGGTTGATTAAAATATTTAAAAAATTATAAACTTATTTGTAATAATATGTTATAAAGAGCAGTCCAATAAGTCATTAAACATTTTAAGATCTAATAACAAATTTAAACAAATAGTTTATCGATCGTTACCTCAATACTTCTCTTATACACAAAAAAAAACATATTAAACAACTAATCAGTTGGCAGGGATTACAACCTCCTCATCTTAGCCGATTGTTATAACAAATTTCGTAATACGAATACATTTTGTTTATATACATAAGTTTATAATTTCATAGGATTGTTTTTACTTGTCGTACCG
The DNA here is from genome assembly GCA_025506505.1 of Flaveria sonorensis. Taxonomy (NCBI): domain Eukaryota; kingdom Viridiplantae; phylum Streptophyta; class Magnoliopsida; order Asterales; family Asteraceae; genus Flaveria; species Flaveria sonorensis. Next base: position 5,139,208 of record CM046436.1, read on the forward strand.
GACAATAGTAATAGTAATCTATTGTCATGTCCTAAGTATGTATTATCTAGATGTATTATTATTAGTTAAGGCTCAAAAGACAAAATAGCTATAGGGAATATGCAACAAATTCATTATTAGTTGATGTATCATTGGGGAATTCGTTAGAAAGTATATGCTCAAGTTTTTCAAAAGAGGATGCTCGTGTTTGTCACAAGTGAGTGCTCATAAATTATACAAGTCTTATTATCCAACAACATTACTCACCAAAGTGATTTGTATTTAACACCTGACTCAACGTATTTTTTTATCTATACCTGGATGCTTTCATCAGATAAAATCTTGACAATTTTATCATTGGCACAACTATATGTTGCATTTTGGTTTACAAAAAATTTAAGAAAATTTATGATAGAGGATTATGTTAAATATTGAAAAACTCTTGTATGTATTTGGTTGTTAAAATTTACAGATATAACTGCTAGTTGAGTGAATATTAGTTTGAATCTTAGTGATATCATAAACTCTAATTTTCTATTGAGGTTTATTTATACAGATCAACGGAATACATATTTTATTGTATAGTTGATTTATTGACATCAAATGTTCAACCATCAATAACCATGAAATCACACTAAGAAGAAAATTTGAAATTATTTACATGTATGTATTTACATGATATAATTCATCATAAGAACTTTAATACGTCAATAATATTTGTAGTGATTTACAAATTGAGTTTCTTGTTCTGCTTCATAGTGAGGCGTTACTTCTTCGATTTCAAGAATTTCAACTCGACGGTTCATCTTTTTCCTTAACTTTATGGCAACATCAGCAGGTTTAAACCTCCCATACACACTGACTCGGTTATGTTGCTTTTCAATTAAGTGCTTCTCTATTTCTTCATGTCAAACGAGATAGTAAATATAAGAAAGAGAATTAAAAAGTATATATATATATATAGAGAGAGAGAAAAAAAAGTTACGGTACAAAGTGTTTTTTTCGTGCGAAGCGTACGAAGTTATCACGCAAGAATGAAGGTTACGGGTGGAATTATAACGCAAGTGTAACAATTAATCACACAGAGATTGAATTATCACGCAAAAGTGGAATTAGGTATTCTTGCGTGATAGTTCCATATCTGCGTGATAATTCCACGCGAGTGTAATTTGTCTTGCGTAATTATCACTTTGTTCTTGCGTGATTATTATTGTTCTTGTGTGATAATTTCACTCCAAACTTCGTACGCTTCGCACGAAAAAATCACTTTTTATAGAAACCGCACGTGTGTGTGTGTGTATGTATGTATGTATATATATTATAGAGTAAATTACAAATTTATCCTTTAAGTATGTTTAAAATTATGAATCTTGTCTTTAAACTTTGATAAGTCACCGAATGTCTTTTATTTAAAAATTTATCACGTTTTATGTCATTTCTACTAACTAAAGTTAACTTTTTCTGTTAGTTTTGTGTAAATTGACCATTTTGCCCTCACCCCTTAAAGGACAAAATCTGTAATTTTCATTAATCTTTTACTTTTTCTATTTTGTTTTTATTTTATTTACTTTATTTTTTTGATCACTTTTTATTTTATAAACTTATTTGAAATATTATTACTTAATTATTTTAATCTTTTATTATAAAAATTACTTTTATCTATAGGTTTTTAATTTATAACATTTTTTTTGTTTTTAAAAATTAATTATCTACCTTTCTAATCGTACGAGAACAAATTGGAGAGCTCAAAATATTTTTTTTATGTTATAAAATTTAAACTAGTAATAGATTTTGTTTCACCGTAACTTTTTTATTACCTTTTTTGTATAAGAATTTTCAATTATGTTAAACAGTTTGGCTTATGTTTAATATTATAAACCTATTAGAGACCGTGTGATTTTGGTATGTGACTTTTTATATTTTACTTGGTTATAGTTATTCTAAGTTAAGCTATAATAAGTGTTTTTACTGTAAAATATTCAATAAGCTTAATCGTAAACCCAAACCAAAGCGAAACCCTTAGTAATTGTTTGGTTCGGTTTCATTTTAATTTTAAGTGATTTGATTTTGATTTACATTGATAAAAAATTATTATTAACAATTTAAATAAAACCCTAAATAAAAGTGAATTTAATTAAAGAAAAATTGAATGATTTGTTTATTTAAAAACTTCAAGTAGTTGTTTAGAAACCTTTTAGTATATTTTATTTCAAATTAAAGTTACAAGCTATCACACTATATTTACATTTAAAAACAAACCATTTGATTGAATACGAAAAATTAAAAATTCATATCATAAACCAAAATCTTACTTTCTCCAACCGTTTTTGAATATAAACCCTGAACTAAATAATTTGAAACGACTAAAAATCTTGTACCAAAAAAGTTAAAAATCGAGTTGTCTAATTTCTATTAGTTTTATTACAAAGGTAATGAACGAAGTGAACAAATGAAAAAAAAATTATAAAAAAATAAATATCTATAAATAAAATTACATTATATAAAAAAAATAAAACTAAATTATTACTAATATTTATGATGATTTTTTTAAACAATAGTGGCTAAAAACAAATAAAAGTAAAGAAAATAAAATTAAAAAACACAAAGAAAGGAAATTAATGATTAATAATTACACATTTCGGCATTTTAAGGGTTAAGGGCAAAGTGAACATTTAAAAAAAATAAGTTTATAAAAATTAAAGTGATTAGAAAAGAGAAAAAATTAAAGAAAAGTAAAGTAAATAAAATAAAAACAAAAAAGAAAAAAAAATAAAGATTAGTGAAAATTACAGATTTCGTCGTTTAAGGGGTAAGGATAAAATGGTCTTTTACAAAAACTAACTGAAAAAATTAATTTTTGTTAGTAGAAAGGACATAAAACGTGATATGTTTTCAAATAAAGGACGCTCAGTGTACTTATCAAAGTTAAGAATAAGATCCATAATTTTAGTTATACTTAAAGGACAAAATTTGTAATTTACTTTATATTCTATTATCATGTGTGAAATTTATATAGCACAAATAGAAGTGCTTATTGATTCATAAATTTGGTATTTACCTTTCATGTTTAAAATGTTTCTCCTCATTTTTCTGCAACATGAATTGCAATCAAGGTTAACCCTCATCACCATGTAGCATATCTACAAATTTCCAACACACCAAAAAGGATAACAACGATTAGCCAAATATCCCAATCTTTCTATATTCGAACGGCAAAACTAGTTTAGTTTGTAAGAAACTCGATGCTTGCCTGTCCTTCCATCAGGTCTTGATAAATCAATAGCTACCAGTATTATCCCCCAAGTAGATACGATATTGATCTAAGTATGTAGAAAATTCTATGGATAAATGATTTATATTATATATTTGTGTGAATGTGCGTGCATGTAGATTTTGTTTGCATGGATTTAAGAAGTTGAGAATGGTTTTTAAGGTTGAGTTTATGAAAGAATTGAGGATGGGAAACTTGAGAAGAAGAAAGATGAGTAGGTCAAGTCACCTTTCCAACAATTAAGGGCTTCCTTTTGGACTACTTGATGTCATGTTAGGGAAAGCATATATGTTCCTTTGTGTAAACATCACGTGCATTTCTATTATCAACTATGTGATGGGCCTCACACACAATTCCATATATAGAATTCATGTTTCTTACTATTGTTATGTAATAAACCACTTTGTAAATAAAGTACCTGAACATTTAAATATTCCTTGAAATGCCACATAACTTTTATACAAAATCCAAAAATAATTTGGCGTTATTCTTGCCGTTGAAAACAAATAGACTCAAAAGAAATTTGATATATTATTTGGGATTTACAAAAAAAGGTTAAAAAATTAGTTAAAATGTATTTTGTGTTTTTTTTAAACAAAAACGGATTATGCAGATCTCATAATTCTATACCTAGGATCAGGTTTGTACTAAACGTGCCCCTTTGCATACATATATGTGTGTATATAAGTTAGTGCACGTCTTTATTGAACATGTTCAAGAATCCCCTCAAAAAAAATCCAGAAAATGAGAAAAAAGAAATAAGAATGATAGTAGAACATGGTATCGCATCTGCTAGAAACCAAACAATGCTACCCCTGCAAACCAAGTTTCTTAGCTGCATTGACCATTGACCCAAATGCTGTATCACATAACATGTTATGCGAATTGTTGTAGCATTTTACATTGTCAAGCTATCGGGTTCTTGAACGATTTTCGCAAAGGTTTTAAGGAAGGCAGCCAAGTCAGCTCCGTATACAATTCTATGATCAGCAGTTACATTAACCTGGGAATTAGGTTGCAGAACACAGCTTAGTATTGCAGGAATAAGTGAAGAGAAACGCTAAAATGCAAGAAGATGCTAAATCATTTCATTTCAAAGAAATTATACGTGTTATAAATTTTTTTTTAATTATATTTCATACATCATGTATTAACAAAATAATTAGAATACGGACAAAAAGTATTGATGGATTCAACCCACTTTAACCCATTTTGACCTGCACATAAAACTTGTGTTGCCACCTCTGGTATAATATGAATGTTTTATTGTTCTAAGAACCTAAATTCAATGCAACTAATAGTCTAACATACAGGCATTGCTTGAATCGAATATGCAACTATATTCAACATCCAAGGTAATCTGGTTCATGGAAAAACTTATGACAAAAAGATATGGAAAGAACAAAATGAAACAGTAGCAAATTAGCAACATGAAAATCCTATATATATACATGAAGATACCGTGTTTTTCAAGATTCCACAACTCAAGTTTGAACCTAGAGGCGGCAATTGTAAACCATTTACTTATGAACAAGTCAATTCAGGTATTATCTCTAACAGGCCAAGCAAGTAAAATCTAAAAAGAAAACGGGTCAAAAGTACCCAAAGTGTATTTTTAGTTCATAAAACCTCCAAAGTGTATTTTTAGTGCATAAAACCTCCAAAATCAATAATTACTAGAATATTATTGAAATAACATAATTACTATAATCATATCTAACAAATTGATAGCTTATTAAAAGCTTAAATTTATTTTGGACGAAAGTGTTGAGGGCCAATCTGACTTTTACAAAAGTTGCAAGTTTTGATCTATTACCCAATCAACCGTGCCAATATGCCACCTCATATCTTAAATTTTCTGAAACTTATAAGTTTTCTCTCAGAATAAACCTCATGAATTTTTAAGACGTTAACCCCAATTCAACTTTCATTCATCTCTGTGAATACATATATATGAACTAGGCTTTTAACATAATTCGAGAATGAAACAGAATGAAGGTCAGCATTTAACATAGACCATGGAAATAAGACAGAGTCAAGGTATGGATTTGACTATAATCTTCAGCTCAAATATTTTCATAAAAGGAAAAACAAAAATGGGGACAGAATGATCAAAGAAACACCACAGTAAGAAAGATTTCTCCGTGTCAGTCCTGATCTCATTTAGTGGATTATGATAACTTAGGCTTTAATCTTTCTTTTTTGAGGCCTTCATTTTAAATCTAAAATTGCAAGATAAGTCAACCCAAACAGTTCCTTAATCCGTTCCATCAAAGGTAACTAGATAAGAGTCAAGTACAACTAATCAGGTCATCTAGCAAGGATTTTGGAGACCAACGAGGCTAATGCAGGTTACCAAAATTAAGAAAACATATGATAGTCGGATGTTGTATTTCTATTAGATCTTTTCTTCCAGAGGTCATTGCAAATTCACAATAAAGATCATATGGGTTTAATATGTCACTTAAGATATGAAAAACTCACCAGCATTTGACTTTTCACACTGAAATATCCATCTTTATCAGCAACAGGAGTAGGCTTTGAAGCTCCAACAGCCATAATAGCCCCCTAGAACAAATGAACATTTTATAAGACCACACCTAACTTGCAGACATAAACACTTTTACAAAATCATGCTATTTGTTAACTCATGCCTGCCCAGGAGGTAGAATAGCATCAAAGCGATCGACTCCAAACATGCCTAAGTTGGAGAGAGTAAAGGTCCCTGCGACCAGCACCACACAAGTGACAAGTCAATACCATTTTGTTTACAAGTTTTTATATTGAAACAAGATCCAAATTACCAAATGAAACTAATATAACTTGGTTGTTACCTGAGTTGTACTCATGTGGCTGAAGCTGCTTTGATCGTGCTTTCTCCACAAGCTCCTTCCATTTCTCAGATAGCAGATAAAGATCCAACTACAACATATTACAAGGAACTCATTACAATTAAGGTACAAAAGGATAAAATCAACCACCTAAAAACCATATTTGGATCTCTTTATGATAAAAATTTGAAGTCTTTTGATGAACAAACTTCCTAAAATATTGGTATAAGACATGAAGAACACTCAAAATCACCACAGTCCACAAACCTTATCAGCATCCTGGAGAACAGGGGTGATCAAACCACCATTGATAGCCACAGCTACAGCAATATTAATGCTGCTGTTATAAGTAAAACTCTTTCCATCTTTGCAGCTTGCATTCACCACAGGGTGCTGAACAAGAGCCATTGCAGCAGCCTTTGCTAGCAAAGCAGTCATGGTAACACCCTTAGACTTAACCTAAAGATCCACCAACCAACCAACAGTTAATTTACAAAACACAATAATTCAATCAAACTATCAAATCATATAACAAGTAAGATCATGATAAAAAAACAGCAAGTGATATGTAAGTTTAGATCTTCACCTTCGCATATAGGGCGTCGAGAGCGTCAGTCATAACAGGGTAACCAACGCGAAACGTCGGCACCGACAAGCTCTCGATCATGTTCTTCGACACCGCAGCTTGCATTGTGGTAAACGGAACAATAGTTGCACCAGGTATTTCAGCAAACGCCGGTCCCGATTTGACCGAAACAGCAGCAGCAGCAGCAGCAGCAGTTGTAGTCACCGGAGCAGCTGCAGCAGGAGCCGAGCTTTTAGCAGGCGTAATTCCAGCAGCAGCTTCAACATCCGCCGGAGTAATCCTCCCAAACGGCCCAGTCCCAACCACCTTATTCATATCCACCTTATACTGTTTCGCCAATTTCTTCGCATAAGGAGTCGAAACAATCTTCCTCGGTCCATCCACCGGTGCCGCAGCCGGTGTCGGAGGAGCAGCAACCGGAGCCGGTGGCGGAGGCGGCGGAGGAGGAGCAGAAGCAGCAGGAGTCGCCGGAGACGCACCACCAGAACTAACAGCTTTAGCTTTCGCCTCTTCAATCTCCGCTTCAGTCTCCGCCAACAACCCAATCGGAGCCCCAACGGGGGCCGATTCACCCTCCGGAACCACAATAGCAGCAAGGATTCCATCGTAGAACGTTTCGACATCCATATCCGCCTTATCAGACTCAACAACGACAACCGACTCACCTTTGGCGAGCACATCGCCTTCAGACTTGATCCACGAGACGATCTTGCCTTCAGTCATGGTGGAGCTGAGTGCAGGCATGAAGATCTCTCTGATTTTGGCGTTGATAGTGGATTTCCTCGTGCGGCGAGTGAATGTGAATGTGAGGGTGTGGGAAGAGGTGAATCGATGTTGCGATTTGGGGCCGGAGATTGACGAGGAGAAGGAGAGTGCTGGTGGAACCCTAGGTTGAAGGAGAGAAGACGACATTGTGGTTGGAGTTGGAGTTGGAGATTGGGGGTGAATTGCAGAGGACAGTGAGATGTAGGATGAAGAGAGAGTGAGGCGGAGAAGACGAAGTGTGAAATGTTACAGGTGACAGTGGAATTATCGCCCAGAACATGAATCTTATTTGAGGTTGTTGGTCTAACCCGTAACTAACCATTTCGGGTTGCTTCGGAATTCGGATAGCCCACGGGTCAAAAGGTTAGAATGTATAAATTGAGGGTAAAAAGAGTGTGTTGCAACCAATGATTATTAGTCAAACCAGTTAAGATAATATATTCATAAAATGTAAATAATGGGATGCTATATGTTTAAATCTCATTTAATATTTAAAGTTACTCGATTAGGATATTAAAAACATATATATTTAAAACAGTTTTGTATGTTTATGTTGTGATGGCTAAACATGATTGTCGAGTTACTCGAATAGGATATTAAAAACATGATTGAATGATAGGGACATTTTACTTGAAGATAGTATAATGTGATTAAAATTGGGACATTGTAAACTCCGGTGATAATTGATAATCATATATATTTAAAATAGTTTGTGTATTTATGTTGTGGTGGCTAAAGACTTCATAATGATTATTAGAGTAGGACCATGTTAAACCGTTAATCACGTAATTATACAAATGTATATACCTAAAAAAGAAGTTGCTTGAGCATAAAATGATTATGATCAACGAGGGAACTTGAGCGAATGATGATAAAAGGTGATCATAAAATGATTATGATCAATGAGGGAACTTGAGCGATTGATGATAAAAGGTGATCAAGGAGGTGAAGAAGACATCCATAGCAAGTTATGATTGAGGGAGTTTTAGGGTATATGACGGTTTTGTTGACTTGATCAATGGATCTTGAAGCGTGTGTGTGTTTGAATTATCTTTGAGCCTTTTTTATCTAAAAAAAAAGTTAGGCCACCAAACACAAAAAATGCAAGAATTCAAAATTGATCAATTTTGGTGCATTTCGGCCAAACTTCCCAACGCCAAAATTAAATCCTCATTCCTTTAAGATCTATCAAACCAAAACTCCTAGAAATTATGATAAAAGCTAGGTTAAACTCATATCACTCACAAGATTTAGTTATTTTTAAATTTATGTCGTCTTGAAAGAAGATCCTAAAATTAAACTCCTCAAGTCACATTTCTGTAATCAATAATAGCCAAATTGTTTCAATTCAATAACACAACTACTATAATTATCTAACGTCAAGGTTGATTTATCGACATTTACCAACTATTTAACGCCACATGAAACAAAAGATCATTTTTCGAACCACATTGCGTCCATAAGTACACACGTATAACCAGCAAAACGAAGACATCATGGACAAATAGAAGCAATAACCAAAACCATAAGTACATATTCTTTTCTTGAACAAATATGTGGGAGTGATTCCAAGAATGTCAAATGGTGATACAAAATAAAAGCTAGCTAATTCTTACACAATTTACCGAACCCTAACAAAGAATAGCCAATAGACAAAAAGAATAAGACAATCACACCTTGAAAGCATAAAAAAAACATAGATGTCTTGTATAACATCACCAATCCAATGCGATGCCCCTTGAAGTGAACAGATTATCGATATACTTTATAACCGGAAGAGAGGCTTTTATATACCTTCTCATCTCACTTTCTGCCGATTCATCTGTAACAGATCATCAATGATCATAACAAAATTAAACCATCAGAATGTTGTTCAAACATGAAAAATTCAAAATTGCTTACCTCCCCATGTTTTAGAATCAAAAAACATGATTTGGGTACACAAAGTACTTGGATTTTATCAAGATTTGGTTAATCTTTATGCCAATTTTCATGGGAAAGTAGAGCTTTATTTAAGTTGATTAGCTCACCAGTTTCATTAAGATTCAGCAGAAGTTGATCTCTTGTTGGAAGAGCACACATTCCAGCAGAAACAGCAGTTCTAACAGCCCATGTGTGGTATGGTGCACACACTTGTTTATAAGCAGATGAAGCTGCTTCTTTCAATGAGTAATCACTGCAAGATCACAAGAACACCACAACATTATTCATAAAATCAAAGCTAATTAACACATAGAATATGATAATTAAGCAGTTGAATCACAGAACTAAAAGATGTAGAAGATATAAATGCATACTCTGTAGACAGAAAGTTCTGAAACAACTCTCTAACAAGATCTAAACCCTGCCTAACTCTTCGAAGCTTGCGAGTAAGGCTTTCGGCTGATTGCACCGTATCGGCTTTCCCATCACAATCAATCACTTTACCCAAAGTGCCATACACGCTTGCTGCATCAGCAAGATCATTCACCTGCAAGTGACAATAACGAATTTCACTTCAATCTTAATCTATCCTAACAATCAACTATCAGATCAAAACACATTCACACATAATCACCACAATCCAATAGACTCAGATCGTTAACCTAGGGTTCGCGAATCAATCAGAATGTTATCAGAGAAATCAACAAACCTTAGATGTGTACTCCATTTCCGCAAATTTGAAAGCGATTCCGAGAGATCCAAACAGCACAGAGATCAACGAACACGCGTCACAGAACAATTTCAACTCCAATTCAAACGACGCATCCTTTTTGCTCCCCTTTTTGATCAAATCCGACAATTCCTCAAACGCATCAGCAATCAACGCAAGAGCGGTTCCTTCTCCAGCATCCTCAAACTCATCGTCATCAAAACTGATCCTGTTCATCACAACACCTCACATGTAAGCATCAACGATCATAAAAACTCATACAAAACGATGAACAATAACTAACAACTTACTTTTCGGATGTGAAGTATGAGAGGATATCCATTGATTATTTGATTTTGCGTTTGTGACGTTAATAATAATAATAATATTATGTGATCAATGAAGTTGAAGGGAGATGTGGGGGGTGTATATGAAGGTGGCCGGTGACAACTTTTGGGGCCGGCGTGGAATATGTGCGCTGGGGTAAGCGCATGTCAGACTTGATTATTATTATATTCTCCAATTATTAGGAAGTTTCTTATTCTATGAAGAAACTTATGTTTTAGTGAAACGCGTAATGTGATCCTTATTTTTCAAGTAATGATAAAATCACCCCTTGAGTGGAACAATGGGGATACGTTGACCATCAGCCGACCAAATTTTTTGTATTTATTGAAAGACTAGTAGATTTACCCGCGTGATGCCTCGATGTCATTGAGTCTCCTCTAAAGAACACAATCTTATTTGATATGCTTTAAACACTAACTATATTTGGGTATTATTAGTAAATTTCTAATTATATTTCTATAATGTAGTAAAATCATCCCGGTACTTCATTTGTTTTCTCCAAAATAAACTTCATTTGTAATTGGTTTTTTATTTTAAAATGCCATGACTAATTGAAATGCTAATTTTTTTAATTTAACAAAATATTTTTTCGAATGCTAAAATTAATTGAAATGGCAAATTGTTTATCTTTCTGCTTTAATGTTTTATAAACGTTTATGTCTGAGACGTGGCTCTTTCGTTATTTAACGGGGTTTTTTTCTATTCCATCACAACGCATGGATCACAATTTTATAAAATAAATAAATTTAAAAGAGGCTCACGACAACACATGATCTCAGATTCTAGTTATTATTATATTCATTCATACTGTTGATAAAATGGCCTGGGTTACATGCCAGCAAAGGCATGTGTTTTGCATAAACCCTTGTTTTTTGGAAACCCCTCACATGCCTTTGCTATTTCTTGAAAATAAAAAAATAACGTTGGCAGGTTGCAATTTCTAAAAGTAGTCTTATATGTCTTCGTAAACTCATGAAAATTTGTAAAAATAACCTTATATCATGTTTCGTACCTAATTACACATCTAAGTGTTTCGTCTTCGTACTAATTACACGTCTCAAAATTTTCGACTATTGGCTTCTAGCCAAGTTTGATATTTTATTTTATTTTTACCACGCACACACACACACACACACACACACACACACATATATATATATATATATATATATATATATATATATGTGTGTGTGTGTGTGTGTGTGTGTATATATTAATTGACCCCAACCAAATGCAAAAAATGCAACATCAAAACCACAAAATTTTCACACTCAACCAACCTTTTTAATTCATAACTCAGAATCTTGGTACTTGATTTCTAGAGTTCTAAAATTCAAGATTTTGTAAACCGATATTCCTTTTTCATCACTTCAGTTCCGTTGTGATGAAATTCACTATGGGCTTTCTACAACACAAAATGCATAATGTACAAACCATAGGAGCTAACATGATCAATCGAGTTTTTTAACGCCTGGTTAGTGGTTAGTTGTTAGTATCACCAACTTAGTAATATTCGTCAATGCCAAGGTTTTGATCAATCGAGCTACTGGTTGGAAGGACCACATCCGCAGCCTCATCTCTCAAGGTCTTTACCATCTTTACTTGCCTCCTCCTCACTTAGTTTCTCATCTCCAACTGCACCCACATCCTCTGGCTTGGCATTGTAGTTCACAATACTCTTTGGTACAACTACCATGCATGATCATGCAAACAAGATTAATTACAGTCAACAAAATTAAAAATAAAGCGTAAAAGTTGTACACAATATTAGTAAATAAAATATTTTGATCAAAGGGTTGGTTAGTGGAATAATGATTTTGTTTGACTTCATGCGTGTTGGTTATTGATAAAAATTACTAAACACAAATCAAAGTAGCAGGGTTGACTTCAAAAGTGAAAATATATATCCACAAGTATTGTAAAAAAAATGTAAAACTAACAATAAGATTCTGTGCTAAGTGTTGACTGAGTACCTTTGATTCTTGCTTCTAAGTTCCATTGCCATTTAACAAAAGTGTCGTCGCGTCTGCATTCAACGGAACAAAAGCATTTGGGTCTAACAAGAGTTGGGAAAGGAAAACCTCAAACACATTTCCCAAGTCTGTTAAGTAGAAAACAAAACATCTAGTTAACAAATTGACTCATGCAAAATGATACTTAAATTCAGTTAATAATATCAATGATTCTTTTAACGACACATGATTATTATTATAAAAAAATGATTCATACATCTCCTGAAAACTGTAACAGAATGATGGCTTTATGAAAACAATCCATAAATTTTGTAAGATTTTGAAAGGTACTCTTTAAACGACATGGACCTAAATCAACATCATTTGTTTTCTTTTTGTACCTACGCATGGTAATCAAAGACTTTCTAAAAGTAGAGGGATTACAATCAAAACTAATTTACCAAACATAGGCCTTCATTTTTGATTAATCACATTCAAGCAAACTGTGTCATCCCCAATCCGTCATCACCACCACCTTCATTGACATGCACTATGATGATGTTTAGATAATGTTGTTGCGTTAAGTGTTTACCATTTCTTTATTTTTGCTCCAAGTCTAGTCTTTAACCCACGTGCACCTTCTACAATTCACTGTGAACAAAAAAATCCAACTGAATATCATGAGGGAAGACCAAATTAGTAGAAATAGCAGGTATTAAATCTCCACCAGGTAAAGTAAGCAACCCAAATGAAAGTACAATCACCACAAGGGCTATTAAGATTTCATTCAAGAGTCCAACATCATAACACAAAATCAGACTAATTTCTTATGAACCAAACGCTTTTAGTGATAAATTATGTCTAGTATTTGTATGTCTAATGAGGAGTCACAAATCTCTTGGCTTTTCTTTGTTGAAAGCAATCAGATAATGCAAGCAAAACTTCTATTCATCACAGGCCTTTACAAATAGATCATATAGTTAGTCATACTTTAATAAATTCAAGAAAACCTCAATATCTCTAATATATCTAGAAAATAAAGGGTTCAGTGGATGTTATCGAACCCTAAACTACCATGTGACAATCAAGTAGAATTCTAAACCAATAAGCTAATAACACTATCCATGTCATCTTTATATATTTGTTTTATTTCTCTATCTATTGTTTATTAGTTGAGCTTAAGAAACTATATGTAAGTCCATGTTTTTATTTTCTGCTTTTAGATTATTTGATTTCTTTGTTATTTATCACTTTAGTTGGTTTTTTGTTTATTAATTTATATAATATTTTATCATATTTTTCTTTCATTTCTTAACAATACATATAACAAGCGAATATGTATGAAAAAAATACTATCACACCTTACATTGTCTATTTATCTATGAGAAGAAATCATGTCAAAGTAGAATGCATAAGTTTAATTTCAAAGCTTAAAGGACTTTGAATGTATATACATATATAATAGGGTGTGCGATGTCATTTTTTAAGACATGAGGGGCATTGGGTGTCAATCATAGGGACTCTCATCATTGTGGCAGGCTGGGACAGTTGTGTTAGTTGAAACTTAGGAGAATAACCACATATTTTTCTCCAAAAAGTATTTGGATACAAATATCTTTTGGATTAAATTAATAAATTTATTAAACTTTTTGATTTATTTAATTAAAAACATGATTTAATCAGTGCACAGATGATCAAGATTATCGTATTATGATGCATAAATAAATTATCAGATGGAAGGTGATTGTTTTATTTAATTTCATAGAAAAAAATTTAAAAAATCTAGTCATACAAAATGATTTATAGGAAGTTTAGATATTAGAATACATATAGGACCACACACATCTTCACATACCAGAATGAACATACAGGAGGACCACATATGATTACACACATACAAAGAAAAGATGAAATTGAGAAGAACAACCTTCAACTGTCAGTTGAGCTGGTAATATGAACTATTTAGTTTCAAATCAGTTACTAACCACCTAATTAACAAACTATATTTACAACTTGACAATAATGGCCCTCACACTTTTGGCTAACAACAATTAACCCCTCAAACTACTGTAACGAACTTTAACAAAGAAAATAAACTTGACCCATTGAGTCGTTGACTTTGCCCTATTTTCAACGGTCCAACCACCATCGGAGGAAAGAAACCAACCCCGAACCGGTCTGTGCACCAGACCCTGTGAGTTAAATTTTTGTTCTCTAGACCAGACTCTCACTTGTAGCCCATTAAAATCTTGAAGCCCATACAACCGCAGCCTAGACCTTCTTAAAATGGTTCGTGCTAGTGCTAAGTATTTACATAACATAAATATATACTATTTTTAAGAAATTGATGCATAAATATATCATTTACGATATATATAAAACCTTTATTAATAAATTGTTTAGTTTGCATCGTGTGTAACTGTTGCACATCCATTGCCACTGTTGGGCCTTTTTTCTAAAAAACTTCTAGACATGTTTGATAACTTGTATTATCAATAGATTTTCCAAAAACAAGATTTAAACTATTATAAATAAGTTACAACAAATATATCCCATTGACTTTGACCACTACATATAACTTTGACTTTGACTTTGACCACTACATATACCTTACAAGTAGCACCCCTTAAGCATCTAATCAAACATGGGTTCCTAGCTCAAGCTCATGACCTTTTTTATCATCTCTATGAACAACCTCAATGGGCTTAAAAGTGTAAAATCTTGCACAAATTAAGTAATAAACAAGATTAACAACCTGCAACAATGTTATCATCCAGTAAAAATACTCCAACTTTCCCTTGTTCAAATTATCATCAGGTAACCAGTTTGACCCATCTGCCCCTTGACTAAACTTGTGCACCAAAGTCACCAAAAGGGTACTCATGTAATTTCCAGCCGAAATCGCCATCCAAAACAACGCAGCCGCAGTGCTCCTCATGCTCTCGGGTGCCTGATCATACAAAAACTCAAGATGCCCGATCGCCATAAAAGCCTCAGCCACCCCATGAAGGCTATATTGAGGTACCAACCAGTAAACCACTATGGGAACCGTTTCATGCGGTTTATCGATCAAACCATGGGCAAAAGCGACATTTTTACGCTTTATTTCCATGAAACCAGCTATCAATGAGGCTAATATTGATATTGTAAAGCCTATGGCCATCCTGCTAAGGAAAGAAACTCCCCTTTCTACCCCTGTGAGTCTTTTCATTATGGGCACGAACATGCGGTCATAGAAGATGATGGTGGCTAGCATGGAGGTTAGGGTGAAGACTGACATGGAACCCGCTGGGATCTGGAACGAGTTCGTGAGGTGTCGGTTCATGGTTTTCGCTTGTTGAAGTGAGAAGGTGTTTTGTTGGACATATGCTGTGAATAGAAGGATACCAGAGGCCCAAATTGGACCCATTCTGAGTAGTGATTTGAGTTCTTCAACTCTGTGGACTGTGTTTAGTCTCCATAGATTTGGTTTTGATTGAGATTTTGGAAAGTCTTCTTGGGTTACAATTGCAGCTTTGTCCAAGAACCTGAAGTGTTAAAGTTGAATTCTTTTAGTTTAAAAGGGATACAGTTTGACTATTCGGTCAGACGTACAAGTTTTCAAAACTGAAAGTTTAACAAACCATTCGGAGAAGCTTTTTATGAAATAAACGAACGAAAATAAATAAATTTTTTTGTTTATTTAATTACACAAACGAACATGAACATATGTTATTTTACTTCATTATGTTCATGACGATTTGTTTGTTTACCTTGTTCGTTAACAGTTGCTTGTATGCGTTTACGTATTTGGATATTATTCTTTACTTTTAGTCGGTGTTATTTTGTGTCGGTATGTGTTCATTTGCTTTATGTATATGTAAAATATTAATAAACATATATATACAAATACGATTTAAATTTATTTTTTTAACGAACGAACGTGAAAGAGAAAATATTGTTTACTTAAGTGTTTCTGTTCGTTCATTTGTTAGAATAACGATCGAAAATCAACAAACTCACGTTTGTATTTTGTTCGTTCAGTTCATCTACATGTAAAAAATATAGAAAAAAGTAGACTTACTTCATGTGCTTGGTGTGGAGAAGTCTTCCAGCAACAGAAATAGAAGCATCAAGCTCTTCATTCTCATAAAGCATCTTAGCATCCGAAACCATTGGCAACTTTCTCTTTTTATAAGCAGCCACACACACCTGCACCAACCGCGTAAATGGGCTACCCGAAGGATCCATATTCCTATACAACGGGTACCCGAACACAAACGCAACAATCGAGATAGCCATAGCTATAGACGGGACCCCGAGACCCCACCCCCACCCGACATAATCCTGAATGTAAACTATCACCGTCACCGCCACAAGCATAGATGCTCCCATGCAGAAATAGTACCAGTTGAAGAACTTCCATGTGCTAGCTTTCTGCTTTTCATTGGTTTCGTCAAACTGGTCCGCCCCGAACGCCACTACACAGGGTCGGATCCCACCCGACCCGATTGCGGTTAGCAAAAGTGATATGTATAAGATTGCTAGTTGGCCTGTATTGGCTTCTTGGCATACTTGTCCATTTTGGCATGGTGGTGGTCTTAAGTTTGGTAATATTGCTGATAGTGTCAATGATACCATACCCTAGAAATAATTGAAGATTAAAGTTGAGTAGAGTAAGAATTTGATACAGATAATTATAAAATAGCCTAATGTATGAGATTTTACTATGTTTGTTTTTTCATTTTAGGGTTAACTTGAATTATACAACTGGTCAGTTTGGATTGACTTAAATTGTACAAGGTCGAAACAAACCACTTGTTATAAAACTTGCTAACTTAAAACATGTCCAAATGGGCCGGCGCCATTCACAACTATTGTTGTCGCCACCACCTACACATTGTTTATGAGGCGGTAAAAAACACATCTTGATACTTTTTTTCTTGGTAAAATGGTTCATGTTGATCAGTATTTTAATCACAACTCGTTTTGACTCGAATCAATTTTTTTTTAAAATGATTAGTTTTGACTTGAACTCATTTTGCTCATTGCCCGACCCGTGCGTAAGATCGTTCGGCCACACTTAAAGGGAAATTGGATGAATGAAGGAAAGCTTACACTTTGATAAATAATGGAAGCAACTGTGATGGTCCAAAACCGTCCTGCAAATGAATCAGCGATAAAGGCCCCAAGCAAAGGGGTCAAGCTCGCGGTGCCACCGAAGTTGGTTAGCGTGTTAGCTGCTTTAGCCATTGGCATATGAAGTTGTTGTGTCAAATAGCTGATCATATTCGTCTGAAAGCCTACCACAGCGAGCTTCTCACACACCTCATTAGCTACACCAACATCAAATTAACCATGAAAAATCAAGAGCACATGCCTTTTTAGCAGTTTTAAATAAAATAAATACATAAATCACAATGCTTCTATCACTAGACTGATTTAAAAACTGGATAACTTCATAAATAATATAAACTTAAAAATATACATATAACTAATTTTAAAAAGATATGAATTTATTATCTTTTGGTATGTATTTGCACTGTCACAAAATATGAAGCTTTAATAAACTAAGTAGAGAGCCTGAAATAGTAAATTCACAAGTAAACTAGATTTTGAAAGAATAAAGAAGGTTGAATCATATTCAATTAGTTCAACAGATATCTAACTGGTTCAAATAAATTTAAACAAACTGGTTATAATATAGGCGTTTTATGATTAACTAGTCTCACTTAGCTCTAAAAAGAGTGATAAAAAGAAGGAGAAGAAAGAGTGTACCAAATATGAAAGGCATGGTGATGAGTCCACCTTTGTGCCTTTTTGTATCATGGGTTTTGTGTTTCATATCTTCCATTTTTGTGTAGTTATGGTGCTAGATCACAAAATACATATTTATAGGGGATGGTGTAAGTTAACTTTAGCTTTTTGTCACCAATTCTATGGCCACGAATCACTATGAATTGGGTGTGAATGAAGGGCAAAAGTGCAGCCAGTAAAATTTGGATTTATTTGGTAGCTCATGTGATAGGTACAAGAACTAGATATTATCATTGAAGGTTTTAAATTTTAAGAAAATTGAAATACTAAGAATTTGGTATTATTTGGTTATACTCAAGTATTCACTATTTTCTAAGTTTTTAGGTTAACAAGTAGTTTTTGTTAACCTGATATCATAATTAGTGTGGGTCTTGAGACCTCATAGAAGAACACCTAAAAGCAACATGGTACGAGTAATTAAGTATATATGTGACATATTTAATGCCTAAAACGACATATGATTTTACAATCAAGTATAAAATAAAGAATTGCAAAAATCGACGCAAACCATAGTCGTCGTCATCTTTATATTATAAATATATAACAGGTATAACCTTTTCAGTTTCATCGTATGAAATGTTATAAAGTTCTATTAAAGCTTAAAAAGTCTATTAGTAAAGTTTATATTTACTTTAGCTTGATATGTAAAAAATACCATATGCATGAATTTTTAAAACTGAAATCATTTAGACTATGTAATGAAGAATTTATATACGAATAAGATAATTATGAAAGGTGAGTGTAATAAATAACTTCACAACATCAACACAAGGATGAGACATTATTTTAATCGGTGTTGTAAAACTCGGCCAACTTGGCCGAGTACTCGGGGAGTACTCAAAACTCAGCCATTTATTGAAGCGACTTTATTCACCTCGGTCATATAACTCGGAATTGGTCAACCTCGGTCAAACTCGGGGAGTACTCAGAGCTAGGCGGCTCAACTCGGACCTACTCGGAGCTAGGCGGCCGAACTCGGCCCTACTCGGAGCTAGGCGGCCCAACTCGGAAAACTTGGTTTTTCGTTGTTTTTCTCAATTTTTGCTACTTTTCATCGATTTTCGTTGAATTTTCGTTGTTTTCATGTAGATACATTAGAAAACGACTATTAAATGATTATCATATCTATAATATTATAGAATAAATATTATTTTTTAAATTATTTTAGTATTTGAACATATATCCTTCTAATTTATGTTGATATTCACATACATTGTTATAAATATTAATGAACTTACAATATTTAATACATGTATAATTTCTTAAAAATAAATTTCTTTATAATTGTCACATCCGAGTACTCCCCGCCTAAAACGAGTACTCGTAACTCCCCAGTCGACCGACCTGACAACGCCTAGCGACTTTTACACCGTTGATTTTAATAGAGATGGATATAGTTGTATCTCAAATGTTGTTAGGTGATTTACATTGATTAATCTGATTAACACATGGAGAAAAACAGTGAAAATTATTTACTTATAATAATATAAGTTCTTTAATGATACATACTTTTATTTAAAAATACAAATAAATGATACGATATGATTTTCGGTTAAAGCTACTTTTAACATTAGAAACCTTAAAAGAATCTTAATTGTTTAGATTTTGAATCATAGCATGAAAGTAGTGTTTGTCAACACCATTGAATAGTGTATGAGAGTCGACATAAAAACTTTTCAATATAATTTTTTTTTAACTTTACAATATGAATGTTTTTGTTATAAATGAACAATCTGTCTCATGTCCATTTTGCTATTACGCGCCTACTAACCCATCTTACAGCTGACATTGATAGAGATAAATCAAATGTCTCGTTATCGGTGCATGATTTTTAAATTTGATCTTGCGACCTCTACCATGTTTTAAACAGATTGATTATATTTTACTTAAGTATGTAATTTTATTTATTTATTTATTTATTTTATCTATATCAAGATACCGATATAAGAGCTAACAAATGATAACTAATAAAAAATTTGATCCAACTTTCAGTTAAGTCGGCCGATGAGATTTGAGTTACATCAAACATCTTAAAATTGTGTACTTTATTTTATTAATTAATAATGGACTGATAATAAAAAGTGTTTTTTACACTCCTTGACCATGTGAGCAACATCAATCATTCGTATAAACTTTTAGTTATCAATGATGTATGATATTCCATAATTTATAATCAGGGTTATCTAGAGTTTTAGTTATTTGATTTCATCATGACCACACTTATGTCGTGTCATGAGAATCGTGTTCGTGTTTATGTCTATGACTGAAACCCAAAAATTTTTATATGTGCTTGAATACAAACACGAACACAAACCAAAAGTCATCTCAGGGATACAAACAAGAACAACAATTCTCATAAGACTGCTTATTTTACCTCAAAGTTTTTACTTTCTTTTAAAAGAACACTACTCTAAACTAATTACAACATAAATTAAATATACAGATGACTAAAGAGAATTGCACTTAAACTACATATCCCGACACTAAATTATGTTTTAGCTTTTAATTTTTGATATAAAAACATCGACTGTTTTAAATTTAACGTAGAAAAGTTCCCATAATTAACCACAACATGTTTACATAAAACCCAAACTTATGAATTTTTTGTCAGTTCATGATGTGTCTTATGTTATCATGTTGAACATTCACATCCATGAAAAGTAAGATATTACACAACCTATTTTTATACACTGAATTATTATTAATCGTTTATGGTAATTAAATTGTCAATACTCAGTAGTTGGTCCCGTTTCTTGGGCCAATTAATCCCCACCAATCAAAACCGTCTTCTTTCAATAAGACTAAATCCATCAAAGGCAGAGTCCAATGATATACGGATAATAGTTCAGGCTTAAGATCTTTTAGGCCTCATGTTTAAACTTAACTTTAGGGTGCTGTTTTCAGAAACGGATCGGATAGGCCAGTCTGACTACCCAACCAAAACCAACTCGGTTGTGTGTATTTGTACCGTTTTAAGTTGAAATGGATTGAACCGGGAGGTCAGACCAGAATTTAAAACACTTTTAATTTTTTCTTTTAAAATCTCGTTTTCAATTAATTCTAATAATTTTAGAATACGTAATTTAGTTATGTAAGTGTTCATATTATGTTACAAATATAAATCCACCTTAAAACATATAGCATGTTCATATTTTAATTTGGAATTGAATGTATATAAATAATATTAACATTTCTATATAAGACGTCATTCATTTCTTAAATTCGGTTTGACCAGTCCAATCAGTGAACCGCTAAGGCGACCCAGGGGCCCAATATCTCAAGGGACTCAAAATTTTAGAAAGATTTATATATTAAAAAAATTCAATAGAATTGGCTCATAACTCTCTACAAACTAGTTCATTACACACTTTAATTTAGTCTATATTATTCATATATGAGTTGGTTATATTATTAAACACATTTAGTTAACTCATCACACGAAAACAATTTAAAACATAAAAAAAAACAAAAATGAATTACATATTTTTTTGGTGTGTCGTGAAGCACGGATACACTCACCCACTAGTCGAATTTAAAACCGAATTTTTCATGGCAAAAAGGAAATTAAGCATAAGCATCTAGATAGGGCTGCTGTGATACAAACCTAAATGTCGATCGTATGCACAGAGAACAATGAGATACGTGCGAGTGGCAGTCAAATCTTCCATTTTGGTATGTAGTCAATATGTTTGTTTGGCCCACCATTAACAGCCTAACGCTATCTGGAGTTGATGCACACCAATGTTTGTGTTTATGTCTAAAACAAAAACCTCAAAAGACTTAGTGGGTGGGGATTGAATGGTGGTCAAGTGCATGTTGGATTCAATGGCTCACCAAGAAAAAGTATCCAAATCCGATTCAAAGTGTTATTAATCATATTAGGAATGAAAAGAATCTGAAATATTGAAAATGAGTACGTATGAAATCATCTTTTCAAATTTTGCAAATTTGGGATAGGTACGGGAATAGATGATACCGTACGATCATCTAAACCTGTTTACCTGAGTATAGTGAAAATCACTAAACTAATTCTTGTATATTAAACTTCCTAAAACTGTATAAAGAACACGTAACTTAGATTTTTTAAAACTAATGACTTGTTAACTCTTAAATTAATCAAAATACGATAAAGTGGGATTCAAACTTGTAATAAAGAAATTTATACAATTATTTTGAGTTTTTAAGAGTTAACCGATCGTTATGAAAAAAAATAAAACTATGTATATCTAGAAAAGTCGAGTCTTTAACGTGTAAATATTTAATTTGCTGAATTTATTTTATATTTTTTACTAAACTAAGTCACTTTAATATACTAAATTAGACTAAGTGATTTTTCCGTAAAAGTTAAGAAACTGTTATGGGCTTTTATAGCATTAATGTTTATTTAGTTATTATTTATTATTACGTTTTGAGATAAAACATTTGGGCGTGAGCAGCATGCTATAGCTATAAGATAAGGGCCGAACATATATTTTACGTAAGGGACAAAAAGAAATTGCAGACTCATCTCCTTGCATTGGCACTCGATACCGTAAAGAGATAAAAACAAGCTGAATAAACGGATATATACATTCGAACTCAGAAAAATACGATTTTCTTATTATTCTTCATCTTAATTTTTTGAAAAACTGTCCATGAAGGTCACCGACTTGGTCATAATCTTCGATTTGAAAATTCAAATTTAAAATAAAGGGTAATCAGATCAATACTAGAAAACTGAGTTGTACCGGCTAAAAATCACCAACAACCAGAATCTATCAGTAATTACTCACAAGTAAGGGAGATTATCTCAAAGACCAAGAAAATAAAATTCCATGAACTAATCTGAATGACCCAGGAATAAAATGTTGAGTCAACGGTAACCAGAACTCCCTATACTTATACTGTATCCGGTGTATGAGTTGTAATTTGTGTTGTATAATTTTGACTTTAATGAGAATTTTTTTTGGTTTATTCATACCTTTCTTATTATTTAAAATGTGTTATTTATGTTTACAGGATCTCTACATCGTTGTTTATTTATTTCTTTTGGTTAAATAATCGTTCACTGATTGAAAAAGCCATTAGTGATATATCAGTTTAGATGAAATCCAACTTTAATTACATAAAGTAACATAAACATATTTACGTAATCTTTATAATGTTCAGCCTAAAACATCAACTACAACGTGAGAAAAAGAAGATAACAACCTATAACTGAATAGCATTTGAGACTTCAGTTATAACTTTGTCTTAAACTAAAATTTCTTCTGAAAAGCAGATTAAATATTTAACAGGTGTAATATTTGAACAAGTTATAATTGAACCAGAAGTGTTCACTATTCAGTTTCAACAAGTGATATATTTAATCCAGTTATCATTTGATTTCGTTTGTGACCGGGTTCGTAGGTCGGCTTACAGATTTCCAGAATTTTTTTTAGGCAGCCAAAGAATACTATAAATCTTGCCACCCGGGTAAACCTATTGACTAAAGGTCACTCATGTTCTGCGAACATGGACACGCTAGTGACCCAACCCGCCCACATTTAATGGGAAATCCACCGGCCGAAGGTCTATTGCTGTAAGACACCGGGCCTACTTGGAGCATATTGCATCAAGACTCAAACTCATGACATCTACGTATACTAGACGGTTTAATTTACGGTTTATACCAAAACCAACCATAGAAAACCATACTCCAAGTGAAAATGCCCGTAGGCCGTAACTTTTTACTTTCTAGACTTGGGCGGTTGGGCCTTCAAACAAGGCTGTACAAAAAATGGATTAAAACTCAAGCCCAAAATTCAATAATTTGGAGGTGAAACAAAATTGGAATTTGAACTTATCTCGAACCAAAACTGATTTTTAAACAGGTTTGGGAAAAACCGGCTAGACCAAACCATAGAGTTGATAACTTGATGCCAGTGTGTAACCCAAAATATTGAAATCGGTTTGAACTCGGTCAAAACGAACCAAAGTAGTCAAAACCCGGCTTCCAACCTGGTTTTTTAATTCGCCAAACCCTATCAAACCACCCAAAAGAACAGCTCCAAACCGGAACTAATTTGATTAAAAACACCAAACATCGGTTTGTGTAAAACTAGATTCGTGCACTCCTACTTCCTAGCATTCATTTTTAGACAACTTTATGGTTATGATTTTGGATATAGGTTATTGTTTAAAAATAAAAGCCCATATCTGATTTGTTATTGGGCATTTCTCTACAGCCCAAACTTAAATTACGATAACCTAAAAATCATTAAAAACCGAAATCGTCTGATTCAGTACAAAGTTGTGACCCAAACAAACTTAAAATGGATGGTTATCGGCCCAATCAAACCTTAGAATTAAATTGATTAACATGAACGTGTTCTAATTAGAGGTGGGCATAAAAACCGGGTTCGGACCAGACGGGACCCGGGTACGGGTAGTACCCGATGGGAGGGGTACCCGGGTTGGACCCGTTTAAACCCGGGGTTGGAATCGCTTTTAGATTTTGAGTTTTTAGCGAACCCGACCCGAACCGGACCTGGCCCGGTTTGAACCCGGTATTGAACCTGGTGTTGGAGACACACACATGAAAAGAAAAGAAGAAAAAAAAAAAAAAACTAAACCCGGTATTGGACCCGGTTTCGGACCCGACCCTACCCTACCCAGGTATACCTGGTAGGGTTTTGACGATGGTGAACCCGACCCGGGTTCGTACCCTGGTTCATCAATACCCAGGTACAAAAAAACCTGATTGGGCCCGGTACCCGGTTTCACGTACGGCCCAATACCCGGTTTGTGCACCTCTAGTTCTAATATCAAGGAAATAAGCATGTGTAAGTGTGTAACTACTTTTTTAAGGAAAATTTACTAAAATAACCATTTGAACAATTGATTTTCAATAATATTCATTGACTTTTCAAATTTTCAAAGTATTCAACGAATTGGATTTTGCCATCTGTTTTAATATCTCCAACCGGTGATACCAATACATGTGATATCGTCAGCTTTTACTGACCGGCATTGCAATGCATACGGCTAACGATACACATTAAATTTGGTACCGCGGGCGTTGGGTGGTATCGCCGGCTATTACAGCTGGTACAATGATAGTCATCACCATTAATTCAAACAACAATAAAATATGTTATCTTTTTGAAAAAATCTTTTTACTTTTATTAACCAGCAAACATTAACTTAATAATAAAACTAACTTGCAAATTATATATGCGTGAGTTTGATTTTGAAAATAATTGTTTTACTTTAATAATAAAATTAATTTGAAAACTATCTGCTTGGTATCGCCGGCTGCTTGGTATCTCCGTTGAGATATAAAGCTTTTAAAGGTGGTTGAGTTTATCACGAAATAGTTTGTATACGATTTTACTAAAACTTTATTATTTACAGTTAAATATGATTTTTTTTCCTTCAAAGTTTGAGGAAAAGTAAATTATATACTTAACTTTTTAGATTTTTTAATAACTAACATAAATTTAAATGTGATTTTTAAATATGATTTTTTAGATGTGATTTTAAAATGTTATTTTTAAAAGTGAATTTTAGATGTGATTTTTTTTTAAAAAAAAACATGATTTCTACACTTTACCATAACATTTGTTAATTTTTATTTTCTAACATTTAATAACTAATTGACTTGGTTGCCGGGATTCGATTAAAAACAAGTTAATATATCGGTCTTAGCTACCTTTATTGCGTAAGTTCGTCTTCACAGGGAATTTGTGGAAAGTGTTTAACGATTGCAACTCAATTAACGTAAAGACAAAAACTTTAAACTAAATATTAAAACTTTGAATGAAGGAATGAACACACGTGCGCAAAGCAAAGAACTTTCAAATTAATTTAATTAAATAATAAGAAACAATCACTTCCGGATTTCAAGTTCTACAAAATCAATAGGTTATCAAGTATACTTTAGGGTTGCATAACACGACTCAAGATCTTAACTTTTGATTGAAGTGATAACCAAGCAACAATCTTTTAAGACTCGTTCATTCATAAAGTTATCAATTCATCTATATCAAGTTATCTACTTTTCTCAATGAGCTAACGATGCAAAGAAACCGAAAACCGATGATAAAGCAAATAACTTTCTTTATAAACAAATTAGTTTAACTCAATCAAAACCTTAAATTACATTTAATCACAAAGTGTTCAACATAAAACCCTAAACATGACTAACCGTCTCACTTGGCAAGATCTATCCACCCAAAAGCAACCTAGAACGATTTAGCCACTCATTGTCTTCATTACTTCTTCAACCTTGATTTGATGATGATCAATGATGATTTGGTGTAGGTTGGGAAGCTTGCAAGCACCCAAAATCTCTTTGATTTTGCTAGATTTCATGTAGGGGAAAATGTCTTTCGAATTGGGTTTGATTTGGCTTAAATAACTTTGGGATCCACTAAATCCGGATGTTAGTTCAGCTACCCACGTATGATACGCCGGCCATGGGCGTATCATACTCCCCCCTCAGCATTCCATACGCTGCCCGGCGTATTATACGCCCATACCCGGCGTATCATACGTCGGTACATCTAAATTTGTGTCTTTTTGTAACTTTTGATATTTACATATTCAGTCCTTGTAGTTTCGTGTTTGGCTCCTTATTCTCCAAAATAAGCTTCCTTTAGCTCCAAACACCTATAAATCAAAACACAAACAACTTGAAACTATTCCATCATAATCACGGTGTAAAATCATACATTTAGATCAATTAAACATTAAAATATTGACTTGTGATCACATCCCCACACTTAACCTTTTGTTTGTACTCAAACAAACTTACTTGCACAATTCACCTTACTTAATCAACATGATAAATTATCACAACTTTGTATAAGTTAAGGTTCCAATGCATACTTAGTTTTAAACTTTCGTCATGTAAAATTTACAACCCAACATGTAATATATTCATGTTTTAAACTTAGAATCAACTTAGTTGGCATAATTTCACCTTTTGCATAAGTTGTTATGCATAATCACTTGTACCAAATGTAACAACATTATTCTTAAGTGTCTTAAAAATAGATTAAAATTACATTGTTGTCCAAAAAGTTATATTATATAGCAGTAATGTAGTATAGATATATCCAAATCTTTTAGGATTTAAAGTTGAAGATAAACACTTAATGATTATTCTGGTAAAATATCAATAGACTTTTATAAACCAATTAACATAAATTTATAAATTTTAAAAAATGCTTCAACCTTAAACATGACGTATCTATCATGTTAAGAGGGACTCGGAGAGAGTCGAGTTCAAACCCAACCGTATAAACCGAAAATGAATAAAAAATTAAAAAGAAAGAAACACTTTAAAATTTTAACTAAAATTGATGTTTTTCATAGTTTTACACAACAAAAGATGCGCAAATCATAAGTTTGTTTCCCCTCAAGTCCATGCATCATATTTTATATGTGTCGAACTCTTATTTTACTTTTTTGTTTGGCCAATGTGGGATAACAAACATATCTATATTACTATATGAAGGGAAAAGTTGTAAATAACAAGTTGTTTATGTATAATCATTTGTACCAAATGCAACAACATTATCCTTAAGTGTCTTAAAAATAGATTAAAATTACATTGTTGTTTAAAAAGTTGTATTATATAGTAGTATAGATATAAATTATGCAAAAATTTCTGATTCTATCTATTCACAAAGAATTAAATAATTTTTTAAAAAAATATGAACAAAATTATTTTAAAAGCGGATTAACAATTTAACATGTCTGTTCTTTTTTGTCCTTTTCTAAGTTTCCTTATCTGATCTTTTAATAGATTTTTATTTCATCTTTTTTGTTTAAATAAAATAACATATTATTAGTATGAGATAATTAATAAATGAGAAAAGTTGTAAGAAATAATACAAAATGATCTTCTAAACTAGTAAATAGTAATCACGAATACGAATACTATGGCATGAAATTAGGTATACAAACTTTCTATTTTATAAACAAAACGCAATAGAAACTAAATCCTGCTGATTTTAAGAGAAGTGTAAACACATTTCACCTTAATGATAAGTTATGGTTACTTGTTTTACATCTTTATTATTTATATTATCGCATCACTAATATTCTTTCATTTTCACATTAAGTTACAAAAATGTTTCATTAATTTAACGCCTTTAGGGTAGGTTACGTTGAAAGATTTAAGGAGTACAACAAGGAGCCCTCTAATTAGTTATATTGGGATCGTAAATGAATCAATCTATAATGAACCGCTCCATGAAACATTGATCTATTTAATAACAAACAAACAATAAACGCAACACCATTATTCATTTATAATAACAAACCAATGATCCTTAACTACAAATGGTTGAGGTGAGCTGTCTCAAGAATTTATTAAAATAGGAGATGGTCTCTATCATCTTGGATATTTATTCAAAATATATTATATGTATTGGAGTTAATTATATGAAAAGTCTCTGTGGTTAGGTCTGTTTTTATTTTTGGTCCTCATGTTTGAAAAACTACAAGATCGGTCCAAATGTTTGTCAAAACATAACACAAATGGTCCCTGTCATGAATGGCCGTTATATTATTCCGTTAAACTTTCTAAAATGACTAAAATACCATTCTTTTTAAAATAAAGACATTAAATTGGAATTTATGTAGGTGGGACCCACCATTACCATTAAACTCACCTTTAAACTTCTCCCCTCTCTAACCAATCACTCACCACCACCGTCACATATATATACATACTAGCTTTAGTAAACTCGTGTTTTACACGGGTTTAATAACTAAAATATTAATGTAATAAAATTTATTAATAATAAAATATTATTTTAAGATATGATATGATTGAAACTACGTATGAAAAATGACTACAAGTAATAAAACACTAATATCAACTTTTAAAAATTTTGTTTTTAATTTTTTTCCCAAAAAAAAATAAACATTTTGTTCTAAAACTATCCGTATAAAAATGTCATTTTAAAAAATTTTCTTATTATAACTCCCAAATTTAATTACTTTTTGTTTTAAAAAATTGAATTTTAAGAATACCAATTTTAAATTATTTCGTATTTTTAAAAAGTTTTATACTTTAGAAAAATTTATTATTGTATAAAAAATTTATTTCTTTAGAAATAAAATTAATAAATAGATCTTTTTTTTAATTTATTAAATCTAAAAGAGTGTTAAATAATATTATTAGTAATTAAGGTAATTATTTAATAGGAAAAAAAGGCGAGAAAATTTTGGTAAAGATGATTGTGGTGCTGCCACGTGTCATCTAAAGTTACTCTTTTATTAAATTAGTAAGATATCCAACTCCAACAACACAAATCAGCTTATTCAGCTATTAAATTCTTAAATAATTAGCGATAGTCGGACCTCAGAGGCCACAAATAGTGTTGTTCAGATCATCAATTGTTCAGCTCAGTTTCAGCAACGATGGTCGGGCCACCATTGTACCACCATCTGCGACAACCACCGCCACAACTACCACCACCTGCCATCATCAACAGCTACCTTCCCTTCACCACAAAAGTTAAGAACCCAATCTCTCACTTCTAAAGGAGTTGCTGTAAATCGATAGAGGAAGGGGCTAATTTGATGAAGGCAAGGTTGGTGGGTTGGATTGTTGGAGGCGACGACGGGCAGCGATGGGTTATGGTGTTTGAGTAGATGACGGGTGGTGGTGGGTTGTGGGTTTGAATCAAAGAACGACGTTGGTGGGTTGTGGGTTTGAATCAAAGAACGACATTGGTGGGTTGTGGTGTTTGAGTCAATGGATGGCGGTGGTGGGTTGTGGGTTTGAATCGACGACCAGCGGTGGTGGTTTGTTGTGTTTGAGTCGATGACTGGCGGCGGTGGTTGTGGTGTTTAAGTTGACGACCGATGGTGGCGGGTGTAGTGTTTGAATCGACAACCGACGGTGGTGGGTTGTGGGTTTGAATCGACGAATGGCGGTGGTGGGTAATGGTGTTTGAGTTGATGAACGGCGGTGTTGGGTTGTGGTGTTTGAATCGATGACTTGCGGCGGAGGGCGTAGCGGACTGTTGCTTGAGGTCCGGTGGAGGTGGTGGTTTAGGTTGGTCAACAGGTTAAAAAGGAGGAATGAGGTGGTGGGGTGGGTCCCACTTCATCTCCTTTATTAAAGTTTTCAATTTAATAATATATTTGACTAATTTCAATAAGGGACAATTTTGTCCTTTCACATACACTTAATAGAAAAATATAACGGCCATTCATAACGGGGACCATTTGTGTTACGTTTTGATAAACGTTTGGACCGACCTTCTAGTTTTTCAAACTTGAAGACCAAAAATAAAAACAGGTCTAACCATAAGGACCTTTCGTGTAATTAACTCTATGTATTGTTAAAAATAACTTGTTATACACGTCGTGTGCAATTTCTTAATGCATCCTATCCTATTAACTAATATAGTAATGAACGTGGACCCATGCATTAAATCTTCCCTCAATTCATTGAAATGGATTAGTAAAGCAACCAGTAGAAGCAATTGATCCCACCTAAAATTCATCCCGATTTCTTTCAATATTCTTTTAATATAAACTAATATCGTATTGCATTTCCATTTTCCACCTATATAACGTTTATGTTTTATCAATTTTATGGGAGCAAACAAGACGAGTTTCTTAAAAAAATTTACTCGAGATTAGTTTACTGAATTTTAAATTGAATTACGTTTAAAATGGTTTGAGTTCGAGTTGGAGCCCATATTAAAGAATATTAATAAACGAGCGCAAACATGAGTTTTAAAAACCGAGCTTGAGCATGCTCGCGAATCCAAATGTAAATGTTATTTCTAATAATAATATTTTTTTCTTTCTTATAATTCCATTCGTATTTAACTTTATGGTTAGAGCTCCTTAAATACCCTCTATATACACATACATAGTATTGATCTAATTTCAAAAAATATTTTTATTTTTGGCTGATTGGAGAAACTATGCCAAACATATCAGCAACAAGTTTGGTGCACCCAACATTGGTTTTCTTTTCAAACCTTAATATTAATTTTGGATTTAGAAAAGCCATCATTTTCACACTTTAAAAATAATCAATCTCTAGAAATAAGAATAAAAAGTTAATCAATATCTATCGTGTATTAAATATATATTGTTGACTATTCCACGATGTTTTTTCTTTCTTTCAAAAGGGGTTTGCTACATGTAAATATATTTATTACATAACATGCATTTGACCAAACACTACCAAAATGGTACAACAATCAAATGGAAATCTGTTTTTATGTGTAACATATTTGTCTTTCTAAAGTAGACATGTGATATTTAATACATATGATTTAACTAGAATTAAGTTCACCGCATTGCGGAGTACGCGTAATACCATGCCAAATAACACCAATGTGACAATATCACACCGCCACTAACGACTACGAACACTGAAGTTACAGTGTATTAATACGAAAAAGTTAGACCAAAACGTAAAACACAGAAAAATATAATTAAGTCGATCTAAGATCTACGCGTTGTGACGAACCCTTCAAAAGAGAAAAATAGATGTAAAAATGTTGAACCACGCACACACATTGTGCTGTGTTAACTTACCAAATTTAGAACAAAAGTAAAAACGCTGAATCACACGTGCATGTTGTGTCGTGTTAACTTGCAAAACTTAGAACGAAACGTGAAATGATGATTTACGAAATATGAAAAGCATAGGGGAATAAAATTGAAAATATAAACGTTGTGAGATTAAATTGTTATAGATGAATAGTTTTTGGTTAAAAGTAAAGAAAGTCAAATTTGAGAAGTTCAATTGTAAAAAATGTAAAACTTTCTGTTAAAAGTGAAAAATCAATTTTTTTTTTTTGAAAAACTCCCGATGCATAAGGTACAACACCATTATGCATAGAGAAGTTAGTAATTAGTAATATATAAACTCTACTTTTTGTCTATTATATATGTATTTAATATAATTTTTATAACATTTTAATCTATGTCATTATAATAATAAAATAATATTAAAACCCGTATGTTCTATATGTATATGTGAAAAGAGCTGATTTCCTTGAATTTATCTATGTAATAAATCGTACTACTTGTTTAAAAATAAAGATAACTTTGTAAAATAGTAATTAAGTTCTATAATTGTTCTAGTTAGGTCGCTAATAATTTTTTTCCAATCAAGTTACTTATAAATTTTTTTGTTCCAATCAAGTCACTAAAGTTTAATAAGTGTTCTAATTAAGTCGTTTATAAATTATAAAATATTTTAAAAAATTGAAATATTTAAATCAATTAAAATACGAGTGACTTGAATAAAACAAATAAAACACGAATGACTTAAATGGAACACTACTAAAATTTGATTACTATTAAGTGAAGTTTTTCCTTAAAATTAAATCAATTCAAGCTATGTACAAAAAACGTAGTTTTTTCCTTTCAATTGACTAGGATTCAAGTCTTAGGATTACGATTATGTATTCAAAATGAATTTTAGTTATTCGACTTTGAAAATCTTAAAGTAATTTTGAATTTGAAGTGAATTCAAATAAGATTCATATTGTTTGATTCAAATAAGCTTATTCGAATTCGAATTTATTTATATCAAAATTTTCAAAAATTATAAATTATAAAAAAAATATTGTATAACTACTTTATAAAAATTTAATAATCTAATTTATGTATGAAAATAAACTATATAGAGCGATAAAACATAACAAAACAGCGTTATATTAAACCTAATTATAAAACAATAGAAAAAATACAAATATATTTCTTACTCGGAAAATCTAATTCGTATTCGATTCACATTCAAATTTAATTCGAATCAAGTATTAATATGAAGTCTAATAAGGAACATCTCTACTCTGGACAAATATGTAAATTTGAGACCAAGATTAAAAAAATTTTACGCAAGGCAACTCGTTTTAACAAATAAAATTTAAAGATATGCTTTTACAAAAAAAATATATTTGATTTGTGTTTCGTAAGTCTCAGGATCCCCTCATTTTAAAATTATAATGATAAAGTCGGTCCATCTAATTAAAAAATAAACCATATGCTTTAATGCTTTATAGATATGGTCACATATTGGATAAAATATTTACGTTTAATAAAAGAACATTTCATTATTTCAACCATGATCGCTTCGCTT
The DNA here is from genome assembly GCA_025506505.1 of Flaveria sonorensis. Taxonomy (NCBI): domain Eukaryota; kingdom Viridiplantae; phylum Streptophyta; class Magnoliopsida; order Asterales; family Asteraceae; genus Flaveria; species Flaveria sonorensis. The sequence goes on from CM046436.1 coordinate 5,172,462, forward strand.
TATAATAATTTTCAACAACGGTCCCTCAGGTTTGGCACATTAACACTTCTCTAACATATTATAACACATAATCATATTCTTCGTTGGATTATAAATGCCAGTAGTCGTGCGTTAATCTACGTGTATAACAGATAGTAATATATCTTTTTCAACATTCATTTTCGTTTATAATAATAATTAAAAAATAAAAAACAACTTTACAATATACCACCGGAATTCACCGGAAAAAAACGACGTCACTGCGCCGGCAACGTTTCCGGCCGCCACGTCAGATCCGACGGTCCAAAACCTACATCTGTATGATCAAACAGTCCATCTAACGCCACGTATTCACCGTTGTTATAACTATTATTACTAATATTCACATCGTCGGAAACAAATGCATACTCGAACGAGTCATAGCTCGAAAACTGGTCATCAAACCCCCACAACTCACTGAGTTCAACCGAGTCAGCCAAAACTCGTGCCTTTTCGATTCCGATTTGACTCGTGTCTGTATCCGTCGGAGGTAGACCGAGTTCGTCGTCCGACGCCTCAAACAGAAACCCTAGCTCCGGCCGGTCGCCGGAGTCGGAGGTTTTTCCGGCGAGCTCCGGTGCCGGAGAAATCTCGTCTTCGAAGGTTTTGATGAACGAGTCGAGGTCGTGACTCACTGTGCAAACGTCCGAGTCGTCGAGGATGTCGAGGAGTATTCGTTTGGCTTCGACTGAGTCGAGTGGTGACTCGTCCGAGTCGTGACGGACTCGCTTTTTGGAAGTCGGTGATTCCATTAGGAGGGTGGAGGGTATTTTGGGAATATGGAAATGTTAGAGGAGACAAAGGATGGATGTGAAGTGGCAAAGGAGACGGAAGGGCTTTTATAGGAGGGACAAAGTTTTATTTTAGTTTTTAGTATTTTAATATTTGTTATTTTAAATTTATTAATTTATTATTTTGTGCGTCGATCACGAGACACGAAAGACAGGGGCGCCGTGGGTAATAACTTCGGTCATCACTCATGTATTATCAAGTTGGGCTTATAGTCAAATAATGGAAATCATACGAATGTGGTGGTTTAGAAAGGGATCTTTATGTAGCGTTAAAATCAACATTAACAGTTGACATCTCGTTTCGTAAATGTTCATTTAGATTTGGAGATGGTTCGAAACATGTTAAAATGTATTAGTTGCTTTCTAAATTTTATTATAGAAAATAAAAAAAGTATTAAATTCAAATTTGCTTTTTGAAATTTAACAAAGATAATCATTTTTTTATAAGATTAAACATCAATTTACCACCAAAAGTTTTATAAATTGTTTTAAATTCAGTTTAAAAGTTTTCATAAGTTATTTTAAGTTGAATTCAAAATAATGAAACTTTTGGATTGAAAACCAACAAATGGTGAAATTTTTATACTGAAATTGAAAATTTTAAACTTTTGAAGAAAAATGTTAATTTCATCAAATATCGGGGAGCAAAATTAGAATTAACTATAAAAGAAATAGTTTAAATTTATTTATGTGTTATAATTTGGTCCAATTCTATGCTGACGTATTATAAAATTATACACCTCTTATATTACAACTAAATTCATTATTTTCTTCCAATTATAATCTCATTTATTATACGGATCTACTGTATTAATATTTTTAAATACACCGCACGGAAACTAAACAAGTGACAATAGTACAAGCAACTTTTTCAAAACAAAGATAAATATACATAAACGCATAATTATTATCAATATTTATAAGATCACGTTCCACGTTATGAAAGCAACCTAACAATTCCTGAAGTTGGCTATCAAACTTCTAGTTTTCAAGGTGGATTTTTCAAAAAACCTTTATTTGTGTAAGTTATAACTTACTTGAAGATATTATCGACTTAATGGGATTTGGCTCAAGATGAAACTTAGTGAGCCCATTTTCAAAAAAGTTACAAGTGGGTCCGAAACAAGATATTGATTGGTATGGCAATTGGTGCACATTTGATCATGCTCTAAAAGGGATCTTCTCGCGTGCATATGCACCAGAAATCATATAAATCGTATGGTTTTTTATTGTTAGAAGTTTGTTGATGGCTAGTGGGTGGTAATTGGGATTGAAGGTCAAGTCAAAGAGGGATGGGTTTAGCTGCTTTGAAACTTATATCAGTTTTAATCGAAAATTTGGTTTTTGGATTCATTCTAAAATGGTGAATGACGATGGTACTTAGACTCGATGTCAAATTTCTTGATAAATTCTCTTTTCATTGTGCTTGTAATGTTATCATCGATGCCAATAATGCAAAGAATTAAGTATTCTTGCTATTGAAGGCCCGAGCTAAAGTTTACTCATATCTAACTCATTACAAGTGTTGTTGAGGTTAAACAGCTCAATTGGCAATGGTTTTTCACCTTCTACTTATTTTTTTAAGTTTTGAGTATATTTTGACCTTTGAGTAAGCTTGGATCTTTTCAAGTTTCATGTCTAAGGCTTGAGCTTAAACTTCATTTATAAATAATTATTTTGTGATTTTAATTTGATAAAGTTATAAATATTTTTATATATACTTAAATTTTATGTAGCTACTGATTTGTCATATTTTTACTAGATGTATTTATCCCTCCACCATTGATATCTGAAACACGTGACCTTGAAGTTTTTTTAATATAACTTATAGATACGCATGTATATGTACAACACGAAGTAATTTTTGTTTTTGGTTTTCTCTCAAATATTTGAAGTGTATAGTTAAAATGAGTTTTGGTAAGATATATATTAGTGGATAAAACTAATGCCAAAAATCTTTGAAGTTATGACTAATAAAAAATAAAATATTAAAAAATAGTAATTAATTTTAAAAAATATTACAATTAAACCAGTCATGTATATTTTGTTCAAATTGAATCATTAAACTATTAAACCGAGTTATCATCGGAATTTTTAGTGTCAAGAAGGAAATGAAGGATAAGATGTTGAGGTTGGGATTTTCAATATATGTAACTATTTAAAAAAATAAAAAAATAAAAAAACATGTTAATTATATTAAAAAAAATACCGAAAATCTACGTCACTACTCCAAATCAGCATATAAAAGAAAAAAAAAATCTAATTCAAACAAAAAAATATGTTAGAATATATACAATTTAAATAAAACATGAAAGCTGGGTAACTTAATTAAAAAAAATTAAAAACTTAAACGACCTAATAAAAAATTATAAAACTTAATTACTAAACTTACCTCTTAATAAAAATTATTAATTTTATCTAACTTAACACAACAAAACAGGATATTAAAAGTATAAAAACGTGTCGGTTGCGTTTGGGAGGGATTTAAACGTGGGATTGACGTCCGGAAAGTGGTGTACCGTACGTGAATAAATAACCTTTTTCTAAAAATAAATAAATTTAAAAATAAGAACAACTGTTCTATTTATTTATTATTAGCCTCGTGGTATCTACGAAATAGATGCCATGGCTATCGTCAAGTCGAAACCGACACAGATTTATATAACCTAAAATTACGTGTCTTTTACAAAATTGTATAATTAAATAAATATTTTATATAAATGTTTCTGTGGTTTTACATATTTTTCAAAAGCACCCACTTAAGTTTCTAAAAATATATCCAAGATTAATATTGTAATTTTTTATTTCTATAAAATAAACGTTTCATAAATGCCCAACATCAATTTGTAAAATACACTAATAATAACAATACTACTACTACTAATAATAATAAACAAATAAATAAATAATCTAAAGAAACTTTTTGCAAAGGAGTTTGGTATAAAAAGAATAAGAAAAAATAAACCGAATATCATAAGATGATGTGATGTTTCTATAGACGGATATGTATCCTACATCAAGGAGCGTCTTTAGGTTGTCTCGATCAGTCATAAGTTTTAAAAAAATTCAAAATCAACTACGACATAAATACAGTTGGTTCATGAAATAATGAAAACCACATATACTATATTTAGAAGAATAATAAGATAATTATACATGATTTTAATCAAATCATATTTTCTAATTATAATTAAATTATTACAAAAAACTCTAACTAATATCTCATCTCTAATATTGTAAGTTTATTTTTCCTACGTTCAGCAATATAGCAAGACATTCAAACAGATAGAAAAAGTCCACTAAAAAACCAGATAGAAATGAAAACTCTACATATTTGTTTCAATTTACATAAACACGAGATTGGACTCTTGTTCAGTATAGAGACACCTCTCTTAATCATTAATATACAATAGTCGAAGCAGCAGTTTTACTAATAGAGATGGACTCACTAGTATGAGAACAACGTCAATTTCTAATTCCTTTTTAATCTATCGTGTAATGGAGTTCAATCTATTTTAAAAAAACCACATCTATATTTGACCTCCTATCATCAGTTTCATGTTTTTTTTATATAATCCCAATCTCGGAGATCCTGGTGTATCGGTGCCTCCGTATCAACGCTGCTATTTTTAAATCGAATTTAATATCCTTAAAATAAAAAATAGAAAAAACCTTAATTGATAAATATTAAAAGAATAATAAATAGATACCAACCAAAGCAAACAACCAACCCTTGAGGGTGACAAAAGATGCACATTGCGGGTGGAATTGGTGAATAAAGAACCAAGTCAATCAAACACCTCTTTGCCCTGTCAATACGCCTTGCTTTTTCCGCTACTTTATTTTTTTATTTATATTATTGTTGACTTTATCTTCTTATCTTAACTAGGATGAAAAACTCAATTTCTGGCCGTTGGTTTCTCATCCTTCTATAAAAATTCAAATCAAACTTAACCTTCTTTTTGTATTTAAGATTTGCAGGCCAAAAGGTGTACTTCCTTTATTTTTAAATTTAAAGGCAAAGTAGATTACATAACAAATTTAAACATAAAATAGATGGGAGTCGTTTTAGGTTTCCCCGAGTCCTTAGGTTGTCAAGTCAGTTTTTTTTTCTAGTTTCCCCGTATGCATAGTATCGTCTTAGTTTTTTCACGGTTCCTCTATTTAACCCAAAAAAAAAGAGAAAAGGGGAGGTGTGTCGGGAGTTTTTTTTACTCCCTGGGGCCGGGTTTTCCTAGGCACACCGCGTGCAAGATACTGTGTGCTCTAAGTAGATAATCTATTGGTAAGGTATCTAAAAGTTCTCTTAATAGATACACTTTTAAACATTTCTATACATTTCTATATAAAGCGTTTGAATGAATGCTATTGTTTAAAAAAAGAGATAACATGAAAACTTTTTGTTTTTCATGACAAGACAATAAGGACGATAAATGACCCGACCTGATTGAGCTACTCGACTCGCTAAAAGTGCGAATCGAGCTAAGCTTAAACAAGAGTCTGTGCTTGAGCATAAGAATAAGGTTAAACATAAACGAACCTGAGCTTAGTAAACCAAGCTCAAGTAGGCTTGTAAGCCTAAACAATCATCTTATTATATTAATACTAGGTTAGTATCCCGTGTATTACATAGTTGAATAAAAAAATATTAAATAGTTATTAATAAAAATTAATGAATTATAAGACGATCTTTGGATATAATATACAATTGACATTACGTACGAGTGATAAAAAGCCTATATCATTTTTTAAACTTTTGTTTAATTTTTTTTTTGTTTTTCTCAAAGCAAATTGGTTTTTAAACAAATTGTTTCAAAACAAACCGTTTTTAAAAAAGTGCCATTTTTAATAATTTTTTTATTATAACTTTGAAATTTAACTAATTTTGTTTTATAAGAATTGTATTTTTTAAAAGCCACAGATTTTAAAATATATTGTGTTTTTTAAAAGTTTAATTTTTCTGAAAAAAGTTCTTATTTTATAAAAAAAATATTTCTTTACAAATTGCATTTGTAAAAAGATCTTTTTTTAATTTAATAAAATTATTTTAATATGAATAGAATTAAATAATATCATTTATACTTAATGTGATATTTATTAGGAGAGATAAGCGGAAAAATAAAATTTAGGGGCTCTAGAATTCTGACAAGTGGCCTACAAAAACATTCTTTTATTAGTATAGATAGATTAGTATAGATATATACTATTATTTATTTATATTATAAATGGAAATATTATATCAAAAAAACAATTATATATTATGTTATAAAAGATAATTATAATTATAAATACACACACGCTTATATATAAGATAGCAACATGAGTAATAACAAGTTGATCTCGAGTCAACCTTAAAATATATATCACGCACTGGCTTGAGCTTTAAATTTAATACTCTAAACGAGCTTGAGCGTTGGACTTAATACTCTAAATGAATCTAGCTCGAGCTTTACGAGGGATAACGCCTCGTTTTACACCCCTAATCATGTAACAAAATTACGTTATATTTTTGTGTATAATTTTTTCTTATCCCTCTTGAAGCGTATCACTCTTGAAGTTTTCACAATTTTCTCCGTATGAAGATGACAAATTTACTTATCATAACCATAGGTCAGAATGACAATTTTATCATCTGTGAACAGTGTCGACTTATATAATTATTTAACAATTTGGTTTTAATTTCTTCTAGATATTGTATGTACGATGAATTTGGGTTGTTTGATTGGTTTTGAGAATGTTTTCCCCCTAACCGGTTACAACAACATGAGCTGGTATTTGTGTTTTATGAGAAAATTGGCAATTATTCGATGATATTTCCGTGTTCTAAGCAAAAAACAGAAATAATAGTTTCATTAAATGACTTTTTTGCATATTCAACTTGTACTTTCATGACCGTTATATACGTATATCATATCAAATATATATATATATATATTGAGGAGGGATCCTAAGAAAACCACAATGTTATGAGAAAATTAATAAAATCGATCATATAATTTAATAATTTTTTATCACTACCCTCTATGTATATGTGTGGGTATATATAAATAAAGGTATGAATCAAATGAAAACCGTAGCATGGTTTTACATATATGTCACACATAGGTTACGTATACGTAACCATTTTTCATTCGACATGGTGTTACGTATACATAAGACTCTTCATTCTCGTATGTATGCTCAACATATATGTACCAAATACTTAAATTACATTTTAACAATTAAAATAACAAAAAAATTCTGAATTATGTTATTGGTTTTCCTGGTTTTCTTTGGTTTTCACATAACTATTGGTTTTCTCAGGAACCATCCCCTATCTATGTGTGTGTATATATATATATATATATATATATATATATATATATATATATATATATATATATATATATATATAAAAGAGAGGGATCAAATGAAAACTATGTTTATAATTGAAAACCGTGAAAACCAACACTAGCCAATCACATAATTTATAATGAATTTAATTTTTTAATTGTTTAAAGTATATTTGAGTAAACTTCAACTTATTTTTTTAGGTCATTATTTATTTTTAAATTAAACTCCAAGAAACGACGATGATGACGAAACGACTTACGTATACGTAACTTGTCTGAGTTAGATCTATGTAACTCCTAGTTGTACACTTGGTAACACGTACTTACATATACATAACCCTTACATATATGTAACTATTAGTTATACACTTTTTAATACGTACTTACATATATATAACCCCTGGTTTTCATGGTTTTTATTTATAACATAGTTTTCAAATGATCCCTCCCATATATATATATATTGGTTATATGTGTTTTGTATTGTGTTTAATGTTTTGAATTATTTTATCTTATTTTTATCATTGGCTTTTATTTGTTACATACACTTATAGTTGTTTTATAATTGTGTTTTACAAATAGAAACATAAAATGTTATTATTTCACCGATGTGTTTTTCGAAATTAATAATTAAAACAATATTGTTCAGCAAACACAATGACGAGAAAAGATTGATTACTAAAATTCTTTTTTACTTTTTTTAGATTTAAAGTCCTCATCTTAATTTAAAACATTAAACCAAAAATTATTGTTATTCTGGCGGAGTGGCGGAGGATAACAAATCAAACACCTTTCAGGATTTGCTTTATTCCATTTCTATTTTTGGCATGTTGTTGGCTGAATATATTCTTGTTTTCTTGTTTTCTATTTTGGCATATGTTCTGTAAATTACAAGAATAATTATAATCATATCTTGTAATTTTAGAGCATTTCAGTATCCAATGCGAAACATAGAAATAATTTGCTAATCAAGTGTTCCGAATTCAATTTATCATTGTTTTCTATCAAATAAAATACATTTAAATTGTTGCATAACAATTTTAAAATAAAAATACCCTAATTATGGTCCTAACTCCTAATCAGCTTCCTACTGAGGTGATTAATAAAATGAAATTAGCCAGAACAATATATTCAAATTTTATATATTTTTATAACGTGTTCTTTTGTAATGATTTCTATTTGTACTTTTTTTACCTGGTAAGAGTATTTATATTGTTATACTATTAGTATTCCACTTAGTGTCTTAAACTCGAATTGTTGGTTTTTTTGATTTTTCTAATTAATTAAACAAACATGATATGTTTTAATGTTAAATATGGACAATTCTATGCATATTATGTTGTCCCACTTTATGTTTGCATTCTTCGTTCACAAACATACATGTTTGTGATTGTTAATGGGTAAGAGATTAATACGAGAGACCGCAGTTGCTATGCTTTTCTTTATCATTTCTAAATATGCTTTAGATAGTTATAGTTGGAGACTTGGAGGAGTGTAATTGACATGAGGAATTTTTTTTCAAAATGGTATAATTTAGAAAAAAACATGAAAAATAGTTATTTGACCAGAATAATGTGGTCAATTGTAATACCACCTTTGCCAAGGGCGGTTTCTTAACAATCCCAAACTCCTGATAATTCGGTTGTCAGTTAATGTCAGAAACAGCTATTGCCAGAAACGGTTTCAGTTACACCGTGACCATCTCCGTCTGCCACCTTTACCACCGTTTCTACTCCGTTAACTCAAGTTAAATATTTTCCACTTCTTTTCCTAAATTATACCATTTTGCAAGAAAAAAATTCTTGACATGAGCGCTTATGGACATAGGTTTCATAAATTAGAGGGAAAAACCCTCATCAATTTGTCTTAATTTGATCGGTATAATCATTTAACTTTTGGCTATTTTGGATCACTTGTTAAGGTTTATTCTTAGGAACAATGTGAAAAGCTTATTGATGTAATTGTGTTGTATTTGATAGATGAACTTGTCAATTTATATACTACTTACAACTTTAGTAAAAACCAGTATATGTCAAGTTTTTATTGTTGCTTACAAATAACATTAATTTTAAGAAAGACACAAGAAAAATTAATTTTCATTTGGGCCCTTCACATTAGCGCCCGAATAATTTAGTTTTTGTTTTGTTATACCTCAACTATTCTTTTTCTTGTTTGCTTTAGATACTGCATGACCCAATTGGCCCCCTTCTTTAAAACACACACAACAAATCAGATCATCTCAACTAAACCGAAATCACTTTAAAGACCTCATTTATATCTAAGAGTCAAATAAAAAACATTAGATATTTAGATCTACATTCAAAAACCTAAAATATTTTAATGACCTGACACAACCTTGTAAAAATCTTTTAGTGATCTGAATTACAATTATATATGAAGTTTAGAAGCAAGAAGTCAGAAGTCCCTCGATCAGTTTGAGCACATCATCTTTTTCTAAGCTTTTTTTATAATTTTGTATATGATCTTTTAAATATTAATTGTAACTCTAAGAATAAATGGTTTTAATCTTCTGAAAAGGAATATTTTGATTATACTTAATTTAGCATCGTTGTTATAGTCATAATAAACGATTATCTCATTGAATAGCTAGTGGTTGAACTTATAAATCTTAAACTAACCAGAAACCGTAGTTTATCCATGAATCTATAACATGTCATGGACTATATAATCTGCTGTTTTAGTAATACTTATTGATTTCGTTTTTAAAATAAGATGTTATCTATAATCCATAGATCTCTCCTAGCTCATACCATATGTATAATTGTTACATATCGTGTGTAGATTCTAGAGGATACCTTACCTACCCGATGGATCAAACCGGCATTCTAATTTGTTTTTTTATGGTTGTAGAGATGAAAAAGCAAGGCTACAATACAACGAGATGGACCCGAGTCGCAGGAGTCCCACCTCATACCCATGAAGCATCTACCTGAAACGTCCACCCGTGTGACGAGGATTCAACATTGATGCCGGACCACGGTTGAATCACACTTTCAATGAGCCTTTTACTTAATTTAACCCTTAAGTCCAGTCACGGGACGTTTCCTTTGCGATGAGTCTAACACGTACTGTATTGTTTTATATTACGGTACGAGACCTTTCCAATCACTCACTCTAGCAGAATTCTTGTTGCATCAATAACAGCTACATAGATTCAAACTTGAGATATGATATTTTCAAATTGTTATATAATTATCGAGACAAATTAATTTCCTAAAAAGCATAATAATAACGGAAAAGTTCAAAAGATATGTGATAATGTGAAGAGGTGGTCCTTGGAGACACCATAGACTCACGTTTAATATCTGCTATCGGTTTTAATGCCTAACGGATCAAGCCATTATGTCATCGTCTTTTTATTTTGATCTTATTATTTTTATATCATTTAAACAATATATTTTGTTAGATAATATGATAGAAAGCTGTTAAGAAAAGATAATATGATATTACTAGGTTATAACCCGTGTAATACACAGGTTGGATAAGAAATTATTAAACATTTATTAATAATAATTGGGAACTATAAAAAGCTATTTTGATATAAGATATGATTAAAATTACGTATAAGTAAATAGTTTACTTAAAAAATATAGCTTTATAAATTATTTTTCATATTTTAAATAATATTGCCTTAAAAAATTTATTTTTTATAAATATCTCGTTTAAAAACTCCAGTTTTAATTATTTTTTAATTTTTTGTTTAAAAAACTGGTTTAATATATAACTTTTATTTTCTTAAAAGATTGTTTTCAAAATATTTTATATTTTTAAAAAAGGTTTGCTGTTTTTAAAAAAATCTATAGTTTTTATAATTTTGTTTATGAAAAAGAGTACTTTTTTTAAACTATGTAGTTTCTATTTAATAAAGAAATATGCTTTTAAAATATATTGATTTTAGAAAAAATTGTTTTTTTAAAAAAATCAAAGAGAGAAATTAGGAAATTAGTTGCTTTGACTTTTTAAAAATGAATAAATAATTTAGTCGAGAAAATGAATGGGAGAATGAATGTGATGATGACACATGACTACTTATGTGTTCATTTATTATAATTAAGATAAGATGACGAAGATAATTAAGTAAATACAAGATGTGAAGTGAAAAAAAAGGAATAGTAACACCTCTTTTATTCGTAAAAGAACGAGAAAATAACAAAGTTTTATAAAGGTATATGTGTTCTCATTTTGAAGGAAGGTAGAAAGAGGATATCAATTTAATAATTATATTTATTATTTAAAAATTTTATTATAGAAATAATAATAACGTATTTTCCTAATAATTCGGTTTACATAAGTCAACAAGCGTGGATTCAACATTTCCCAAAGATGTAGTTTCCATTACTCCATTCTTTCCCCAATAGCACACACATCATGAAACTAAATATTTTACTTAAAGTTAAAATTTTCAATTAAAATCTCTCAATTATTTTCTATACATTTTTGTGACATGTTCCAACGCTAAAAGTTTTATTTATTTGTAAATGAAAATAAATATTATGTTCAAGGACCTAAAAAGAACTTTGATATTGACATGTTACGAGAAAATATTATTTAAGTGTACAAAAATCAAACTTAAATGTTTTTCTAATGCAACCTTGTCTTTTATCATAACTTAATTTAGACCCAAAATGATTCATAGTTTGTTTAATTCGATATAAATGTATCACAAACTAAGTTATATGTAAAGAAATGTTTTTCGGTCTTAGACTAGAAAGAAAAATATACTTTTATGGCCTTGTTATATGTATTACAAAGAAAAATATACTTTTATGGATCATCATAATCGCAAAATATATGATTGAGGAGTATATTTAATTGAGTAAGGTTTTTTATTTCTTTTGTCACAACGAACACATAAACAAGAATATAGGTCTGACTATAACTAAAAGGGGTTATCAGTTTTATGTGAATTTTTATAGGTAACAATTTACATGAATATAGCATAACAAACTTTAAAAATGAAGGAATTATAAATAAATAATAACTTAAATTCGTGACATACAAATAAATAGTATATCAACTACTACATGCCAACTTGAATATATTTTATTGAAGTTGACCATTAAAGAATGACTCAAGTGGCCGTTGTAAATCTAGTAGATTCACTTGAAAGAAAAGTCGTGGAAAATTTCATACATCTTTTATAATTATCAACCCCGGACCACCGGTGAACAAAGAAGCAACACAAGTAATAAAAAAATGTATTTAACCAATAATTACACTCATAATATAAATCCACAATTTTAAAATTTAATATCCAACTAATCACCTCTTTATAAAGATGAAGTGTAGACTATAAAAACAATATCCGAAACCAAGATGTTATCTATGTATGTTTGTTTATTTAACACGATGTACTAATTTTTCTAAAATAAAAAAGTAGCACGTACTAGTGTACACTTTCATCTACAAGGCGAGGTACGACAAACTTCTAATGTAACTTAGCCGTCATCGACTTATGATTATATCCTTTAATGTTGCTATTTCTTGCTTATGAATACACATCACACACTTGTCGAATTCACAATATTGCAAAACACATCATTTAATATCTAATATCGTTAGCATTAAGAAAACGATAATTAACTAATAAAGTTAAATTATCTATCCTTAAAGATAACCATATTTCACAGCTATAATAACCACAAATATTATAATAATGGGTGGCATCCATCATTTATCACCAATAATAGCCATGTTTTAAAGCTAACTACCATTTTGTGAGACAAGGTCATATACTCGTATCCACATGGACCACATTTGCATACCAGCAAGGCACCACACGATCTTATTAAGAGCATCGACAGGTTTCCACAAATGATTATAAAGGTGCCAATGACTTGTAACATTATCAATGCATAATCATTCATGAACATTTTAATGCATCTTTCTTAACGAATATTCTTATATTTATGTATGGTAATCATATTTTATGTTTATCTTTTTATAACCTGAATTATTTATATAATTATTAAAATTAATAAAATATATCTAAATTCTTTTAAAAACTACAGCTAGATATATTAAATACTATATATATGTTAAATTAAATATATTAGAAGTATATATTTGTATTGGTTATTTTTTAAAAGCTTATCAAAAAATTTACAATCATTTGAGGAAACTAAAAATTTTACAAACAATAACTAACAAAACTATTTGAGTACTTTAATATATAACACTTTAACGATAAACAACTTTAAATAGAACCTTTTTCTTTAATTCTTAAGTACTATTCTTATCACCTATATATTACATTAACGGCCCACACACAATATAACTTTTATAAGATTTAGACACCACAAAAGCCCTAAACGTGATCCTAAGATACATGTCGCATGATAAGTATCCTGAAAGATTATAATATTATCAGATCATCTAGTTTAAATGTGATTTTTTTTGTTATTCATCATTAGTTTGAATGCTTTGTTCGTGTTGATGTCTTGATGAACGTCATGACTTGAATCCATTGTTTGAATATCTGGAAAAAAGAACATGAATGACCAATGAAAACAAATATATGGCTATGTTTTTGAATCCAATATGAAGAGCTTACAATAGCTAAGACGACCATGACGCTTAGCGTACAAATTGTGATCATTGTCATTTAATATAATGTAAACGACAATACAACCCGACCTTAGTATAAAAATAGGTTTTGTATAAACCACAAGATGAATTTGATTAGACGAGTGTGACATTTTCTTCAATTTCCTTGAAATATAAGAAATTTCTATATACATATACGTAAGTATTGTTGAACATAAGAATAGATTGATCTTAAAACCTCATCATATGTTAAAAAAAATATAAAAAACTGCAAAAACTAAAATCATAGTATATGGTTTGATCTCTGAGTGAGGTACATTACATACGAGTCAAACCAGTAATATGATTGATTCCTGATTCAATCCAGTTTTTGAAACAAAGACAAATATTTTAACACAATCATTGGTATAGTGGTAATTACCTAATATTAAATCATTGCTAAGTTAATGATAAGATAAAGGTTCAAATAGAAAGTATTTCAAAATTAAAAAATCTAATAAGTAATCTCAACCATTCACCTTCTTAATCAATGGTTGAGATCAAATTGTAGAGAAAAGTTTGTTAAAGGGGTATTTTAGAAATAGCCACTTTTGTTGACTTTTACAAGTTTCTCAATTTTTTAAACGTTCATAAATTTTATATACAATATTATTTTTTTACAAAAAATACACCATAAAAAAAAGCGTTATCATATGTAACGCCACGAAATTCTGCGTTGAGCTCTAATGTTAAATTTTATGAAGAACATCATAGGTCAATCAAGATGCCACGTGTAACGCCACAAAATTCGGTTAATTAAAAGTTGTAACCCTTCCTCCTCCTCGCCGCCGTGAAACCGCCGATCGTCAGTTTTTTATGTTCTTCTGGTTCAAGGTGATCGACCTATGATGTCCCTCCTATGCCAATTGTTGGTTCTTGATGTTCTTCTGGTTCAAGGTGATCGACGATGTCCCTCCTACCTTTAAGGCTGATAATTCTGTGTTGAGCTCTAATGTTAAAGCATGTTTGAGAAAAGTCGCAGATGGTCACTTCACTGCTGCAGTTAAAGTATTATGCTACTCAGGGGTTGCACCTTTTGGTAAAGATACCATGGAGGCGTTAGTGGCTAAACACCCCAATATGCCCCCACCGACTATGCCTGATTCCTTGTTTTTGGATCCCCCACTTGTTACTAATGCTGACAGTGTATTGGGGTGTATTAAATCATTCCCCAAAGGGACATCTTGTGGGCGGGACGGTTTGAGAGCTCAACACTTACTGGATGCTTTTTGTGGTGAGGGTGTGCAATTGCTGTTGGACTGCTCAGGGCATTTATTGTAGTGGTAAATTTATGTCTGGATGGGAGGTGCCCTAAGGTTTTAGCGGAGTTCATTGCCTCCGCCCCACTCACGTCGTTGTTAAAACCAGATAACGGGATTAGGCCTATTGCTGTGGGTGCGATTTGGAGGAGGCTACTCTCTAAGGTGGCTATGAGGGGTGTTGTGAAGGAGATGTCTAAATACCTTGGCGACTTCCAATTTGGGGTGGGGATACCTAGTGGAGCAGAGGTAATGCTCCACAGCGCGAACAGGGTCCTAAATAAGTTTCACTCAGATGGGTCTTTAGCTATGCTTACCATTGATTTCTCTAATGCCTTTAACTTGGTTGATAGGACTGCATTATTAAGGGAGGTTCGGATTCGTTTCCCGTCCATTTCTCTTTGGATGGACTTTTTATATGGCCAATTGGCTAGGTTATATATGGGGGATGACCATATTTTTCCATGACGGGGGGACCCCTTAGGGCCTTCCCTTTGTGCTCTAGTTCTGCACCCGCTTATGCATCAGATCAGGGATCATTGCAAGCTTCTACTTCATGCTTGGTATCTTGATGATGGTATGATTATTGGAGAGGCTAGAGAGGTGGCTAAGGCCTTAGATGTCATCATGGCTGAGGGGCCACGGTTGGGTCTTCAACTTAACTTCAAGAAAACAGAAATTTTTTGGCCATCGTGTGGGGTGAAGGTGCAAGATGGTTTGTTTCCTTGCGAGATCGGAAGGCCGGAGCTAGGGGTGAAACTCCTTGGGGATGCTGTTAGTCGTGATGGAGGTTTCATCAGTAATTTGGCTATGAAAAGGGCATTTCGGGCTATGGAACTAATGGGGTGCCTCCCACGCTTGCGAGACCCTCAGTGTGAACTCCTTCTGCTCCGCTCATGTATGGGAGTTGGGAAATTACTATTCAGCCTTAGAACGTGCCAGCCTATGTATGTAGGGGAAGCTGTCTTTGTGTTTGACAAAGGGCTTCGGGAGGCAATAGAGGATATTGTAGTTTCTGGAGGGCCTTTTTTTGGGGATCTTCAATGGAGACTAGCATCCCTTCCGACTCGTTTTGAGGGGGCATGTTTATGCTCCGCTGAAGATGTATCGACATATGCTTTTGTGGCCTCTAGGGCACAATCGTGGGTTTTCCAGGACCACATTCTTCGGGGATGTAGCTTGGACGGGTTAGATTCTGATTATGGGTGTGCGTTAGACAACGTGCATAAATCTCTTCCTAATTTTGATATTAGCGGGTTCTCTAAAAAGGACACCGCCCCCCTAAAGCCCAACATGTTTTGGCGAGTGCACTTTTTGGTAGATTTTTCAAAATTTGGAAGTGGGGTTTGATTTGTCACTTCGTCAAAAAGTGGTGTTTGCGTGCTTACGGGCTCCTCGGGCTCAAGATATTTTAACAGTCATCCCCATTGAAGGACTGGGGCAGCATATGTCGTCTTTGGAGTATCGGGCTATCCTTAAGTATCGGTTAATGATTTCCTTGTTTCCGATTTATAAGCTTTGTCCAGTTTGCCGCAAAGTTTGTTTGGATGCTTTTGGTGACCATGCGGTTCATTGCAAGGAGTTGTCTGGTTTTAAATACAGGCATGATTTGGTTAGGGATGTCCTTTGCGATGTCCTTAAGCGGGTAGGAATTTCAGCTAAAAAGGAGGCTCCCGTGAACTTTCTAACGGATCCACGAGAGGGGAGGTCTACTCTACGCCCAGCTGACGTTCTTGTATTTGGGTGGGCAGGGGGGAAACACGCTTATGTGGATCTTACCGGGGTATCTCCTTTGGTTGGGCTCAGGGATAATGGGTTTGTTGCTGGACAGGCGGCATTGAAGACGGAATCATGCAAGGTCACTAAACATTAGAAAGCTTGTCTTGAGAAACAACATGTTTTTATTCCAATGGCCTTTGATTCCTTTGGTTTTCTAGCCACGGAAGCCGTGAACTTCCTGAATCGGGTTCAACGGGTCATCCATAGCAATGTTTTGACCCCTAAGGGTCAAGGTTTTGTTTTTAGTAGGCTAAGTTTCGCTATTCAAAAAGGGGTTGCGGCGTAACTTGTTGCCCGTTTACCTGCCTCTTTATTGTATGAAAATTACTGCATTTTTAAACAAATCTAAAGTTAACGGATGATTTTAAGATAACAGCTTTTAAACATTATTAGATATAAGATATTTTACAAAACCAATCATGATAGAATTTTGTATAACTAGTTTTTATAGTGCATAAAGTCATTATATTTTGTATAAGTTATTATTATAAAGAATGAATTTTCAAATTTATCTTAGGGGTTGTTTGATGGAAAAGTCTCGGTCAGCAGGGTCTGACCGAGTAAGAGGCTTCTCCAAAACTGATCGGGTAAGGGTTCAAAATAGGCATGGGTCAGAAGGGACTGACCGGGTCAGAAGCAAATCAGAGGAATCAAACACGCTGACCGGCCTTCACATCTGACCGGGTCAGTGAGTCAGACGGGTCAGAAGCAAATCAAACAGCCCATTAGTATTACCGTTTAATACAAGAGACTTGGTAAAGTAAACAAGTTGGGGATGGGGCTTCGTTTATGCTGATAATTAGTGCCGACTGATTTGGCAGGTAGTGGAAATTCGTATATTAATAATGCTTGTTTGGTGGAAATAAACAGTATGATGAAACAACATATCGATCGTGATAAAAACCACAATAATAGAACCCTGAAACACATTTTCTAATTACTATTTTTCTTACTATTTAGAATGATTAAATATATCTATTTCTGAAATCTATGTAAAATGTTTCTTTATATATAGATGACTACTTAAGTTTAGCTGCTATTAATATATTATATATGTTGAAGGTCTTGTGGTCACTATCCTTACTTAAAATTTCCTTTAGTCTAACGTTTGAGATATGCATTTCTTTAAATAAGGGTGTTTAATTGTTGGTTTTAATCGAAATTTGTTAGGTTTTAAATCAAAATTTGATCTTGCATATATGCGTTTCAATTTAGGCATCTAGTCATGGTTTTGTATTTTTGACTTATTTAAAATCAATGTAGTGGTGATGGTTTACGAACTATGCAAGTTGTTTACAAATCCTTGAGTTGAATCAATGAGCTTTATGATAGTGAAATTGAGGTGGCTGTCGATGATGATCGTGCTAGTGGTGATGGTGGTGGTGATACTAAAAAGGAGGTGGTCGTCCATGGTGATGATGGTAGTGATGCTGGTGATTGATGAGTGTCATTATAGTTATATTATGAAACTCTATTAGTGTTGTTGTTCATGAATGTGTTTACTTGTAACATCTAATTACATATTGGTTTATAATATAGGAGTTTGAACTATTTACACTAGCTCATGATTTGAATCAAGCCAGTTAAAATAGTATGCACAATTCTATCTTTGCCTAGGAATCAAGATTTGCAAAAATGCATAACATCTATATTAATAATCTCGAGTTGTTTAGGTGTTAATCCATTTAGAGTGACGATTCTTAAGTTAAGATCTATGTCTGATACACATATTTATTTTCAAATAAATCAGTGTTTAAATGTGAAGAATGTTTAACTTTTAATGTATTTAGCCATTTCATTTATTTGACAGGGATTTTATTAATTAAATATAAAGTAAAATTGATAGAATATTAAGGTGAAATAAGGTAGAGTTAACTAGGTAAGTTTCTTAACAACTTCCATTGCATTTCCTTGCTAAAACATGGCCCGATATCCATCACCTACAACATCCAGTTATGTCGGATTGGTTATGTAAATAAAACATCCATCAACTCACGTACCTCTTATATGCTCAACGCATCCCTTAAAAGTAAAAAATAGATTATGTAACTGATTTAGTAGAGTAGAAGAGATATGTTTAATATAAACAACAAAGGGCGGGGTACTTTAACACACATCCCGTAATATCCGTCACCTATTGCAGGCGCGGACTTACTAAGGAGTCAGGGGTAGCCCGGGCTACCCCTAAACTCTCGTTTCGAAGAGCAAAATCTTTTTCCAATCATTTTAAGTATCGGGGATAACTCTTAGCAAAAAATATGTTACCCTCAAATTTAGAAATCCCAAATTAATATAAGGTTAAAACTCCAAATAAAATTAAGATTAACTTATATAAGGTATTTATTTTTTTCATTTTTGATTTTAAATTTTAAGGTTTATAAAATTATATGCGGTTGTGCAAATTGTACTTATTTATCACAAAGGATGAAATTAAACTTGAGACTAGGGTTTAGTTTGTAATTTTAGTTGTTAACTGTTATTGTGTATCTATATACATTTTGTTTATTATAAAATTGGAGATTTAAAATCTGGAAGATGAACAGGGACGGACTTAGTGCTTATACAACCCTTAAAAGTTTTTGAGACCAACCTAATTATTATGAAAACGATCTCATAAAATAAGTAACAGATATAAAACAATTAGTTTGAATAACTAAGTCATTTATCTTATTAGCTAATTATTTGAAAGATTATTAATTAGTAGATTGCTTCATTAAATTATTTGATTACGGTTAAATAAGAGTGCCAACCCCATGAACTTTAATATATTAAGTAAAATTATATTAATAAAAATTCATTTTGAGAGGGCTTGATACATGAAGCTCTAACTAAAGCTCGTTTATTAAATGGTAATTAGTATAAGCTCTAGCTTAAGCTTGTTTAAGCTCGGTTCGATCCGAGATTTTGGCGACCCGATCTTGAGTAACGCACAATTTCGTTTGTCTATACGCACCCTAGTGTTGGATGTTATTTGTTTTATTTTGATTTTTTGTCTTCTTGTTGTGTGATCCGGATCGACTTGAATTGGATTGTATCAAAAAGAATTAATAATTAGCGATAGAGAACCCCTTTTTAAAATAATTCTAGGTACACCACTAAAGATGAAATCTCATTTCAAATAAGTTATTATTGGCCAAAAAATTTTCATTTGAATTAATGTACCAAAAATTTTTCCTTATTAAATAAACATACCGCAGTAATAATTTTTTTTAAAATACCCCTAATATTTTAGACAAGATCAGATACTGCCTAATTGGCTAGTTCCAAACTTCTAATCTATAATCTATAATAGGATAAAACCATAACATAATAAAAAAAATAAAAAAAAAAATCTATAACCGTATAATCACCAAACAACACATATAAACACACACACAAAGATAGAAACTACACGTTTATTCTGAGCAAAGGAGTTTTAAAGTTTAATAACGTCTTTAAAACATGGTTTAAAAAATCTCTAATTAATAAATCATTAGCGGATTTAGCGGTAGAAAGGATATATGTTTATCATTTTAGATTTACATCAATCACCATATCTTCCTTTACAAAAATAAAGTTGCCATGCTAAGTATATACCTCTATTTTTTTATTATGTGTTATATCTTCCTACTCTAATAAAAGGGTAAATAAAAATGACACGTGTCAACATCACATTCATTTTCATTATACTTTTACCGCTTCTCTCCCATATTAAATAACTACATTAATTACTAATAATATTATGTATTCTTACATTATAATTATTTTTTTAATAAATTAAAAAAGAGATCTTTTTATTAATGTTATTTCTATAGAAATAGGTTTTTATAAAGAGAATTTTTTTCTAAAAAATCAAACTATGTTTACGTAATATTTTAGATTTGGTTTTTCTAAAGTAAATTTTTTATAAAACAAAAATAATTCAAATAGGGAGTTACAATAAGGACATTTTTAAAAATAAAAACTTTTTAAAACGTTATTTTGAAACAAAATGTTTAATTTATCTTTGAAAAAAACGAAAAATTTTAAAAAGTTTATATTATTCTTTTATTATTTATAGTTATTACTCATTTGTAATTCTAATGATATCATGTCTTGATATATCGTTTTATAATTAATAATTTTTATTCTGTTTAATATTTTATTTGTTTAACCCGTTTAATATATCGCTGGATCACTAACCAAAAGAGACACGCTTAGATTTTATTTCATTAAACTGATAAAAATTGTTTTCAAAAAGAATTTGGCCTATGTTTAGAAGATATATTACACATAAATAACTTTTTAGAATTTCATATATTTAATAGAAAAAATATATGTTCTTTAATTTAATCATTTATGATTGCTGGTCTAAAAGAGTCTAGACAAGCTCAAGCCTATGTTTAATACAAAAGTGCTTCTGCTCGAGCTTGTTTCGTTTAAGTTATATTTCTAAGCATAATTCCGAATTTTGCTCATTTAAAGCTTTATTTTTAAAGCCGAGTCATGAGTAATTTTTCAAACTTGAGTTTGGCACAAGCTCAGTTTCGTTTAACACTTAATTATTTTATTATATATATTTATATTTATTTTTACGTATGAATATAACTATAATTTTTATATGTAACATAGTACATGCATGTTATTTAATTAATTTCTATCATATTTTTATATACGCTAATTAAGATAATATAAAACATTCAATATATTGAACAAAAAATTCCATAAAGAAAAAACTTTTTGTAAAAACTCGAGTCTAGTCCAGCTCATTGTGTGAAGCTCGAGCTTCTTTATTAAATAAGTCATATATAAGCTTGAACACAGCCTCAAACTCTTTTAAACTCGTCTCGGTTTAAACTTTTAAACGGCAGATTTCAAGCATCTAACAAACGACTTGTCTCGTTAACATCTATGTAAAATTTTAATCGAAGTTTTTAAAATAAAGCAGACCGGTGGGGTCAGGAAACAATGTCCGGTTTAGTTGAGGGTCAATTTCAAGGGGCTGTGAATGAGTGAATCTAGAAAGAGAGGGACCCACGGGTGGCGTTATTGGTTGGGTTTGTTAATGTGTTGTGTCGTGCGTTTCACGTGGATCTCGTCGGCAGGGTCCCACCACATCAATTGCCATCTTCATCCTATTTTTTAAAACTATTTTTCAATATGAATGTAACTATCAACAAAATAGATGTTAGTTACTATTCGCCATTTGGTGCGTTGGTATACAGTCGTTTCTTTTAGAGGAGATCGTTGGGGGTGTAGTTAAGGCCGAAAACGGATATATGAGCCTGATTAAAATAATATAAATCATTCGAAGCGAGATCGTACAAATCATTAAAGTAGAGTGCAAGTGGGTTAATTTTACAAGTTGAAAATATAAAAAGTAAAGTGTGTGTTCGTCGATCAAAAAGTAATTTTTTTTATAAAATAACAATTTTTAGAAAGAGTAATGCACTGTGTGAACCGTGCGGTGATATCATTTACATGATGCAGTTATATCATTTTACTTGTTGAGTATATATGTCTAACGAAATTATACAATGCAAACGTGAGTCCACTTCTGAAATGGGTTTTGAACTTGTATTTCAAGGTGTGGTTATATTATTGTAGACGATATTGTTATGCAGCGGCGGAGTTTGAATCGTACCATAGGGTGGGCGGGGGCGAATGTAAACTATTTCAGACGTGGAGGGCCGAAAATTTTTACTACTGGCGAAAAAAATAGTGGGGGCGGGGAGCCCCTGGCCCCTACCAAGCTTCGCCATTGTTGTTATGTGTCTAGTTAGACTTGCGTATATAGATTAATACAAATACCTTTAATCTATTAAAGCCATTCATGTTCACGTGTTGCATCGTCCTGCTTTTTATGGTTTTTAGCTGAAACTAGTTTTTTACTCAACAAGCGTTGCGGCGATGTTGTATGTGGTGTTTTAAAGTATAGAATACAATCGACTTGCCTCGTTTCCGAACTAAATTTATACCGGAACATAGAGTAATTCGTATTTTTACCGTCGAATGAAAACGTATTATATTTGATGCGACTCCAAACAACAATTACAGCAACACCGTGTTTGGCGTGATAAAATACAGACTAAAATTACCCAGTCTTGTTTCCAAACTAAATTTATGTCAAAACATAAATTAACTCGAATTTATGACGTCAAATAAAAATGTGCTATATTTGACCCAACTCGTTTCCCTGCAAACTTTATGTCAAAACATAAGAAAACTCAAAACATACTTAAAAATAAGTACGAAAACGTTTTATTTTGACCTAACTCGTTTTCCGAATAAAGTTAACTTTAAAACGTAGACAAACTCGAATTATATCGGTATAGATAGAAAAGAGTGTTATGTCTTAGACGTTGCTATGTAACGAAAACCCAACATCTAGAAGACAAAAACGATCAAGAAAAAAAAAGAAAATAGAAAAGAAAAATACAAGAGTATAAGAAGAAAAAGAAAAAGAATTAGAAAAAAACCAATAAGATAGACCGACCCATTACAACTTCTCAAAACTTTTCAAAAATCCAATCCATAAGAAATCATTACAAATCTTTATCTTTAAAAAACTTTTCTACTTTTACATCATTATTTGAGTCAAGTTTTACGTAAAAACTTCATTTTAAGGGAATAAAAAATTAGAAAAAAACCAACCGACATTGAGTTTTAAGTATTAGTATAAATTGTATTGTACGGAAACAAACACACATAATTTTTGAAATTGTTCTTAATTGCTTATTTACAGAAAATTTATGTATAAAAATGTTGTTTTTAATTCACAGTCAAATTTTTTGAATGACGTTTGAAACTATCAATACACGAATAAGCAATCCTTAAGATGGGATGTCAACCATTAATACCTGATTTTAACGCTCCAAAGGCGACGCACTCAGGAACACTATCAAATAGAAAACTTACCACTGTAAGAAAACCTATTTGAGTTAATTTTAAACCATAAACCTTAAACATTTCAAACTGAAACTATTAGCTCATATCGTTAAACCAGAAGTCCAAATGTTTTAATCTTTTCTCCATTTACGGTCATATTGTATAGTTGTATTTTTCTAATATCATGGATGAATCTTTTATTTAATAAAGCAAATCTGTATGAAATCAGTTTTCGAAAATTAGACGTGTGTACAATCGTATAAATAATATAGCTTTTAGGTTTCATATATATCATATAACTAATATAATAAGTAAAAGTATTCATATGGTTATCGCAATCTTTTATTTTGTGAACAAACAATTATTTTCTCTTATACTCTACTTATGAACTTACACTTTATAGACGATAAGTGAATCCGATTAAAATAACATAATCATTCGAAACACGATCGTATAATTAAATAGGTAAAGATAAACACGAGTCAATTATGTAATTTTTGCGGACCTATAAATATTTTAATATTAAATTAAAAGAATTCAATTAATCTACAAAAAGTTAGTTCTGTAATTGGGCCTACTTTTTCCGGTGGACAACCTAAAAGAAAAAATAATTCAAAATTAAATAGATATATAATTAAATGTAGAAATTAATTATTATTGAGCCTAATTTTTCTGGTGGATAACAAAAAGGAAAAAGAAACAAGAAGTAATAATTGTGAAATTTTTTAATGTCATTTCGTAGATTAAGCTAAAGCTTAAAATTATAATTTTTTTTAACAATACTTAGATTACTCACAATCTTTTTGTTGAAGAGCGTATCATTTATCATGAAAAATGTCTATTTAAAGATAATAAAACTATAGTTACTATGACAAAGGAGTAAGAATTATATCATTTGATGGGGATGGCTTGGCGGTAAAAACAGTATTCCCAACCAATTGGTTATGTGTTTAAATCCTGCGATGTGAAGGTTTGGTAAATATTTTACTTGTAATAAGAATTGTTGTTAAACAAAAAGATATCAAATAAATTATATTAATTTTTTAGTTCTCAATTAATTTTTTTGAACGGTGATTTTTAAAATGAAAAGGGTTTAAAATTTGAAATAAATAAGAAATAATCTTAAAAATCAAATTTCTTATTTGATGTTTAAGATAAAATTATAGGAAAAAAGTTTGTTAGAGAATTAGGCATGAACATTTTTGTTGATTTTTTTTCAAATTCCTTCACTATTAAACATTCATAACTTTTATACA
The DNA here is from genome assembly GCA_025506505.1 of Flaveria sonorensis. Lineage (NCBI taxonomy): Eukaryota > Viridiplantae > Streptophyta > Magnoliopsida > Asterales > Asteraceae > Flaveria > Flaveria sonorensis. The sequence goes on from CM046436.1 coordinate 5,197,349, forward strand.
TGACATTATATTTTTTTATAAAAATCACAACAAAAAAAAGAGATTTTTTTATCTTTAAAACGAGTACAACATTGTTAAATAAAAAAATAAAAATATGTTTTTTTAACTCATTTGTTTTGTTTGTTACCGTGTTTTACTGCAGTTCATTATGTATTTTCGTTCGTTATTATGCTTTTCATAACACGATAGTGTCTTTTTAAATATTGAATTCTAAAACACATAGTGATAAAATAAAAAGTTGTGCACCTCTGATAGAGGTGGTCAAAAAAACCGGTTTGATCAAAAAAACCAAAATCGGTTAAAGGTCCAAAACCGACCCGAACCTCCGGTTTTCGATCGATTTCTCATATTTTGGATGTCAAATCGGTTTTAAACCGGTTTTCAACCCGAACCCAAACTGGTTCCCCAAACCTAAACCGGTTTTTAAAAAAACTAGCTGTTAGATAACGGTTATATAGCCTTTTTTGACCGGTTTTTAAAAAAACTAGCCGTTATATAACGGTTATATGTCTTTTGAATTGTTTCTATGTTTTATATTTTATATCTTTCACTTGGATTTTAAAAACAATTAATTGTGTAATTTAATTTTTACAAAAATTAGATGCTCACTTGTAATGTTTCTATGTTTTAATTTTTACAAATAAAAATATATAAATGCATCTTGTGATTATAAAAACAAATACTTGTGTATTTAATTTATCATCTCTCATAATTTTATTTTTATGATTTCATAGTTTATATTTTTAATCACTTTGTAAGGATTATTTAAAAAAATTAAAATTAAAACCCGAATCGGTTTGGGCCCAAACCGGTTTCCAAACCGACCCAAACCGGTCCGTATAGGGTTGGGATTCCAAAACCTAAAACCGGTTTGGAACCGAACCGGTTTGAGGCCAAATCGGTTTAGGTTTGAAACCAAAATCGGTTTAAAAAAAACCCGGCACCTCTAACTTCTGATATATAAAACACAATGATAAAATAACAACTAATCAATCTAATACATTAAAAACAATGATAAAATAACACAAAATGATAAAAAAAACATAAAACACAATAATAGCTCGTTATTGTGTTTTTTCTGAACACCGTAAGTTTGAAAAACATATTGGTAAAATAATTATTATGTAAATATGATTGTAAATACAATAATAAAATAACAATATCTTAATATAATATATAATAAAATTGAAAAATATAACAAAAATGATTAAAAGGTAAACACAACGGTGAATACATATCACTAATAATAAAAAAAATATTTGACTCAATGAGATATATTAGACATATAATCTGAAGTATTTGACACAATAACCAAGTATTATCTATATTAAAAACAATAAATGAATACACTTCAAATCCGGAATTTTTCTTAACCTTTTAACGTTAAATATTTTTTTTTATTATAATAGTACCTGAACTATTTTTGAAAGAATTTAACACGTTTAAAGCCCATGTGTTGGCTTTAGACCAGATAATAATGTTTTCGCTCATCTGTCAAACCAGAAATCCAACTGAAATTGTTTTCATTTGAAATAGCGAACAGACCCGTCAACATGGATTACAACTTTCTTTTTTACCGTAAAATAAATTTACTAAATAATTTAAAACTAATATTTCATATTTTATTTATTTAAGTATTTTAAGTTATAAATTCATAACAAAACATATAGTATCTTTATATTTCGTTTGTTTATATACACATTAGGTTAGTAACCCGTATGTTATACAGGTTGAATAAATATTTTTCTTGAAATATTTATATTAAATAAGTCACCGCATATTTTTCAAATACCTTTTACAAAGAAAATAACATATAGAACTTTACATATAAAAAATCATAGACTACTAAAAAATTCAAAAATTAAAACTTGAACAAAAGAATTTTTTTGGAATAAGAAAAGATAATTTATTTGTTGAATAAAATAAAAAAATTCTGCTTTGATTACAAAGTAAAAGAAGCAAAAAGTGATTTCTTTATATATTAAATATTAATAGGAGAGAGAGACATTAAAACAATCTTAAGATTGCATATTAAGATAACACGTGCCACAAACGTTACTATTTTATTATATATAAAAGAACAAGATACTTGTGAATGAGTGCGCACAAGTGTTTATATCTATCATTATAATACTTTATATTTTTTGACACATGTTATTCTCATAACCACTCTTTTATTTATTTTATCGCCTAAACTATTTATTTTATTTTAAAAAGTCAAATAATTAATACTCTAAAATTTTCTCTTTCTCTCTCTATATTTAAATCCAAGTATTTTTTTAATCAATAATTTTTAAAAAACATATTTTTATTAAATAAAACTATGTATTTTGATTAAAAAATATTTTTTTAAAATCAAAATTGTCAAAAACTATGAATTTTTTAAACAACAAAACCTTTTTAAATTATGAAATATTTTAAAATCAGTCTTTTCAAAAAGTAAAAGTTTTATATAATAATATATTTTTACAAAACAAACCCCTCAGTTTTCAAACAATGAGATATTAATAAAAAATAATTTTTTTTCAAAGCAATAATTTTCGTTTTAAAAATAATAAAAATATTTTATCAGTTAATCAAAGTACTTGCTTAAACGTAATTTTATTCGTTTCTTATATTTAACATTCACAGTTTCTAACTTTTTACTAATAAATATTTAGTATTTTTTTTTCTTCAAACTGTGTAATACACAGGGTTTATAGTTTAGTAATCTAATAAAAATGTTTATGTAATATTATTTAGTTAAAAAAAATATTAATTATGGCGTCAGTTAAGACTAGGAGGATGCTATCAATGTGTCTCTTTACGTTTGTTTTGAATAATGTGCAAAAGTATCTTAGAAATAAACTTAAACCGCGGAAAGCTGATGAAGTTGTTATAAAATTTCACAATATTTTTGTTATTCATATTTGCTTCCACAATAAAGATGGAACATTTGATAAAAGATATAACGTACATGGAGAACAAACGTGTATTAATAAGATAATAAATTTTAAAATTTAAAAATGTGTCAATTTTAACCTATTAGCTTATAAACAAATCGTTTGGATTATGTTATACGTCATAAAAAATCAAATGCGCTAAATTATAAAAGTATCTTAAAAAAAAGTTATCAGAGATGCCCCAAAATGTATTTCAAAATTTAATTCTATTATGTAATTATATGATTTTTGTTATCATTGTTAAGCCCTTTAAACTTTTAAAAAAGATTTTCTGACCAACCTTAACCTTTTTCTTCAAAATTAAAAATAACTAACAATCTAACGTCAACTTTGGGTTTTACATAAGATTTTTTTTTTTTGGATGAAAAAGGTGAGCAACAGTATAAATAGTTGTAAACTAAGATCAAATTATCAACTATCATATAATTAACATAAAAGTTAAAGTTATGTTAGATGATAACATATCAACTTATGAAATTTAAAGGATGTAACTAATGATTAGATTGAGTTGACTGAAATTATGAATCTCATTTTAGACATTATTATATACTTAGCTTTTAAGAGAGCATGAATCACATGATTTATACCTTACTTATTATATGGACTAGAATGGGTGGGAGACAGCACAAAGTCATTTCTCGTTTCTTCCATACCTTGTTTTTTAATATAAAATTAGAATATTTTTTTAACTATGATTTTAGGAATTAGTTAGTACTTAGATATTAAGCTTATGTACGTGTTGCTCAAAATCCATCAATAATATTATGAATTTAATTTAGATCAGATTAACAAACAACACTTGAGATATACTAATGAAATTATCGCTTTTACGCATTTAATAACCATCAATTACACCATCCTTTATCATGTGTAGAGAAGAAAATTTAGTTAAATGGGTTTCTACTTTATATACACATGACATTGATGACTTTGTCTACATCATGAATTTCTGGTGATTTCATATGTGAAAACGTAAAGTATTTGCGACCATTTGGTTTGATAAATATCTGGCATATGTATTTTCTACCAATTTTGACTTTGGATTTAGAAAGGTTTTATTTCTGTGATTCTCATTAGGAATCAAAGGATTATACTATTATTTTTATATTAAAGGAAAGGAAATAATTACTTCTGATTATGTTATTATGACTGACTACCAGTAATAATTGGGATGAATTATTGAGAACCTATAATTTTAATTTCCTTATTAAGTTGGATTCGTTAAAGAAGATATTTTTTCTTTTGCTTCATAATATTATTGTCGTATGATTATAAAATTGTTACATATGCCATTAATAAAAAAATTAATAAAAAAATATTTTCGCCGAAACATGGTATAAAAGGAAAGTAGGTAATTGTTTGCTTTATGCCAAAAGCATTAAAGCGATTTCGTGTTGTATTAATATATTGTCGCTTTATACAATCCCATTTAAGCTTGAACCTTCTTTTACTTTTCACTGTAAATCCCTCTATATTTGATTTTAATACCTTAAAAATAATTACTCACAAAAGAAATTTAAAAGTTATGGAGTTAAATAATAAAGTTAAAACATAACCTATTTGGCTATTTGAAAGAAAGTGGGATGTGCAACTTAAAAGATGATAGCTTCTTTTACTAAATTTAAATAAGTGCAATTGAAGATTAAATTTGATTGATTCATAACCCCACACATGCTTGTAAAGATGAGAAAAAACCGGGTTGGAAGCCTAAATCAACAACTCGGCGTGATGTGACTGCCAAACCTCTTCTTACACTATATGGCGATGTAACACCCTAGACAAATCCCACATCGGCTGTAGACACGAAAAATTCATTGTTGATAAGGAATGTCCTGCTTTAATATCACCAACGAGTTTTATGATATTGATTGTGGATAAAAGGAAAACTTCACAGTTAAACGTGTTTAATTGACAACAATCCAGGGATGGATGACCTTTATGGGAAGTTTTCACACGGGCAAACAAAAGCAAATCCGTGAGCTCCTCATGGGCAAAACGGACAATATTGGTGGTATGAGAGGCCGGATGTTACAGGTGACCGGTTTCAACGATTCAACCTAGTAAACAAAAACAGGTCTAGTTTCAAACCATATTCAACCCGATTATTTCTCTCACTCAATCCAATTTCAACCCGAAGTCCCAAACCGGTTCTAGAAAACCAGTTTTACTTTTGTTAACACAACCCAAACCGGTTCTAAAAAACCAGTTTTACATTTGTTGACACAACCCAAAGCGGTCTTAAAATTGTTTTTTCAACCAATTTGTACACCTCTGCATGCATTAGTAGTTGAATTTAGACTTGGGCATAAAAACCGGGTTCGGACCCGACCCGGTGGACCCGACCCTGAACCGGGTACGGGTACGACCCGGTATATGCATACCCGGGTTGGACCCGAAAAAAACCCGTAGGGTTGGAACCGGGTATGATTTTCTAGAATTTCTTAGAACCCGACCCGAACCCGACCCGAACCGGAACCGGTTGAACCCGGGTTGGACCCGGTTTCGACCGTTTTTTTTTTTTTAAAAGTGGCCGTTTTTTAACGGCTATATAGCCGTTACCTTCGATTTGTGACCGTTTTTTTGGTCACGTTTGCCCTATAAGTTAGTATAAATAGGTGTGGGTTGATATGGTTTAGTACCCAAGTCTCAAACGCAAAAATATACGCAAAAAACGCAAAAAATACTCTCGTTTTACACGTTCACTCTCTCGTTTTACACTTTCACTCTCTTCAATCTTGATATGGCTCACTCACAATCTTCCGTTGGTCAAGGTTCGTCCAACGCTCCAACCGTCGTTCGTGTTCTTGCACACAATCGTAACATGGATGTTTGGTGCAATTGGGATATGGTTGAGTTGAGTGACGGGTCTGTAAAGGCTCGTTGCAAGTTTTGTGGAGCTTTGCTTGCTAAAGATTCTAACACGACTTTAAACAAACACATTAGCAATAAGTTTTGTAAGTCGTTGAAAAGTAATCCGGATTGCAACAAACACAATTGGGTGGAGACGGTGGAATCTTTAATTACGATGTTAATACGGTTCGAGATCGAATGGCGAAGTTCGTGATTCAAGAAGCTTTGCCTTTTAGTCACTTCGACAATCCTCGGTTGACCAACTTAATTCGAGAGACGCTTCAACCTCGTTACACTCACGTAAGTCGTACTACACTTAGACGTTATTGTTTAAAATTATGGAAACAAGCAAAAAATGATTTAATTGTATTATTTGAAAATTTAAATACCGGTGTAAACTTAACTAGTGACGTTTGGTCGGCTCCACACGGTTTACCCGAATCGTACCTTTGCGTCACCGCTCATTGGGTGGATCCCAATTCATGGCAATTGATGAAACGTACGATTGCATTTGATCTTTTTCCATATCCACACACCGGAGAATTTTTGTTTTACTTTTTAGATAATGTAATAAGTACTTTTAAATTAGAAAATAAACTTTTTTCAATTGCATTTGATAACGCCTCTAACAACACAACCGCGGTTGAAAAATTAAAATTAAAATATCTTCCGATTACAAACGGTGATTTTTTCCATACTCGTTGTGTTGCACATATTATTAATTTAGTAGTGCAAGACGGACTATCCGGGCAATATGTTAATAACTTTATTACATCTTTTCGATTTATGTTACATGACGTTTTTAAAAAAAGTAGAAGAAGATATCAAGATTATAAACAACTTTGTAAGGATACGCACTCTAGATTTTAGGTCCTAATTGGGATGTACCTACTCGGTGGAATTCGACTTGTCACACGTTTGAATGTGCTTTAAAACAAAAGGGCACTTTGAAAGCTTTTCATAATAGTCTTTCGGATAATGGTGAAGCCGACCCATTTCCGGATGCGGGTTGGGAGAATCTTCAACGTCTATCCGAGTTTCTTGAGGTTTTTAAAAACTCAACAACAAAATTATCGAGAGTTTATTATTCCACTAGTTATTCGGTGCTTCAAGAACTATATTTTATGTCTTTGAATTTTAAAAATTTTCAAAATAAAAATAATATGTTTAATCAAATGATAGAACCAATGAAAGAAAAGTTTAAAAAATATTTTAAGGACTTACCACCCGTTTTTACGTATGCCGCCGCTTTAAATCCGTTTCTAAATGTTGCGGGGGTTGAATGTTTGATAGATGAGATAAATGACAATTTGGATATGCATGACGAAAACCCTGATTTTTCAAACGAGGCAAAAGAAAATTTTAATCATAGTTTGAAAACAATTTATAATTTTTATTTAAATAGATATGGGCCTAACGTAAACATAACCATGCCAAGCGGATCAACCTCAAGTGCTAGTACATTGCTTAAAGACCCTGTTTTGACTATGTTGAATGTTGTTCGGGATGTGACGGCTAAACGTCAAAGGGGTAACACCCCAACAAGTGAGCTCGGTAGATATAGTGGAACGGATTTTATTTCCACTATGACTACCGAAGATTATCGTGCATTCGATATTTTGGCTTGGTGAAAAGGAAAAGAATCTCAATTTCCGATTCTTTCTGCTATGGCCAGTGATTTACTAAGCGTCCAAGCTTCTACGGTAGCTTCGGAATCTGCTTTTTCTCTTAGTGGCAAGGTAATATCATTACGAAGAACAAGACTAACTCCGGAAGCAGTGGAGATGTGCATTTGTTTAAAGGATCACTTAGACGCAACGGATCGTATACAAGACCAAACAAGCCTCGAAGACGAGATTACACTCGAAGCTAAAGTACATGATGAAGAGGTAAAAGACGGAGTATCTTCTGGCATATCCGATGAAGAATTAGCATTTGATCAAACATCTCGTAGTAGATAAAATTAGACGATATTGTTATTTTTAAGTTGTTTTAATATTATATGTCTTCATGTTTTTTTTAAATTTCTTTGTCATTCAAATGTTTTATATAAAAAGTATTTAATATTTGTATATTATAAGTGTAACATTTTCTGCTCAAGATTTGTATATATTTATATATTAAGTTGTTTAAATTTTTGTCATTCAAGTGAACCCGGTTAGGAAAAGAAAAATAAAAAGAAAAAAAAGGAAAGAAAATACAAGAAAAAAAAAACATACGACCCGGTGTTCAACACACACACAAGAAAAGAAAAAAGAAAAAAAAAAGGCAAAAACCCGGTCGAACCCGGGTTTCATACCCGAACCGAACTCGACCCGACCCGACCCTACCCGAGTATACCGGGTAGGGTTTGTATCTCGCTGAAACCGACCCGGGTTCGTACCCGGGTTGACCAATACCCGGGTACAAAAAACCCGGTTGGGCCCAAACCCGGTTTGTACCCGGGCCCGGGTCCGGGTCCGGCCCAAACCCCGTTTTGTGCAACTCTGGTTGAATTAACATATTCAAATCATCTTAATTGGGCTCTGAAATTTGCAAAAGTAATACGGATTACGGACCCAGCAATTTGAAGGCTATGGCTGAAATGTTGGATATTTATTAGACATGCTAAAAAGGGTTCTAGGCCCATGATCATTGGGCTTCGGTAGTTATTCCACAATCCAAGTTAACCTTTTCAGTCCAGTGTCCATCAAATAAAGATAAAAGAATAAATTTCATGAATATTGTATAACTCCATCAACTAAAAACTATTTAGTCTATTGTTGCCAGTTCATGTGTGAATAGATCGTGAGCTTGATATGCTCACACATCTATCACCTGCATTGTGTGAGTATACCATGATAACTTATAGCATAGTATTCGTGAATGTGTGATCCCGATGCTATGAATGGACCCGTGTTCAATTTATTAATATGCAATGGGTGACGATCCCATATCACTAGGAGGACGGTTAAGCCACACACGAGTTCATACTTAGCTCAAAACCCATCCAATTCACAACATCAAAACATGACAATACCAATGCATTATAGGTGTTTGATTTATGCATATGCACCATATCATGGCTGCAAATTTGTGTCACAAAAAGCCACATGATTACACAGATATATTTATCGTGCCCTACAGACACTGAAAACGCACTTTCGGTCCTTGTTAAAAGGTAATGCTTATTTTAGACGTAAAAACATATATCCCAAAGATTGTTTTGGTGCTTAAGTTCCGTGCCTTAGCACATGAATAAAAATTGTGAGTGGTTGTGAGGGGTAAATTTGGAAACTATAATTGTTAACCTTTTTCATTTGACTTAATTTCATGAATTTTCTTAAGTTGAATAACTTTATGTATCTAATTATCTCCTTAAAAAATTATACCGTATATAAATAGTAATAAGAAAAGGTAGTATTAAATTTAGAAGTGGTCCTAAATTGGCAAATTAATAACGCTCGTAGGGATGGTCCTCCTTGACCTATCAGTAACTACACAAGAGAGGGACTCTGTTTTCATTCTTAGACAAGATGATTTCTAAACCATCATTTTCTTTCTATATATTTTTATAATTAAAAGTTTTTGTTCCCTATTTTAACTTTATAAAACTTGTTTTATTTTTTCAAATTATTTTTTATATTCGCTTTATATTTTTTCAGCCATAATGTTCAGATGAGCTCGTATTTTATTATTAACATCATCATTTGACCAAACCATTTTCACCACCAAACAGTTGAAACAAAACCATCAAGCTGTCTGCCGGTTTGATTAACGTTTATCCAAAACCATAGTTATTGTTCGGCCCATAAATCCCGTCAAAAACAGTGGAACCGGATAGCGAGCATTCCTAAATTATGTAATGTTGTACATTATTGTTAGTTACAGAGTTATGGCAAATAAAGACTTGATTCTTCTCTATTCATGTGTTTATATCTCTTTTTTTCTTGGTTTGACAATGACTTTAAAATTGAACAAAGAAAAAGTAGTAGTATGTATGATTAAAGGGTAAAGTTGCCTAAAAAGAGATTGTGTACGTGTCACCTCTATTTCCATATTAATCATAAAAGTTGCTACAGTTTTAAATTTTAAAATTTATTTAACATTACTTATCCCCAGATTTGGCGGATTTGTATATATTTATTTTTGTTATGTTATACAGAAATACTTGATGCCTTCATCATCATAAATGAATTAAATATACAGGTTGTGCTTCTTTGGGCTGGATAAAAGCCCAAGTTGTAAAAGGCCGGTAGGGTTCCACTCATGGGCCATGGCTGCAGGGATAAGAAATTTTGGGTTAAAAGTTTGCCTACTTTAAAGATATGTTTGTCGAATAATAATTGATAATTTTAAGATTTTAAAAGGTTTTTCTTTATTTTTTGGAAAAAAGAATTAAAATAGAATTATGATTAAGTTGAGACTTCTAAGCTTTTACATAAAAAGACTTTGAAAAAAGCTATTTTAAGTAGCTTTTGTATATATAAGCTACTTTTAACACCCATCCAGACACTGATGTACGCAGTGCAAATACTATAAGCCAGCTTTGAATAACGATTTGACTTAGTGTATATGCTCAATAGATGACTCTACTGCCTTGTGATAAGAACATTTGACTTAATGTGTACAAGTTATGATTATTAGCACAAGATCAAACTTTTACAAACCATGTTATTCACTAGCTTGGCGTACCGGCATACTTTATAAAAGTTTTTTTAGATATTTGTGTGTTTCTAAGTTACAATAATGTCAACCCCGGCCTTTAAAGATATGGCAAATGGCACGTAAATCCGCTAATATTTCTGTAGTATGTTAGAAAGCTAGATCACTTTTTCTTCATGGAAAAAAGGAAGAGGCCTCACTCATATGTGGAAGATTTTTAAGCAAAGAAAAATAAGTATTCCATTTGTTAAAGTGATTTAAGTATATTTGATTATTTGTACTTGGGCTAAAAAGATTTGCATCACAATAGAGAAGCTCAACTTTGTAATGCTAAAGAAATTCAACTTTATTAATGATCTTCCCTTTTTAATTTTAAGGATGGTGAAGCAATATTATACCACTATTTTTAACATACGTAAAGACAAAAGTTAAATACTAGAATACGATTTATGCATCAATAATATCATTATAAACGTCATTAAATATGCATTTACGTGTACACGTGAAATACTGAAATTGATCATGAAATCACGTATCTTATAGATATATTATTTCTATAACATTAAAATATAAGTATAGCACATTAATTCAGAGAATAACTATTATGATAGATTTTTCCAAAATATATTCCCTTAAGAAGCTTTATATTAAGCGATGGGCTCCACATGCTCACCATTGTTTACGCTAAAACCAAATCGTAATGCCGCATCGAATCTGGATTAAGCAAACGTAAAATTCCACCTGTCTCTTGACTATTATTTTCTGTAATCAAATGTGTTTTATTAAGGACGAGTAAAGGGTAACTCATACACCTTCTAATCATACTCACGTGTTTACACATCGGTTTACTATAATATTTGGAGCCTCAAACACTTTGGTAAGGATAAGTTCTTAAAGCACCTTAATACATTTACACATTTATTACACAAAGAGCGAAGTATGAATGTCACCACTACAAAAGAAAACAGAACTAACAAGATGCTAACCTTGGATCCCCGCCAAGAGGGCGTGCCTTATTTGGATCCCATTGCTTAGAGGTTTCACCTCTAAAAAGGTTTTAATATCGAATATTACAATAAACTCGAAAAATATGCACTCTGCATTTCCCTGACTTGGTTTGATTGATATTATGGTAATATTGATCGACTAGTTAATACGCTCACGCTAAAATATTTATCGGTATCTAATTACTATTGACATGTACTTAACAAACATAATAACTAAGAGAGAAAAATAGTTATTTCATTGTTTTATTAGATTATATATATTCATATTAAAAACTTAATATCTAAGAATGGGCTCCACTTGTCTACTATGGTTACGCTAAAAAGGAGGATAGGTGCAGGAAGTCCGTATCGAGCCAAATCGTAATGCCGCATCGAATCTTGGATTAAGCAAACGTAAAATCTCCACCTGTGACCTGTCTCTTATATTATTTTTCAATAATCAAAGATATTTACTATTCTTGTATGAACAGTGTAAAAACAAACCTTAAGTTAGCGTAATCGTAAATAAATTGTTTTAGATGTAAAAGGTTCTCTACGCAATTTTAGTGTTCTTTTAATTTATTAATTAATTAATTTATTTATTTTGGGGGGGTTGTGTGTGTGTGTTTGTTAGGCATTTATAGTTTACTTCTACTTAGACCTATAAACGACCTATAAAAGAATCAAATGAAAACAAATATAGTATGTTTGTGTTTGTTTATTTAAATTTAACCGAACACGAACACTAATGAACACATTTTCTGTGTATGTTCGTTCGTTAAGAAAACGAAAATATTCGTGTTCGTTCGCTAAAAAGCTAAACGAACAGTCCACGAATAGAAACGTACAAAAATAAACGAACATAAATAACAAATATAAACGAACACAAACGAACAAGTTTACCAATCACAATTCATCAAAAAACATATGTAAATTAATGGTTCAAATATACACGATTCATAAAAATATGTTTCTATCAAAAATCCATAATGGTTCATCAAGAAGTCATCCAAGATGACTCATCCAAAAAACCATAAAAAGATGTGTACATGTTTCAATACATAAACGAACATACGTAAGCAAACGAGCATAAACAAACTTAAATAAACGAACATATATGAACGAACGTTCAAGAACGTAAATAAACGAACATAAACGAACGTTCACGAACGTAAATGTACGAACGAATGTGTATTCATGTTTGTTCGCTTAACTAAACGAACAAAATTTATTGTATGTGTTTGTTCATTTAATTAATTAAACGAATATAAACGAATTTACCGTCGAACAGTTCGTCAACAGTTTATGAACGTTCAATTCATCTACAAGTCTGCTTTTACTTAGTTTAAGGATTTTTATTTTTATTTTATTATTATTATTATTATTTATTTTTAGACAACATTTTCTTTGGTGTTTATCTTTTTGTTGTCTTTAATTTAATTGTTTTCTGTCACTACTAATTTGATATGCTGTGTGTTTTCCTAGGTGATGCATGCTATTTGTCGTAATGTAGCCTGTTTATAAGTTGATTTTAGTTACCCCTTAGTTTAGGCATCTATAGTTTACCTCTAATTAGTTTAAGGATTTTTCTTTGTGTTCATTAATTATTTTTTTAACTACATTTTTCTTTGTGTTTATGCTTTTCTTATCTTTAGTTTAATTGTATTTAGTTGTCTTCTACTCACTACGTAGTATGCCTAGGTAATGTATGCCTTATGTTTCTAATGTAGCCTTTTTGCGAGCCGAGTGTCTTTTTAGGAGTGGTATTCTTATTAAGAGGGGTAATGGTAAAGCTTGTTCTCATTTCACTCTTCTTAAACCCTATTATTTAAGTGGAAACTTTAGTGAGTATGTTTGTTTTTTGTTTTATTTACTTTTATCTTTTTTTATTTTAATGAAAATGTAAAATAATGAAAAAAACAATCACCCCTACATCTATTGCCAGCGTAAAAGATATCAGGTTGACGTATTAAATATAAATCGTTATATTAAGCTAAGAGTTAAGATTAATAGTGTAAAATCCTTAAAATGCTTCTAGAATCCAAAGTTACTGATGGTTAATCTCAGTCAAACGGTTGTGTTTGAGGGGTGGATTGGTGGTGGTTTTTGCAAAGACGTATTAGGCGGTTCTTAAGAGGTGGGTTGGTGGTGGTTTTGCAAACATGTATTAGGCGGTTTTCGAAAGATGGGTTAGTTGGATGATGTGGGTAACTACTGACTTGTGTGTATAAAAAGAGCTTACTAGCATTGACAAAAACATCTAAACCCTAGGCCCGTTGATTTTATTCATACCCGATTAACTTGCCGGACTCGATCTCACCCGTATCCGAAGAAACCTGACCCGAACAACCCGAAAACCGATTCTTATTTGGGTCGGGTTTTTGATAAACTTTCAAACCTCAAAAACCCAAATAACCCGAACCGATTAACCCCAAATCTGAATACCCGATCAACCCATATTATAATTAAGTTAATTATATGTATTCACTTGTTTAGATTGTCCAATTGATCAAATTGTTTGTATGTAAATATATATTTAAGCACATTTTATAAATTATAGAAGTAAGTTAATTTAAATCCACTACTTTTATAAGATTTCAAATGAAAACTCACAAAAATCTACTAAATTAGGTCTATTGTTTAATACCCGAAACCCGACCCAAATAACCCGTTATCCGAACAACCCGAAATTGATTTACCGATTGTTATTCGGGTCGGGTTTTGGGTAGACTTTCAACGTTAAAATACCGGAATAATACGAACTGATTAACATGAAACCCTATCAACACCCCTACTAAACCCTTCACTATAACACCGACTATCACTAAACCGATATGAGGCTCTGAATGTAAGTTGATGTATGACTTTGATTAAATGTTTAATTATTTTTTATTATTTTATTGTTTCCATTGGGTTTGCATCTTAAACTCTCATGTCTAAGGTTATTTAACACTTCTTACCTATGTGTAATGGTTGTCATGTTATAGTCTCTCATTTATTATTTAATTATGTTATGTATTGGTAGTTTGACCTTAAATGAAAATAAGGGTTTTTTAGAATGCACTTCACATGTTCGTGTTATTTTGACATTGAGGTACCAGACCAACAGACAGATATTAAACTATTTAGTGATATAAGCATAAGGCCATGTTTAACCTTTGTCGTAAAAATACAAACGAGCATCTCTAATTCATATAACGTGGGAAGAAAGCCTAAGCTTCTAAAACTCTTTTGTTAGCCTACTCGACTTTTTAATCTACGGCCTTGTTACTTACTACTCAAGACTCCGCTTTTGATTCGAAAGTAAAAATCCAGCTTAGAATTATTATATTCGTATGATGATGTTAAATGTATTCGAACTGAATAGATATCAAAATACGGTTTTTCTGACTTACCTGAAATTATCAATGAAGAAGATGACTACCAAACAAAACTCATAAAAGTAATTCCAAAAACAGTAGTTCAAATGTTTATGGCTTTTATTGGGTCTCTTGTATTTTATGTGCAGTGCACAAACGTCATGGAGGTCTAGCATTTGAAACACACTTTTCCTGTTCTCATTTTGCCCTTCATTTGTTTTAGGAAATGGAAAATAAAACATATTAGAAGTAGAGAATGAGTTGGTGTGATTTGCCCACACACATGTTCTCCTATAGATGCATAAGCTAGCTGCGTGTTAATCGCGTTAACTAATCGAACCTTAGAGACTTCCGGTTATCAAGGTTGTCTAGCATAACTAAGTGTTCAAGCTTATAAATAAGACTTTTTATGTATTAATGGGTTGAATAAGACAGTAAAGATTATGTATATACTTTTACTATTGAACGAGATATATGTAAGATTTGATTTCATAAAGGTTACTCGTTAGTCATCTTGTGTTGGCGTGTTAGAATAAATTTGAGCTTTAGGAGAAGATGGGAAAATATCAAAATAGGAAAGAAAAGGAAATTTGTTCGATTGTTTAATTAAGCTTTTTATTGTATATAATTTTGCTGCATTTATTTTATTATAATAAAGAGTAAATTACACGGACAGTCCCTGGGGTTTGCACGTATTGCAAGTTCAGTCTCTACTTTTAAGAAATTACAAATGCGGTACTGAACTATGCAAGGAGTGCACGCTGGCAGTCCCTGTCACTAACAGAGAAACTTAACCTATGTTAGTGACAGAGACTGCCAGCGTGCACTCCTTGTATAGTTCAGGCTCGTATCTGTAATATCTTAAAAGTAGGGACTGAACTTGCAATAAGTGCAAACCACAGGGACTGTCCGTGTAATTTACTCTATAATAAATGATAATTTATTTCATTTTATTTATTATACTTTTTTGAATTTAGTTTTAATTTATTTACTTTATTATAGTAAACATATGCCTAGCAAAACACATACTTGTTAGCTGATTAATTAGGGAAGTAGTTTGGGATCGATTTGATAAGATTGAAAACCTTATGTTATCGTCTTTAAAGGCACATGTTGTGATGATATATAACAACTAGAGTCGTTTCATCCAGAATAGTGTTTAAAGATTCACACTTTGAATTGAAAGATCACTCAATTTGCATGTTTAAAAACATTTTATATGTGTTTATTACATGAATTTCATGTTTATATTATAAGTGACTAATTTCATATAAAACACAAATATTACATGATTTGAACAACTTTCATACATGACTAACTATGGGCGTTCATGGACCGTTGAAATCGATCAAACGTAAACAAGTTCACCGCCTTGGGCGATTTGAAAAGTACATTGTTTGCTTTTTACGACTTTGTAATTTTACGGTTTGAAAATGAACCACTTATGTAAATTCAACCGATTGTTTGACATTTATTATTTATTATTTTGTTTTAGAAATATATAGTCATAGATATGTATTATATACTCATAAATATTTTACCAGTTTCAAAATATTATTATCATAAAGTTACTCTTTTGAAAGTGTCTGTTTAATTCAAATTAAACCGTTAAACTGTTAAAATCAACCTATCCAATTCCTTTTATCAAGCTGGCCGGTTTAATGTATCATTTACAAAACCATAGTTAACTGTTGGACATAACATCGTATTAATATTTAAAACGTAAATCACTAAAAAGAACCTAAATCCTGAAAATGTGGTGGTACGAAATTCGAAATAAGAACCCGAAGTAAATACAAGCCCTAATTTCATCAAACCAATCTCCCCACAATCAAAGCTTGTACCCATGTGGACCGTTGGCCCAGCCGGTGGGACCTGTGGTCACATGAACTTTAACACACCCACTCACCACCTTAATTATATCACTTCCCTCCATTTTGCCTATATATTTACACCACCAACTGCACCACCCTCCATCACCGCTGAAAACCACCATGGTGTCCTCTCATCTGACACCCATTTTTCACCTCACAATATTTCTTATTATTCTTATTATTATATCTTCATGTGTGCCGTCGGAATCTACTCCGACGGCACCCATGAAGATCGGTAATGGTACCGGTTAGTATCGCTTCAGGAGTCGCCGGACGGTGGGCTTGTTGGACACCTTCAGGTTAACCGGAAGAACAATGTTTATGGCCCTGACATACCGCATTTGCAGTTGTACATCAAGTAAGTTTCCTCTTTTTTTTTTCATTTAGTACCCTTCAACTACACTAAGTACTATGCTATTTTGGAAGCTTTTTAGACTTTGCTTGAAACTAGTTTCTATATATTGTGCTTCACTTATAGCAAACCGGACAATACCAGACGATTATTAGTTTACTAGTCGAACTGGTTGAGCCATATTTAAAAACACAATACTCATAAATTATCTAAAAGTTAACGTATATATATTGCATATAAAATAAAATGTAGCAATACGTTGTTTTTGGATGTATTTGTAGTATTAACGAATTATGAAGCTGTAAATAAACAAAATATGCGCTTTAAAAAGTTGAAAATAAATAAATAAATGATATTTTAAATTTTAAAACAGAGCTTAGGAAACTTGAGCACTCCTGTACAGGGAGAAATCAAATTTTTGAAGTGTAGCAAACTCGATATACATAAAAAATATATATATATATATATATATATATATATATATATATATATATATACACATTAGCGGGCTAAAGTTTTATAATCCCGGACCAAAAGTTAACACTACTAACTAAAGAAAAGAGGGCGGTGGCCACTCCTGGCCCCTATTATCCTTTGGCTATGACCGTGCGACCGGTAGCCGGTCAAATGAAAACGGTTTACCTACACAGAATAGGACCCCTTATGTGTCCGGTTATTAATTATTATTGTGGTTCTAAAAACACTCGCTTATGTATAATAATTACTTTAGACTGCTTTGTTAAAAGTGTATTTAGTAAGGTCTTAAATGGTTGGTGTAACTTTCTAAAAGGAGCAATTAACCCATTATTACTAAACTTTACAGCTTTATAAAATTTTAATTTTTTTGAAACGAGAACTTAGTTGTTAATAAGTTATTAACATCAAATTAGTAAATATGTTCATGTTAAAGATTGAACCCATAATTTAAAAAAAAAAAAGCAAAAGCTTTTCATTTTCTACACTATTAAATCAAGGGATCATTCACTAAAATTTCAATTTCAGGCATGAAACCGACGACCGATTGAGGGTACACATCACTGACGCACAGAAGCAACGATGGGAAGTACCGTACAACCTCCTCCCCAGAGACCCCCCACCAACGCCGTCGCAACAACCCCAACTCCGGCACCGGAAAAACCCCATCGCCGCCGCAGAGTTCGCCGCCGGCGAACTAATCTTCAGCTACATCTCAAAGCCATTCTCATTCGCCGTCAGACGAAAATCCAACGGTCAAACCATCTTCAACTCCACCGCCGACGAATCCTCACCGTTCAATTCTCTAGTCTTCAAAGACCAATACCTCGAGATCTCAACATCTTTACCAAAAGATGCATCATTGTACGGTTTGGGGGAAAATTCACAGCCCCACGGGATCAAATTGTACCCGAATGACCCGTATACGCTGTGGACGACGGACCAATCGGCTATCAATTTGAATATGGATCTTTACGGGTCGCACCCGGTGTATATGGATATGAGGAATGTGGGTGGGGAAGCGTATGCTCATGGGGTTTTGTTGTTGAATAGTAACGGGATGGATGTGTTTACCGAGGGAATTCGTTGACGTATAAGGTGATTGGGGGTGTTTTGGACTTTTACTTCTTTGCGGGCCCGTCTCCGCTCGCGGTCGTGGATCAGTACACTCAGCTCATTGGCCGGCCCGCGCCTATGCCTTACTGGTCCCTTGGTTAGTAACACGTTACACTTTCGAGCTTTTTAGTCAAGGTTACTATAAGATTATTTAATATATCTGTTATAACTAAACGGTTTAACTCATGTTTGTTGAAAAAAAAAAAGAAAAAAAACTAAACTCCGGCGGGTCAAGAACCCTTTTGACCCGCTTGTGATTGTACTCTTGTTTGGACTCGAGGTATCCATGTTGCTATCTAAAATACCAATAAATTAATTTAACAATGTTATCTTTTCTGTGTAAAGTTTTTATTGGTACCCACACAGTTACATAAAAAAGTGAAAAAGATAATCTTTTTATATCTTTTGGTTATATCGAGTGTACTCTAGTGGTCGGAAATCGGAATCTTATGTTATATTCTCCAAAATATTATTTCGATTTTTTAATGATATGATATTTTATGTTATACAGGATTTCACCAATGTAGATGGGGTTACCATAATCTTTCTGTAGTGGAAGATGTCGTGGAGAATTACAAAAAAGCCAATATCCCACTTGACGTTATTTGGAACGACGATGATCACATGGATGGACACAAAGATTTCACTCTCAACCCGAACGCTTACCCACGAGCCAAACTACTTGATTTCCTGCAACGAATACACGCTCGTGGCATGAAGTACATTGTCATTATTGACCCTGGGATCGGTGTAAACACGTCTTATGGGACCTACCAACGAGGTATCGCAAAAGACGTGTTTATTAAATACGAGGGCAAGCCTTATTTGGCTCAGGTTTGGCCCGGGGCCGTTAACTTTCCGGATTTTCTTAACCCTGCCACTGTTGCATGGTGGGGAGATGAAGTCCGGAGGTTTCACGAGCTCGTCCCTGTGGACGGGCTGTGGATTGACATGAACGAGGCTTCAAATTTTTGTTCTGGTTTGTGCACGATTCCCAAAGGGAAGCAGTGCCCAACCGGAACCGGGCCTGGTTGGATATGTTGTTTGGATTGCAAGAATATAACAAATACAAAATGGGATGATCCTCCTTATAAGATTAATGCATCGGGCACGCGTGTTCCTATCGGGTACAAGACTATTGCTACGAGTGCGGTTCATTATAATGGTGTTCGAGAGTATGATGCTCATAGTATTTATGGGTTTTCTCATGCCGTTGCAACTCACAAGGCGCTTCAAGGGCTTCAGGGGAAGCGTCCATTTATTTTGTCCCGATCCACGTTTGTTGGATCGGGGCATTACACTGCTCACTGGACCGGTGACAATCAAGGCACATGGAATGATATTAAGTACTCAATATATACCATGTTGAATTTTGGGATTTTTGGTATTCCTATGGTTGGATCGGATATATGCGGGTTTTACCCACAACCAACCGAAGAACTATGCAACCGTTGGATAGAATTGGGCGCGTTTTACCCGTTTTCAAGAGACCATGCTAACTACTACTCTCCAAGACAAGAGCTTTACCAATGGGAGACGGTAGCAACATCGGCTCGTAATGCTTTAGGTATGCGGTACAAGTTGCTTCCTTACTTGTACACGTTGACTTACGAGGCGCACACCACTGGTGCACCCATCGCTCGCCCCCTCTTTTTCTCATTCCCAAACATCCCCGAGTTGTATGGACTAAGCACACAATTCTTGCTTGGCGAGAGTCTAATGGTCTCACCTGTTCTTGACCAGGGTCAAACCAACGTGTCAGCTGTGTTCCCTCCTGGAACATGGTACAGTTTGTTCGACCCTAGTCAAGCAATCATCTCAAAAGGAACCCAAACATTCACCCTAGATGCTCCTTTGCACGTGATCAATGTCCATCTATATCAAAACACCATTCTCCCAATGCAAAGGGGAGGAATGATATCCAAAGAAGCAAGAATGACACCATTTACCCTTATAGTTACATTCCCTGCTGGTGCCACTGACGCCAAAGGGAAAGGAAAGCTTTTCCTTGATGATGACGAGTTGCCAGAGATGACACTGGGCAACGGTCAGTCTACATACGTCGAGTTCAGCGCGACGGCGTCTAAACAAATGGTGAAGGTGTGGTCAGATGTGGAGGAGAGTAAGTTTGCTCTAGAAAAAGGTTGGATTATTGAGAAAATTATGGTATTGGGACTAAGCGGGGTTGGAGGTGCGTTCGCGGTCGAGGTCGAGGGTAATTTGGACATTTTGGATGAGTCTAAAGTTGAGTTGATGGAAACCGAACATAAGTTTACACATGGATTGTCGACGAAGAGTGTGATGGTTGAAGTTGGAGGGTTAAACATACCGGTTGGTAAAAAATTTACAATGTCGTGGAGAATGGGAATTAGTTAGTACTTGAAGGGCTTGTTTGTCAATTATTGGTTCTTTTGTACTGCTTAGAAATTAGAATGTTGTGTGGTAGGGAGTTTGACCAGAACAGAGGGGCCAAAATCAAGTGCTTCCTCCTTTTTTTCTTCAAATTATTGGAATAAAATAATTTAATCTGTTTTATTTCAATTTATTAGTGAAAAAATTCATGAATATTATATTTTATAAAATATAAGTTTTTAACTTATAATTTACAATGTTATTTAAATGTAATTTGAGAAAGTTTAGTCATTTAAAAAGAGATAAGAAATTGTTTCGTCATAAAAATGTAAAATATCTTCTCATACCTTTTTTAAAATAAATTCAAACAACAAAAATCTTTCTGAAATAACTATTATTTAAACATTACACTTGATATATAAAAACTTTAGTCATATACAATTAAAAGAATTGAACTTGAAGATCTAATTACCTGCTAATCATTGTTTTTGGTGATAATTGTTAACATGTTTTATTAGAACAGCTTGTAATTTACTCTACTATTAGTTACTTGTAATATTATATCATTCACCTTGAATACTACAGTTATAGTTACATATTTAAACGAACTTATTGTTATGATGAACTAACTATATTTGTAATTTGTTTCAATAAGTTTTCTATGTAATCTAATAAGAATAACACCAAAAAAATAAATTGCAATGAGGACCAATTAAGACAAATGTTTTACACAACGTGTTTCAAAGTGCTCCCTGGAATTTAAGGACCACTCGCCAATTAAAACAGCAAGAAGAATCGCTTTCAATTGTAGATATTTAGGATCGCCGATAATTACGACATAAGATTTCATTTAAAATCACAATTTCTTTGATTTCAATGATGATATTGACTTTTGAAAAACTAAAATGAAATCGAAAACAGTGATTTTTTTTTTTATAATCAACATGCGGATTGAAAACCAGATAATATTAATTTAAAATCTAGAGATCCTAATTTTATTTTTTCCTCATTTATCTCCTATTACATAATTACATTAACTAGTAATGATATAATTTAATTTTTTCAAGATTAAATATAGTTTTTAATAATTAAAATAGAGGTCTTTAGAGGTCTTTTTATAAATGTAATTTCTAAATAAATAAATTATTATAAAATAAAAAAATTTAAAACAACATACTTTTTTAAAAAACCTAAATATTTTACATCGATGTTTCTAATGAATTAAATTTGAATAAACCAAAACATTTAAAATTTGAAGTTAAAAGGAAATTTTGAAATTTACATTTTTTAAACGGTTGTTTCAGAACAAAATGTTAATTTATTTTTTTTTTTTTAAATTAAAAAAATAATATCATTGTTTTATTACTATATTAATTACTCATACATAATTCAATCATACTTTATGTCAAAATATTATTTTTAATTTAAACCTTTTTGTTAATAATATATTAACTATTATCTAACTCATGTAATACATATATAATTTATTAGCTGATTCCAAGCCAACTGTTAATTGTCACGCTTCTAATAGCAGTTGAAAATACGGTTTCTTAACCATATTCTCACTTCCTAGTTACCACATAAAAGCCATAAAAATGACCAAAATATCCAAGTCCCCGATCCCACATTAATGATATGAAACCTAAATAACCTCACCATTTCTATAGAGATTAACTAGCTTATAAAAGGTTAACCTAATCATCAGGTGTAAAATCTATTAAAATTCTTGATGTTAAAATACACATGTGCAAAACCCAAAATGATGACAGGCAACAAGGGGTCATTAAAGCAAGTGAGCTACTAAATGATGAATGCCAACAACACGTGACATTCCCCGGCGTGCAGGCAAATATGGTCCAACACTGTCGGTTTAAGCCAATAATAATATCATAAGCCACACTGCCACAGGAAAACAATGATCTTTTAAGGTAATTAACAATGTTTTTAAAGGCCATTTTTAATAACTTTTACATATTATAGGATAACATGTAATTACTTTACTTATTGTTAAATTAGATCTACTGTCAAAAATTTTATGAAAAGAAAAGGATGGTTGTCTCATCTTATTAGATAGTATTGTCCAAGAACTTAAATATTTAAAAACCAATAAGTAATAGTGCCAGTTTGTTGTTCCTGAGAGCATGCACGACGCTCAAATTTGGGTATTTTTAAGCTCATGTGGAGGAGAAAGAAAGGGTGAAGATGGTGGTGGGGGGGTGGGGGGGGGGGGGGGCTGAGCAGCCGTACGTAGAACAAAGGAGACCTACTATTCTTTTTCCTGGGACACGAACATAACAGAAACCAACAGCCTCGTACACAACTACACATCATGTGTATGTTCTTGTTCGTCTTATTTAATTGCTTTATGAACTATAAGTATAGCTTCTTTATTCTAAAGGTATTAGTAAACATCTTAAAGGATCTTTTGTATTAGAAGTCAAGTTCTAATATATGGAGATCATTATCGCGAGTTTCATTTTTCTAATACCATCTATATCTATAATTTCTTATAAAACAAGTACAATATTAATTTAATTTCTTATTAAAAATATCAACTAGGATGACACATGATCGAAAATATGACCAGATTTGGGGTTATCTGATGAAGAAACTATGATGAACAAGCGTTTAAAATAAATCTAATGCTCATTTTAAATTAAAAAAAAGGTCTTAGTTTGTTAGTTGCAAAAAATTCTGTTTAGTGGAGGCCCAAAAGTCGATATTAAGCCCAAAGCTTGATGTTAGGCTCAAATGCTCAATTGCTCAAATACAATTTTGGCTCAAAAACACAGGTTTGCCGTTTTGATAATTCAAACATGATATAGATTTGATAACTAAACACTACAATAAAAGTAGAGTCGTACAAATCAGTTTTTTCCTCAACTTTATTCGGGTTTTAAATCAAACCATTTTTTTTGTCACGGGGTCAAACCAGTGTTTTTTAAAAACTGGTTCAGGTAATAAACGTTTGGCTCACTGAATACTAAAACCTTTTAAAACGATTTAGACTGGTTTGAAACCTGTCTTTTAAATAAACAGGTTTTTTACTGGTTTAATCGGTTATTTATTTTGAACCGGTTTTAGGTGTGGGGCTACCAAACCGGCGGTTCGGATCGGGTTCCAAACCAGTTTTTTTTTCAAACCGGTCTGGTTTTTTTACCATTTTTTTTCACGAACCGGTTTTTTTTGTACACCTCTAAATATAAGGGTTGTTTATGTAGACCATTTCAAGTATAACAAAAAGATCATCCTTAGAAGTTTAGTGGTAGTTGGTGCCAAACATCCACCGTGGCTCCGCCCCGTATAAGAGTGCGGTTTAATTTCTGTACAGGGACATCTAAATAGTAGATTGTCTCTTTTCTATCAAACACGTTAAAAGTTAAAATTTTACAACATCATATGTATGTGGTTAATAAATGTAGATTACGAATGAATGAGTGATGCTAGAAAAATTATCCTGAAACGGTGTTTTAGTTTTACAAGAAAGATAGAGCAGGGACCATTTGATGATCAAGAGAACCGGCCACCAGCATCTTATTTTTCGTCATAACCTTTTGTCTTCATCAATACCACTTAAATTCTTTTAACATCGGGATAAATTCATATATTTACTTCTTGGAAATGTAAAAAAATAAACTAAAGACATATTTAAAAAGTCTAAGTTAAGATTTTAATTCTTTGACTCTCCTAAAACGGGTGTGTGTCTTGTCGACTAGTCGAATCAAAATGATTCATTTGAAAGAAAATTACAATTAGGTTTGGGTCAAAATGTGTTATGTTCAAAATGGATTAGGTTGATACGAGTTGTTTAAAAAAGTATCAAACTATGTCCGGTTGTGCGGTGACAGCGGCGGAGATTATGGCAGTGGTGGTGGTGATGGTTTGACCATGCCAACGACCCATAGATGGTGGTGTCAAAGCTGGTTGACAAGGGATGTGTCGTTGGGGATTTGTGGGTGGTGGTGATAGCGAGGTGGAAGTCGTGACGATGATTGGTTCTTGTCATTTGAATATGAGTAGATGTCAAAATTACTGTCAAATTAATAATTTTAAAAACATAACAATGGACATGTTACTAAACATGTTTGTTTATTGTTTATCGTCATAATAACAGTTAAGTGATTTAAAAAAAAAAACATAAACTTTTTGAGTCACTAGATATTTGATAAACAGTGTTACTATTGCATATTGTATGAAGTGACCACTATTATAACAACAAAAGTCAATTTATATAAAACAATATTATCATATACAACAATGTTAAAATTATAAACCTTTATTAGAAAAATTAGGTGCCGTCTACGTCAGCTTCAAAAGACTTTTTGAGAAACGGACAGCTTTACAAGAAAAGAACGGACACGTGTCAGTAGCTAGGGGCACAGGGTAGGTTAATGGCGGGAAGAGATTGGTGGACGGTGACACGTAAGCCAACTTTGGCGGGAAATAGAAGCAATCGCCGATGGGTTTTATTGGGTATATCTCATGACTGTATGACACACCCACTCATCATACTTCCGTAAACCACTTCTCCTCTACACTCCATTTTTAGTACACTAAAAAGTAAAAAACTTTAACCTGCGTAAACACACTCCTCCAATTATATTTATAAATTTATATTATTGTAAATCACGAGATTCGGACCTTTAATACGTGGGAGAGACATCACTATATCCACTTTAGATATCATTAAACTACAAGATATATAATGTGTACGATATATAAACTTATAAAATTAGTGTTACACATAATTTATTAGCATAATTATCAAATATATAGATATAAACTCTATTTGCGACATAGTGTTTTTAATACATATATAGAGGCACATGTATAAACATAAAAGCAATCTAACTAAATAACAACCCATAGCCACCCAAAAACTCACATAACTGATCAAAAGATGGTCGCAACTTCAAACTTTCAGTTAATCGAACTTATACTACGTGTAGTGGTTGTTTGGTTAAAATGTCACCTAATATCACGTAGATAAAAATCATTCCATTAAAGTCTATTTTAATCAAATGTAATGGTTAACCAGTGTTTAAAACTCCTATTGATTTAATAATATAAAAAAAAGTTTTGTTTAGCGCTCGTTAAAGCTTGACGCTCTATAGGTTTGGAATCCGTTTTAATTATCTTGTAATGATGTTTATAGCTTCATTTTTGTCAATGTTATCATGTTTACCATCCCAAATATCCCTACGTCCGTCTAACGAAAAATATTTGAAAACCAATAATCATTTTGTGGGGACATGAAAGGTTATGGTTTCTTGATAACTGAAACTATTTGGATATTTTTGTAGTTATAACCGAACCGATCTAATTCATTGTCACTATTATGTAACTTGCATACGTATTAAACAAATTGACACCATTAGATATAATAAATGCAAGTTTATCTTTTTCCCTTGTAGAGACAATCCTTTGTTTCTCTAGCCATTCACCTTGAACTTACACGCTTTAGAAAAAACAGATGGAGATGGAATGTATGGATCTTCATTCCTCGCCTTAGTCCAAGAACTTCTTTTGATTCATAAATCACACATCGAATATATATAGTTGTTACTCTTGTCGTAATTTAACCCTAAAGCGATCGTTGTTTTCTTATACATATAGCGTCCATGTTTACAAGCACTAGGGTTTATAATCCATATATTATATATAGATGTGTTATAACATGTATAATTTTTGAATGCATGTGTGGGTATATATAATAATCTGTATGTATATTATTTTATAGCGTATGTTTAAAACTTCTATATTTATAAGACACATATGTGTAGGCATATGCAGA
Organism: Flaveria sonorensis; assembly: GCA_025506505.1. Classification (NCBI taxonomy): domain Eukaryota; kingdom Viridiplantae; phylum Streptophyta; class Magnoliopsida; order Asterales; family Asteraceae; genus Flaveria; species Flaveria sonorensis. The sequence goes on from CM046436.1 coordinate 5,224,092, forward strand.
TGTAATGTGAATATTAAGGTCATTATCACACGTGAGTTATGTTTAATGAACATATATCATAGTTCATAATAATATGTGGTAAAATAAGAAATAACCATCTTACGTGTGTGTAAGCAAGTAGCAAACAATTAACACGTCTACCAAACTACATACATCAAAGTTATTAGGCGACTGATGTAGAACAAGACATAGTAATAATCAAAGTAATGGTTAACCAGTGTTTAAACCTCCTATTGATTTAATAATATAAAAAAAAGTTTTGTTTAGCGCTCGTTAAAGCTTGACGCTCTATAGTTTGGAATCCGTTTTAATTATCTTGTAATGATGTTTATAGCTTCATTTTTTGTCAATGTTATCATGTTTACCATCCCCAAATATCCCCTACGTCCCGTCTAACGAAAAATATTTGAAAACCATAATCATTTTGTGGGGACATGAAAGGTTATGGTTTCTTGATAACTGAACTATTTGGATATTTTTGTAGTTATAACCGAACCGATCTAATTCATTGTCACTATTATGTAACTTGCAAGTATTAACAAATTGACACCATTAGATATAATAAATGCAAGTTTATCTTTTCACCTTGTAGAGACAATCCTTTGTTTCTCTAGCAATTCACCTTGAACTTACACGCTTTAGAAAAACAAGATGGAGATGGAATGTATGGATCTTCATTCCTCGCCTTAGTCCAAGAACTTCTTTTGATTCATAAATCACACATCGAATATATATAGTTGTTACTCTTGTCGTATATTTAACCCTAAAGCGATCGTTGTTTTCTTATACATTATAGCCGTCCATGTTTACAAGCACTAGGGTTTATATATCCATATATTATATATAGATGTGTTTATAACATGTATAATTTTTGAATGCATGTGTGGGTATATATAATAATCTGTATGTATATTATTTTATAGCGTATGTTTAAAACTTCTATATTATAAGACATAATGTGTAGGCATATGCAGATGTAATGTGAATATTAAGGTCATTATCACACGTGATTATGTTTAATGAACATATATCATAGTTCAAATAATAATATGTGGTAAATAATAATAACCATCTTACGTGTGTGTAAGCAAGTAGCAAACAATTCACGTCTACCAAACTACATACATCAAAGTTATTAGGCGACTGATGTAGAACAAGACATAGTAACTAACTATTATTTACCTTTCTAAAAATAATGTTGTAAGAGAGAAATAGTAATTTTTTAGGTTTTAACCTGGTATTTTTACTGCTAAATACAATACATTAGTTACTAAATAAAATATACTAGTTGTATTTTATTATGCCATTAGTATTTATTATAATCATTTTATCATAATTAAAAGCTATGATTTTGTTTAAAGTGTTTACATTATACACTTATAAATAATTGATTAATAGCTTATAAAACTTTACGATTTGATTATTTATATTACTAATATCGTTATTACATTTAGTCACACTTCGTTATGTTGTCGTACATCTTGCTAGCGCCACTATGGCCCCGTACCCTTTATTGCTCTTTCCCGCACCAATAATACATTTAGTCACCCAACCCACAACAATGCTATTTGGGTAGGATGGCGCTCCCTTATAGGCCTTTCATGATCCTAACCGGAAGTGGTTGTGAATACAAAAAATGAGTGCTCCTCACAACAATGCTACTTGGTATGTTGTATTGCTCTTCATCGCACAATTGTTGGGTGTAGTTGTATCTTTCATCATTAACTTGTTAGTTCTGACAATATTGAACACTACAATGCGTAGTTAGTTGCTCGAGGTTTCTCTTATTCAATTGTCAAGTTCATCAAGTTCTATTGGAATAAATGTGTGCAAAGGCACACGCTACAAACCGGGATCAGTGGATCAATTTTAATCTGTTTATATCTACCATTTAACTATTATGTTTCTTGGGTTGTAACCTTTACGGTGATTGTATGGCCAGTGGGTCTAGTATCCTACCCCCTTCTTATACCTTCCACGGTGTAGTTGAACAAAGATAATTTACAAGTCGTATTCATTGAAATTGTGTATTGTTCTTACACCAGAACATATTTCTTATCACTGAAAATATATGACACACGAAAGTAAATTGATACGAGACGAAGGATTCATGTACAATCTGCTTCTACGTAATGAAAAAGGAACATAATATACACAAGTTAAAGTTGATACACAAGAATATATTTACATTTAAAATATACTTAATTACACCGGGGTGGTCCTTATGGTTGAACTGATTTCACTTTTTAGTCCCCACTCTTTTGAAATGCAAGGTTGGTCTAAACTTTGTACAAACGTAACAACGATGGTTCCTGAAGCGGATGTCTGTTAATTTTGACTGATATATTTTTTTAGTGACTAAAATACCCTTGGTTTCTTTCAACCTCCACCTTACCGCGGACGATCTACCGTTTCCCCATCACCGGCGACTTATCTCCACCCCCTACGGGCCTACACTCACCTTCGTTTTCCTCACCCATCTCCCTTGGCACCACTGACCACCTCTAATCCCCCCTCGTCCAACCCACCTGCTAACACCCATCCATTAAAAGCATCATAAGGTCAATGGTTATGGTCCACCGGTTTAACGCCAACACCTGTCCATTAAAGCACCATAGGAGAGAAGAGACAAGATTGTGGTGTCCATTGTTGGTGTTCTAGTGGTGGTAAACGGGTGGTGAACAGGTGGTGGCGGTGGTTGGTTGTTTGTTGCCGGTGGTGGTGACCAGGTGGTGGCGATGGTTGGTTGTATATTGCCGGTGGTGAAAAGGTGGTGGCGGTGGTTGGTTGTGTATTGCTGACGGCCAAGACGGTGATGGGTTTGGCATTTCAAATACAGGGGGTGGACGACGGTGGTTGAAGGTGGTGTCGATACCGGTGGTTGAAGGTGGTGCAGGTAAGTGGTCGTTGAAGGTGGAGGTTTTAATGGTGGTAGGAGGTCTGAATGGTAAAGAAGAAAGAGTGAAGGGTATTTATGACATTTAACACGCACTTAACAACAATAATTAACAGACATCCGCTTCAGAGACCATCATTGTTACGTTTATGTAAAGTTTTAAAGTAATCTTATAATTTTAAGAAGTTAAAAACTAAAAATAAAATTAGACCTAACTATAGAAACCATCAATGTAATTAAGTCTTTAAAGTATATATCATGTTTAAGAAAATAATAATTTCATGGTGGTAAAAAGTGAATTAAAAAAGGCGGTTACAAATTACCTACTCTCTTTAATCAATCAATTTCGACCGCGTGGAAAAAAGCAGAGCAAACAGTGAAAGAAGAAAGAAAGCAGAGCACTTGAATTCTTGCAACAGAGTGGGCCATTAGAGAGAGAAAATCTAGAAAAAAACACACAATTCTTTATGCAATTCTCCATGGTTTTGCTGCAATTTTATATAATAATATTATTCTAACCTATTCTCTCTCTGTTTTATTGAGATTTGCGTTTTTCCCCAATCTTTACCCAAGTGGGTACTACAAAATCGAGTTTTTCAATAAATTGTAGTTTAAAAATTTATTTATTAAAATTATATAGTTAATAAAATATTATCAAAATTATATAGTTTAAAAAAAATTATTTCTTATTTTTATATTATTGGCTACTTATTTAAATGTTATTTTATACTTATAGGATAATTTTTAAATTTTAAAATTGTTTTTTATTTAAATTGAACATTTTTTTATAATTTTCAAAATTTTTTAAGTTTTTTTTCTAAACTATAGAAAATAATCCAAATGTTAGATTATTGTATTAATATAAAAATGTATTTTATTTCATGCAATATTTTAACTGGAGATATAATATAATTTTATTAAGTTTCGTTGTTTTTTATCGTTTCTATTATACTCTTTTTCCAGAATCTTTTTCATTCGTATAACACTTTAGAAAACGTTCTTATAGATATTATACTTTGCACATAATCTAACATTTATAAATTAATACTCTAATTTAATATTTTAAAAGGTTCTTAGAGTTTTAAAAAAACTCAAAAGAACTTCAAGAAGATCATAAAAAATTATTAAAAAAAAAGCTGTTTTTAAAATTTAAAATATTTATCCTATAAGTATTAAATAACATTAATAAGTAGCCAATAATAATAGAGATGAAACAAAAAAAAATTAAAACTATATTATTTTAATAAATATTACCAACTACATCATTTTAGTAATAAAATTATCAAAAAAATCCACAAAATCAGTCAATATTTACACCATTTCGTGTAAATTATCACCCTTGTCGCCTTCTTCCTCCCAAAAATCTTGACCACAGATTCCTAATCTTTTAAAACGATTAGAAAAAAAGGGTTTTTTTTAATCCTTTCGTTTTCACCGGCTTTGATTTCTTCTATATGTATCTCTATCTCTTCCTTATTTCCACCTTTTCTAGCTCTTAACGCTGCAAAAATCTCTCTAGAGTAAGGTGAACGGAGAAGAAGACCTGATTTTATGTCGGCAGGTTTGTTGGCGGTGATTGGAGCTCCATTGAAGCTCTGTTTTTCGATTGATTTCTTCATCTGCTCTGTTCTCTGCTGGTGTCTTCAGCAGGGGTTTCTTCTCCGTTTTCCAACCGTTTCGATGCGTTTGAGGCCAAAAAGGTATATAAATCACTCCAATCTTTAGTTAAATCGATGTATTTGAGTGTTATTTTGACTGATTTCAGATGGGTTTTGTTCAATTTGATGTTGCAGAACTTGCTCTGGAGTCGAGTGTTTCGGTGGGTTTCACATAAGTAGGTTATTTGATCTGTTCTTGTTCTTCAGAGGGCCTTTAACTTAAACCCTAATCAATTTTGGTATACTTTTACTTCATATTTAGTTCTTTTTGAGTGTTATCGATTATTATTATTATTATTTGAGTGTGTGAGCCACCGAAGTTTTGTAACTGATTGCATCGATGGGTCAATCAAGAATCAAACCAAACCAACCCATGAGAAAGATTCGGGTCATCTGCTACGACCCGGATCTAACCGATTCATCAGACGATGAACCCGAAGGAAAACCCTACGGGTCAAAACGGATTGTAAGAGAAATAAAGATCCGGTGTTGGTTGACGGTGGTTTTGAGGCGGCTGCCGGAATCTACGGACAATTCACCACCGAGAGTGAAAGTTCATGCCAAGATAGCAACAACGGTGAGAAAAACCCTGTGAAACGAAAGAGGGTTTTGACCAAACCCAGGTCAACTCCGGCGAACTTCCGGCAAACAATTCCGGGGGTCCGGCAGCGGAAATGGGCAAATGGGCCGCTGAGATCCGAGACCCGTTTAAGCAGCGGGTCTGGCTCGGACTTACAATACTGCTGAAGAAGCCTCTAGAGCTTAGAAGTCAAAAGCTTGATTTGAAGCCATTGCTGAAGCTTCAAAGAATGGGTCAAACACAGTCAAAACCACCGCCGGAAAGCCCCCTCCTCCGGCGCCGTCTCCCAGCCACCACCGCAGCCCGTCGCCTCCTCCGAGGAGTCCGTCGGTCTCGTGTCCCACACCTCGCCATCGTCCGGTCCTGAACCCGAACCAGCAGTGTCCCAAACCAGCAACCAGCAAATGACTATTGAACCATCATGTGTTTTGGTTGAAGAAGCCTTAACTTTAGCCGATATTGGCGCAGGGTTAGACATGAAACTCGAGCTTGAATCAATGTTTTTTGACACCCTTGCTTCGCCACTTGATGGATTTGGTGACCTTGATGACTTTCAGCTATGTGGATTTGATGACAACGAAGCGTGTGAATTGCCCGATTGGGATTTTGATGAACTCAACCACGAGGAACTTGCGTGGATGAATACACCGAGGGTTGATGATCCGTTGATGAACGAACAAATGGTTAATATTGCGTGCCTGTGAGTTTTGCAGTGATTAGAGAGTGTTGATTCAAGGGTTTTAGATTCTAATCCTCTTGATCAGCAATGGTTTTGTTTAGTTATAAACAGTTTTTATAGTTTTATATATGTTGTGTTTGAGGATCCTTTGGGTTTTATTGTGCTATTAGAGCCGTTCCAAAGGAGTGTTTAAGAGTTGTATGCTACTGCAAGTGTTTAAAGACTATATCTTTTGCTTATTTTGATGTGTTTTGGTTGTAATTTTAAGAAGATTATGTGTTTTTACTTGGGTTAGGAGCAAGGCTAGTTGGATGATCTTTTCGACTAGTAAAATGAGCTCTAAATCAACTTATGTGTAAATAAACTTTATTAGTATTACGATAATTATTACAATATAAACAAAACAAAATTGTTGTTTCAAATTTACTTATCTTACATAGTTAAATGATTGTAACACTCTCTTATATTTGCAAAACTCTTTGCAAATAAATTGTAAAACTCTTATTTTTGCTTTTCATGTTTTGACTACTAATGGTTGTTTACTTGTTTATAAGACATAATTTCTGAAATTTTTGTAAAGACAACATAATTTAAAAAGCTTTAAACAATCAACCTAAATAAACAATTAATCGTTGACAATAACTACATAAGTACATTAACATACTAATTGCTACATAAACAATTAAACATGCTGACCAACTACTTCTAAATATTGTCATATGCTCAAAAATTGATAACTAAATTTGAAACCAAAGCCAAAAAAAGGTGCAATTTTATATATTTATATATTTTATCATATAATACTTGTCTAGTATATGTATTAAAGACTTGTGTTTCAAAGAATATGTAATTTAATAAGTTCAAAGGGATATATGTATTTTTTCAAACAAAAAAGCGAAACTGAAACAATAAATTGAAAGTAAAATTGTTTAATTTAATTGAGTTAAGCGACTCCAATTAGAATATATTATTGGTTTTTACAATGTTTATTAAGTTGTTGTATCCCTTTATAACATACAATTACTAATAAGTTAATATATTTGTTTGAATATTCTAATCAACATCGATATATAAAAGACAAAAAATAATATATTTTTTTCAGCCATAAAATCTTGAATTCTGAGTGGTCTACCACCTGGCACACCTTTAAAGTCAACCTTGGTTAAATGTTAATGGTTTTAGGGAACAAATTAACAAATTTTGTTCCTATGATCGATAGTCAGGGTATATGTATGCGGTAGGTTGTTATAACTTATTCATTTTAAGCATTCTAGTTGCGATCTTGATACCGATCCCAATTTGACATCTATAACAAGTTTAAATATGCAGCTGTACCGTTCTAATATGTCTAATATGAGTTTGATGGAACGGACGTAGCCCCCAAGAACAAATATTTGGTCGCGGTCACAACTCGACTTTTCTACGGGATTATAGAATCTTATTTGAGAAAGAAACACATTACTAAGTTACAATACATTATTTATATGATAATAGAAAAAATAATATATGCTCATTATTATAATAAAATTGAAATCAGAGACCAAAGCTTTAAGCTCACTAGTGGTAGCACTGTATGATACAACAAGGCCATTGCTCATTGGTCAGTTAAGATATTTTTTATTTTAATAATCCACTCTTTGCTATTCGCTACGTGTGAAATACGCTAATTTTGACAAAAACCCACCTGCCTTTCTCCATGATGTACCTCGTTAACTTTCTTTTTTAATCAAAGTATAATATAATATAATTAAGAAGAGCTTTAATATATTTTTATTTTCCGTCAACACTTAATAATCACTAATTTAATTTATTTTACTTAATATCTAAATTTACTATATTTTTCAAGTGAAACTTGAATTTAACACCTTTTAGTTCACAGATGTATTTTTACCACTGGAGGCTATAATTTTAATATTCTTATATAATATATTTACTTAAAGAATACGCTTACAAAATAATATAATCTGCAATTCTGGAATATAGATTTTTGACATTACAATTTTCCTTGAAAATATATATAATCCAAACAAACAAATATATATAATTCAATATGCTAAAAAGGACTGATAATAAAATTAGTAGTTTCCTCGTTAATGAACACTAAACTGGTTGAGCAAATTGTATTTGTATAGAACTTATATTTAAAATGTAACATATCTAACATATCTTACATGACATTTAGGTATAGTAAAAATAAAGTTTTCTTTAATTGATAAAACATCTACAACTAACGTAAGTGGTGATAATTGTATCTTAATTATATGTATAGAGAGAGAAGTTAACATGTTACTATGGTGTTAATATATAAAGTTTTTTTAATTAAACCAATACAAATTATTATGAAGTCTTAAATATCAGTCAATGTGGGACTAATCCACTTATTAGAGGCTTTGGCTCTTAAAGTGAAAGCTTTAAGTTCAAAATCAAACATGATGTTAGATTATTTGGAGTAATTTAAAAGTATGATAGAATAGGTTATAGACCCGTGTAATACACGAGTTGTATAAAATTATTAATTCAAAATGAAGATGGCCAAAAATGCAAGTAACAAAATTCATTCAGTTGTATTGATTGATTTTATTGTCAATTATAATTTACCTTTGTTAGCTTATTAATATTCTTTTTTAAGTCTTAGTTAAAACAAATATATCGGATCAAGTTTGACATTTTCGTATTCATATAAATAACAAAATTAATTGACGTGGGTTGTTGGTTCGGGCGGGAAAAACTTTCAATTAATTCATAGAATTGTGTCACGCGACATTCAAGTTAATCATTTATTAAAGTTTAGTAAGTAAACCCACATGTTATGCTTATTGTTTAACATTTTGAATCAAGTGTCCCCACCAAACTGAATGAAACGGATAATCTGAATATGAATATGATTATGAGAATTTATTGCATAAAAAGCAAGTACGAAAAGCTATCATAGTAACTAAAAGTATAAACACAGTATGTCTATACGTGTTGTTTCAAATTTAAATATGTTGAAGATTTTAAATTTTTCTTTTTGATCCAAATTTGTATAGTAATCGAACATGAAATAAATAAACACAGACCAAGAAAATTACATCAATCATTTCCATTCACACATATACAATCATATTTCTTAGTTGATATGTTCCTCGTTTAAGTAGTACCGATAAGTGGTATTAGTACAATCATTTTTGTAGCAAAACCATATGGTTATGTATAAGATCAATACAACATGTGTGAACTTAGTCCGAAAAAAGAGGAATTAAAGAAGCTTGAGTAGAAAAAATTAATTAATAAAAGAGAAATTATTTACATAAGTTTTTTTTTTGTCATCATGGAATACATGTTAAGCACAATAGTTGTCTATATCAAATAGCATGAATCGTATTTTAACATTCACAAACTTATTTACTCTGCATATAAATTTCAACCCAGTTTAAATTGTTGATCACATGAAACGATGAGGGTTGATTGGCCCTGTCAACGTTTAGATAGGGCAATGCATCCTATAACATTGTTGTAGTCATTGCGGTCAGCTTAAACCTGCATCACAAGTGAGGCCCAAGAAAAGATCAATTATTCATGTTGAATCTAGCAATGATTTGTGATGCCATTGATCTATCTAAATTTTTTGTTCTCATCTTAAATGGTTAAAACACAAAAGATACAGAAGAAGAACAATTATGTTTGAACGATCAGAATGTTTGAAAAAATGTTAAAAATGTGAATGTAGGAAAATAGTTTAGACCGTTTGTATTTATAGGTAAATAAATAGTATTTAAGATATATTTTTATAAATACTATCATTGGCTAAGGGTGGCTCAACAGTCAACATCACACTACCGTTAACGACACCAAGCTCATGCTCCTGCACTCATTTATCACATGTTCAACAATTATTTTAAACAAATTTCTTCATTTATAAACAACTATTTTATATGGTTATACAGACATATAACTCACCACATTTATAATACTTATTTACAGTAAATGATGTTACGCTTTAAACATTCAAAGATAGTTTTTGACGGTTTATAAGTTTCTCAACTTAACTTTATAAAGATGTCTGTATTATTAATAAAATTTCACTTGAGCGCCCTATAGAAAATATTAGTAGCTTTCAAAACGTTTCTTAATTATCAAAACTGCAACATATTAAATTTACACTAATATTGTCATACTTTCATTATCTCCCAAGTGATCCTATTTAATGGTATTGATAATAATAAATCCAAGATGCCATGTTTTTGAAGGTAACCATAGAGCTTTGCAACTCCTCTAAGTATAGAGATTTTAATATTAATATTCACCCGAAATGATATACATCGGTTTTTAAGAATCCAAAACTTTTGCTTTCAAATACTGAAATTTGAATATATAATATGTAATTTTAACCGTTAAATTAATAATGTTTTTATTACATATGTCAAGAAAAATTAAAAAAATATCTTAAATTATTAAAGCACCAAAACAATTTAAACTTTGAAAGAAACCCATCATTCCACCAAAAGTGGGATAGTAGTTCACGATATTTAGATGTTAGTTTATAATATTTGAAATTTAAATAAGTTGTCATCTAAATGATAAATTTTGTTTTGAAATTTCATGACTTCGTTGGTTTACCTTTAAAGTAGTTTGTATATAATTTAAATATGTTGTTATCTTCGCTTAGGGAAGAAGAGGTTTGGGCGGAAATTTGAAGTTGAGAGTAATTGTAAAGATGACATGTGTCCTCAACTGTAAAAGATTATTAGTATAGATTTGTTATTAAAAAAAACTCTTAAATATCATTAGTGATAAATTTTAATGTTTGGTTTAACATTTAAAGTGTTTTACCAACTATAATTCAGCATGTCAAGGACAAAATTAAGGTGGCATTAATGCAATGCCAACAAACGTACCTCACATGTAAGTTTCTTGATTCTTGTCAGCAAATAAACACCAGCTGGGTGATGACTGATGTGGGTTGAACATTTTGAGTCAGTTTGGTGATATTGTCAATATGTTTGGTGGTTCTTAAATGTTAAATGTCACTGTTGTCGTTACTTAGGATCCCACCATTCAAAATTATGAGCACAATCTTTAATTTCAATCTCTTTTTGTTGATATAGTCTTGAATATAGTTTGTTGGACGAATGTGAAGCAGTTTACGAAGCATGCATGTGCATCGATGATTTTTAACAGGTCGTCTATGATATCAACATCGACTATGGCCACTTGAATCTAGAGTCCGGACAAACACTATCTTTGATTCCAATCTCTTTTAGAAACATGTTTACCGATTCAGAGGTTATTTATTATTTCGTCAGACTTTTTAATAACTTTGTACCAGGTTGTCAAACAAACTTTTATAAGCAATTTCTCATTGTATCCGTAGGAGACATAAGCGGGGAAAAAGTGGGCACCCTACATGCTGCTAACTCGAATGGGCACATCATGAGTGATAAGCGTGACGTGACGCTTTAAGAGTTGTCATTGTATTTTTGATTGTAGGTTCGACATCAACAACAATAAGGTGCTACTAACGCGAGGTTGATTGCATAGCCGGCCCTAGGGAGGGGCGGGCTAGATAACCGTTCAGGGCCCACTCACTCAGTGGGCCAAAAAGATTAAAAATTTTGTTTTTTTCTTTACATTTTGTTATATATATGTATATTGATTTCTTCAATAGTTACAATACGTTTAATCAAATTAAAAGGTTTACGACAATTATCTTTTAAAAAGTTATAACTTATTTTTATCTACCCAACTAAAAGTTATTTTCAAAAAACCCAAATCTAAATTCTTGGCCAACAAGGGGTAAGGATAAAAAATTTCGAATTTAGACAGACGTTAACAACAAAATTGAATAAAAAGATTTATCGGTGTGCTATTACATTATGTCATTCTAACACAATAATTTTATTACGTTTATTGCTTAACGTTTGTTTTTGCTTTAAAAAATTAGTTTATATAAATTAATTCGTTAGGACCAACGACCTTTGTTTTTCAGCCATTCCGAGCACTAAAATCATCAGGACGGGCTCTGGTTGGTTGCTACTGAAGTGGGTGCAATTGATAGTTGCTACTAATGCGGGTGGTGAGTTACTATCGACCTGGTCAATTGTTAGTTACTATCGGTCTTGGTTACGAACTAGGTGGGAGTTGGTACTGAGCTATGGCTATCGAGCTTGCTACTGACTTCAGCCGGTTTCTATTGGGATGTTAATACCTAGTCGCGGTTCGGTTGCTACTATTGTACCTCTTTGGCAGTTGCTACTATTGAGTCGCGGTTTCGACTATTCAACTCTTGTCACCATTTTAGTGCAGTCTAATGTTGTTTAGTCATACACATATTAGAGATCAATCAGAACAGAGAAGAAGTTCTCTAGTTTCATTTTCTAAGAGACTTTTAGTTATTCTAGAGCCTCCGACCTTTTTTTACGCACCCAAAAAATGCCTTTTCGGTGTGGTGCTATCTCGGGTGCAAGTGTCATCTTCGGCTATACACATACTGTTCTAGTTGTTATATATTCGGAGACAGACATGTTCGCAGTTCTTCTAAGAAGATGCACATAATCTATTTTAAGGTACCCGTCTTAAGGATGAAGTGTCAACCACCGGTAGCAGATTATTCCTTTAATTGTTGCAAGTATAACCTTCAAGGGTGGTGCAATGGAAAACATATGATTCATCTCCAACAAACGTTTTAGCTAGGTTTAAATTATGCTTCCATTGGTTTTTTGTCATAGGGCACGTGTCTAGTGCAAACCATGATTTACCTGATCAATTAGTTTATTAGTAACGATTTGTTATGGAAAAAGAAACACTAAAATTACCAAAAGAGATTCGATTTGGAAGTGTTGAGGAATTGAAATTTGATTCCAAATTCTCTTCTTTTTCTTTATTTTTTGGTCCAATTTATGCTTCTCAAAGCATGATATTATTCTACAGATGAGAATATTACACGTCTAGACTAGTCACGATCACAATGGCTTCATAGAAACAACGTATCATAATTGTACCACTAACCAACAAACATGATTAACAACCATCAATATATAGTAATAATGTAACTAAAATGTCATAGAAATTGATGGTAGCTTGTATGTAAAGAAAAACTTAATTGGGTCGTCTTTACTTTATTTATAATTACCGTTAAGGATAGACCACCTTAATCATTTTCATAGTTTATTCATTTATCATTTTTGTTTTTAGTAAATCTGATAGTAAGATCGTTGAATAATTGAGTTTTCCTTTTAACATTTTAACAGTCTGATTGATATTTCTTACTTTACAGAGTAGAAAGGTAAGAAAATACATTATAATTATGTATATAACCTCCTCGTGCATTATCTATATATTTAAAGCCATGATTAAATCTTTTGGTATACAAAAATATTAAGATAGTTTATTTTATAATTATCTTACATTTTTATATTAACTTGGTTGACTAACGTATTAAATAAACGTTTTAATCTACACATAACCAGGAAGAAGCAATACTATATTTGTAGTTACAAGACATAATATTAGGCATAACCATATGTCATTTTCATCTTTCTTTTTATAAAAAACTTTTATAATTTTTTTTCAAGATATTATTTTTTTTAAAAATTTTTCATCATAAAATTTTGTATTTTTTTATCCTTCAAACACGTAACATATTGATATACTTTAAGAAAAATCATCCATTCGTTATTACATATGTGTAAATTGGTCATTACACATATGTAAATCCGGTTTTACATGTGTAATACAGATGTGTAAAACGATATTCGTAAAAAAAGTAAGTTTTTTTTTAAAAATTTTTCATAGTTTTTTTTACGAATGAGGGAAACGAGAAAAAAATTTTGTTTTTTTATTATGTTATTTTTCTTTTTATAATTCTTTTATTGTGTTTTTGCTATTTACTATTTGCCATTAAAAACTTATGGTTTACATTGGTTTTTAGAATTCTCATAAAAAAATAAGTTTTTATTTGATCCCTCCCTATTCTAACCATTACCCCTATTTCATCAGCCTTGTAAAATTTTCATTACAAACGTTTATGCTCAATTTGAAGTTCTTTTGATATTAAATTTGCTACTTGATTTAATGAATTGGATTAAAAGAAAAATGAAAGAATACCAGAGTTAAAAAGTCAAACTTAAGAGATCAACATAACAATTGAAAAAAAAAAACATTATTAGCGTTGATGGAAATTTTAAGAGTGTTACAAGACACTAAGATGAAAAGATGACGTGAGACAAGAAAACACCTCCTTCAAAGTAATTGTAAGATAAAGAGAGTATATCAAACCAATTGTTTAGGCTTTGGATGCCTTCCCCTTCAAGGTAGATATAAGAATTATGAACTTTACTCGTCAAATATGGTACACTCTTGGTTCACTAAATTAAACAAATAAACATATCAATATAATCATACTTATAACAAAGCTATAGTAAAGTATGAGAAATGTATCATGTGATCAAACATTACCTCCATCGCAGGAGATAGAGAGGTTTCTCGATAAGACGTTAACTCCAATACCTTTTATTCGTTTACAGTATAATATAAATATTATACTCCATCCAATTAACATAAAAATAAACATAAGAGAATAAGAGACATCACTAAGATAGATCAAAGCTAAAGCAAAACAACGTATAGAACAGTTAAACTCTAAAGACAAATCTAAGACAACTATTCATTAGAAAGCCTGACTAAATAAAACATAGAAAAACGAAACTTAAAACTCAAAGACATTAAAATATTGGAGTATTCATTTTGGTAAGAAAAACATTGATAACCGAAGATATAAGATTTTCGCCCTAGTTAATATGCATAGATAAATATTGAGATCTAAAAATTATAATTTTTACAGTTTACCTTGATAACATGAAGCATAACCCAATTTAATCCCAATACTTTTGTTTATAATGATATGTAACATTATTATAGTAACAATAATATTAAAGTGAACAAGGTATGCTTCATGATAGTGTTTTTGACAATAAACAAAAAGAGGGTGGGTGAGATATGGGACATGGATGCTAGATCTGTTCAAGTGGGATGAATGTGAAGTCAAAGATTATAAAAATCAACAAAATTCATTTGAAAAACTCAAGCATCACACCGTCATGTCTCCTCAAGCACATTTTTTACTTTTATTGGTCAACCAACATTAATGCTGACATGTTGTGTCATTGAAACAGTGTAACTATATTTCGCATATCTACTTGTTAGATTTTATGGGTTAAAGGGGCGTAACAACCGCTAGCTTCGGGGTAGTCAAGGGAACACCGCCGCAACCCAATTGGTCACGCAACCAAATCTTAATTTTTTACATAAAAAATCACAACTAATTTCTACGTACTTGAAAAATAAATCCAAGGAAAAAATCTACTTCTACCCGACGTTAATTGAGATACAGCACCGACAAGACTGCCACGCAAAGTGAAGAGAGTGACCGAGTCATCAAGCAAGAAGGAAAATTTGGTTGACATCATTTCCGACTTCCAGGCGATCAACAAAAAAGAACTGGAAGACAAATATATTAGCTGCAATTAAAATATTCTCTCTTATTTTCTTTCCGACTAAAATTTGCTTTTAGGTTTACTTATCATTTAAAATATTCTATTAAATCTATATATCTGTGAATCGTAAGACACGTATCCTTACAACTACAGGCTACAGCTAAACTATTTTTTACCCGTAGAACTATAAGTGTTTTGGTATTTAAATTTTGATATATATTTAAAAACAGAGACTCCCACAAACACATTTATATCTAACTTCACGCCTGATCATTTTTTTAATGTAATATGGCTATCAAGGTCACAAGTTCTTTCTAGTGTTTATCAAGTATTAATTTGTTTTTTAATTACATTATACGAGTGGGCCAGTGTCCCTGAGTAATCACAAATATTCAAAGATGACCCGTTTTAAAAAGGGTTTTTGGGCCTGCTATTACTATAGAGTATAGTCCACCTATTAAACTACACTAGGTCTCGTTTTAAAATCAATCCTCGATAATGTAAGAACTCAAAAATAAATACACAGACAAAATTTTCTACATCATCTGATATAAACGAGATTTACATCATCAATTTTTGTTTCTTTCTTTCTTTTAAATATAGACTAAGGATGTGATCTGCAAGATTTTTCAATTAAAAATGCTGGCAGTTACAATACAACAAGAAATAAAATAATGTAAAAACGTTATAAACACATCAAATTCAAGGATAAAATATGAAGTTGCTATAAAGTGGCTTTTGAACACTGTTATTCAAATTATTATTTTCGTATAACCTTAAAGCAAAGCAAGAAAAGTTGAGACTTGTGAAGTTGTGAACACTGATTTTTTTTAACGGTTAATTGGATCATTAACGGGCCACTGGCTTATCCGATCATCTTCATTACTCATGTACGAAACCCAAGACCACTCTCAAGAGGAGACTCACATTAGGTGAGTAAACCTACCGGCCCACCCGAAACCCCATTTATTTTGTCACAAGTGAGACTTTATTTCAAGATTTTCATCTATTTTTATGAGATCTTGGGGTACCTAAAAATACCCACTCAATAAATCTGTTCTTGGCTGCAAGAATAAAAAGAAGTTGCAATCGGTTTCTATAGAAGAAGAGGAAGATCTGCTAGGAGGTGAGGTTTTCTTGCATTTTTTATTCGGTTGGAGTAGCAGATATTAGGTGTAGACTCAAACTGAATCGTAGTAATGTTTTCAAAACTAAACCTGATAGTAAACCGGTCGCTCTAGTGGTTCACTAGTTGGACCGGTCGAATCGGGAAAAATAATAATATTATTTATATATATTCAGTTTAAAAACAAAATATGAAAAATATTATATGTCTTGAAATTTATGAAGTAACATTCATAAAGGTTCGATAATGAGTTAAAGAAAGCATTGCTGCTTTTGCACAAGGCGTTTGTGTTATACGTTACGGGTGAGGTTATTCTACAAAGTGTATTTTTGCTACAAAGTGTGAGAAGACACAATGAGGCTAAAAAAGTCACAAAAAAATTATATCTTACAATATAAATCGAATTTCAAAAAAGTACTTTGGAGTCTCTGTTTCTCTCGTCGGCATCTTTCAAAAAAAAAATAAAAAAAAATTATATTGTGTTTTTTATGACACAATGACGTCATTGTGTCATTCATAAATGACACAATAAAAAAACGTTAATTTTTTTTATTTTTTTTTTATTTTTCGTTTATTTTTTTTCTTACTGAGGACGGCTAGGGGAACAAAAGCTCGGAATTATTTTTTTGAAATTAGATTTAAATTGTGACATATAATTTTTTTTGTGACTTTTTTTTTTACTTATTGTGTCTTCTCATACTTTGTAGCAAAAATACACTTTGTATTTGAAGCTCTTTCATATATTATTATTAATAATTTATTAGAACAACTCAAGGAACACGTAGATCGTCAACACATAGGTTTACATTGGTCTTCATAATATCTGCATTCGAGTTTATTGATTTGTAGAATTTCGGTGGTCAACTACTGTTTGAAAAATCTTGTCTAAAATTGCCCACATCTATTTCAAAAGCTTAATCCATTATTAGGAATGATTTTCAACAATAGATTTGATGAAATATAACTAAAGTTCTGTTGTTGACATAAAAAAGTGACAAACGGATCAAGCAGATGATTTTTATAAACGTTGATAATGTGATTTCGAAACATAGACAAATCTCACGAGTAAATTTTATTTTGCCAATGGGTTAAAAGTGATTTTAGTCCACATAAATTTATCAAAAGTAGTCCATTAATACTAACCTTCTCACCAAAGTTAAAACCGAAAGTTTTACCATATGGGCCAAGCACAAAGTAATGGGCTGCTGTTAAAAACTTTGTATCTAGTTTGTTGGGCCGAAATGTGAAAGACTAGTAACTCATTTTCTATAATCGTAACTAGAGATGGGTATTTCGGGTTTAGGCCGACCGGGTTTTTTGGTACCCGGGTATTGGTGAACCCGGGTACGAACCCGGGTCGGGTTCTGCAGCATAAAAACCCTACCCGATATACCCGGATAGGGTCGGGTCGGGTCGGGTCCGGGTCCAACCAGGTTTTTTATTTTTTTTTTCTTTTCTTGAATGACACGAACGACGGTTGGAGTGTTGGACGAACCTTGACCAACGGAAGATTGTGAGTGAGCCATATCAAGATTGAAGAGAGTGAAAGTGTAAAACGAGAGAGTGAACGTGTAAAACGAGAGTAAACGAGAGTATTTTTTGCGTTTTTTGCGTATGTTTTTGCGTTGGAGACTTGGGTACTAAACCATATCAACCTACACCTATTTATACTAACTTATAAGCCTAAAAGTGACAAAAAAACAGCCAAAAATCGATCGCAACGGCTATATAGCCGTTAAAAAACGGCTACTTTTTTTTTTTTAAAAAAAGGGCAAAACCGGGTCCAACCGGTTCCGGGTCGGGTCGGGTTCTAAGAAAATCTAGAAACTAATACCCGGTTCCAACCCTACGGGTTTTTTCCGGGTCCAAACCGGGTTCAACTATACCGGGCCGTACCCGTACCCGGTTCCGGGTCGGGTCCGAACCCGGTTTTTTTTCCCACCTCTAATCGTAACCCTATCAAGTGTCAACTATTAATTGTCAACCACTATACCTCCACAACATTAAATCTGATATTGACTGAGAAAAAGATATAGTTACAATAATATTTGATGACTTAAGGCGTTACGAAGGGAAGCGACCTGAATACACGAATTAAAATTTTGTGTATAAACCTTTTTATATGATCCGATCTCGACTTAAAATTCGAATTCTATTGTAAGAAAATCCCAATTCAATGATCCGAGTGATCCGAAACGATTTGATCAACATTCCTGGATGTCAATAGTTCAAGGTATGATGTTTGCTAGACTTAGAAATTTATGTAACTATCTAACCTAGTTTTATAAATTTAAGTGTCACATATGACATATTTAAATAAGATGCATTGAAGAATAACCACGGTCAAGAATCAAGATCGATGTAATTATGAGAATCTAAATAGATTTTTAGCGAAGGTTAAATAAATATACGTATATCTATGATATATAATGTATTTATGCTTTATAATTGTAAACTTTTTATAAATTCAAAAGAAAAAATCTATATGACATGAAAACCAAAATATACAAGTATTAGAAAGCAATTTTTATTTCAAAACGAATCAAAAAGTCAAATAGAATATTACAGTCTACGAACACATCCAATAGTTATTTTTATATTCAAGGATTCATAATTTTGCTTCAAATTACTCATTTTCATTATTTTTATATATTAAATTATTAAGATTTTTGATTTTTTAGTTAATTATAATAATAATAATAATAATATTTTATAATAATAAAGCGTAGCAGCCATTGAAATTGAAGTGCGGAAAGATGACAGCAAAAGAGTCAACGTGATTCCACTTCCAAATTGCTAGCAAACAAACCACCCCCCTCTGAATCTGAAGTCTTTTAACCTTTTCACCCAACGTATTTTATTTATTCCACTAAATCTTAATTAATTAATTTATTTTTGTTACTTCATTAAATTAATTAATTAGTACATTTATTAATTAATTAAGTTGGCAGTACAAAAATACTAGCAGAAAACGAGAGTCTCCTCCTGCATCCCTAACAAACACTCCAAACACTAAAAGTTGCAAAACTATCATTTATCACTCCCATTTTTTGTTCTTTCTCACCTCTAAACTTTGTCTTTTCTATCTTTTTGGTTATTACTATTTTATGCATACTTGTAGTTTTGTTACCAAATTATAAGTTGTTTATAGTTTTGTTACTATATATAAAAACAAGAAAGTTTGTTGACTAATGTTTATAGCTTTATTTTATGGTAATTTCACAACACTATTGCAACTATGGTAGATAAAATGGTTTAGCCTAAGTTATGAGTGGCAACATGTTGGGTATGTTACAATTTTAGTAGTTTATGTCTCGTGTCTAATTGTAAAATCATGTATCCGTTTGCATATTTGCCAGGAATTTGTCACTCCTTATCCATTGGGTTCGTGGG
This sequence comes from Flaveria sonorensis, assembly GCA_025506505.1. Lineage (NCBI taxonomy): Eukaryota > Viridiplantae > Streptophyta > Magnoliopsida > Asterales > Asteraceae > Flaveria > Flaveria sonorensis. Next base: position 5,243,897 of record CM046436.1, read on the forward strand.
GTTTCCACGTGGTATCAAGTATACCTACTTAGGATATTTTGTGATTAAGAATGACACCAAACTGCAGCTTAAACTCACCTAAAAACCAATATCAAAATCATATACTCAACTATACTTTTAATGGCTTCATATTTATAATCATCTTAACTCTCTAACAACTTTAGATTATATATGTATACATTAAAAACATATAATTAACAAGAATATCAGTGGCATTTCTTTTGCCATTTATATCCATGTTAATTATATATGTAACTATGATTCTAATATATTAAAAATCTGTAATTTTCTAAAATTATAGATCTTATCAATGATGGATTTTGGGTATTAAATAACTGAAACTCAACTTTCCAGTCTTTCCATTTATAAATTCATTGTTCAACTCATCTTGATAGACTTCCCTAATTTTCATGGAAGATGTTGATTTCCATGGAAAAAGTAAGAGAGAGGTGTATTGGAAGGTGGAAATCAGTAGAAAATTAAATACTATATTTTTATAACAAAAATTGGTAGCTAGTTTTTTAATAGTATTATTTATTGTTAACATACATTTTTTCTTTAGTTAATCGACATTGGTGATAAGTGAAGAAAGGGAATGAAAATGACACTTGACATTATCATATGTTAAGACAAGACTATAATCATGTGTAGGTTCATATAAATAGATATGATTTTGTTAGACTTTACTAAAACAAGATTGTTCGTTTGTTTGTACAATTTAAAGTTTAAAGCGTATACTTTCTTGTATGATACGTTGATGTTGAAACTCCGATTTGTTGTTAGACAGCCTAATGTCTTTATGTTAGTGAGCGTATGAGGACGAATAATCTTCTTGCCTGATACATCCACATCAAAAAATTTTGATTTGTATTTTGTTAAAAGTTAAAAGAATTTGTGTCATTGACATTTGACAATTTCTTGGGTATGACAACCAACTTACTAGCCATTTAGTAAATTACCTTACTGGTAAATTCATATAATATGTAACTAAACGCATTTTATTTGATAAATGAGCGGTAATTCAAATAATAAGCAATTGAACATATTTTATTTTGATAGATTTCATAGATACGTTAACATACACCTTTTTATACGAGGCGTCAAGTATATGGTCTCATTTTGTTTGTAAAATTTGTTGAAATGAAATTAGACTAATATCACTTATTACTGTGTTTACTGTAAAGTTGAACTAGAATTTAATACTTTCAATTCTCTCGATCACTTGAATGCAACTTTCCTTTACACTAGCGTTGGAATTTGACACGTTTTAGTAAAATGCTTAGAATTTATCGAAAAGCACTCAACCCTAAGTTAATCCTTAGTTTTCTTTGGCTTTTCAATCAATCAAACGCACAAACCACCTTATACTTGAAAAATACTATGGTGATTCGGCTGGTCATCTCACCGCCCAAAACCTCATTACCTGAAATCTGGTGACACCATTCATGCCATCATGTGTAGGAAGTTTGATAATAATATATGAACATAAATATGAACTGATATAACGCAAATACATGAACTCGTCTCATATAAAAACAAGTGACGGCATAAAATCTAGAATATTAATATAATAAAAATTAATTATTTTATGATTTCTTAAAAATTATTTCTAAGGTAATATAATTAATGATGTAAAGGGTGGGATAGGTATCACAAGACAGGACTATGTAAAGAATAAATTAAGAGGTATGGGTTAGGTTGACCTGACCCGAACAACACGGAAGAATGTGTTGAATGCCACCATTTAAGATTTTAAATAATATTAAATATACATTACACTATTTTTTTAATAATTTTTTTTTTCATAACTTATACCCTTCAACGAACTAAAATCTCCTCTTCTTCTATTCCTCAAACTTTTTGTGTTAGCCGAAAGTCAAATTGTTATGTATTATTTTTGAATAGCAGCCGATTTTACGCAAAAGAAAAGCCAATAGGGAGCGGGACAAAGTACAAACACGAAGAAACATATAACAGGTAGAAAAAAAAACCAATGTTATAAGAAAAAAACAAACAAAAATCAGAATCGTCATGCAAAGACATGATACATTAGAAGTAGAGGATGGAGAGGAACACCTAAACACCATTTGGACCAACAAAGATATTTTTGGTTGGATTTTAAATCAACCACTTTAACAACTGAACTTTGATTATATTGTTTTGTGAGCTAAAGAAAAAAATATAACGATCACAATATGAATTTTGTTTAGAAGCAGTTAAAAATTTATATTGTGCGCCCAGAAAATAAATAATTTAAAGAACAACTCTTGTTTTTTTTTTAATTAAATAAAAGGGTATTTATTCATATCACGATCTTGGAAAAAATATCTGGTTAATGTTGTTTTGACTACTAAATGGGAGTGTTTAAGAAGCAATGCGCTTGATTTTACAATATTGTGTATATATGAAAAGTGCAAATTAGATAGATTGAATGGAATATATAAAATGATGAGCGTATATTTTGTAAAAATATTGTGTAGTATGATTCATGTGGTAGAACTTATAGTACAAAAGTATCTTGAGATATGTTTGCCCCCCTTCCAAGGCATTGATCCTTAGCATCCACATTTACACCTAAATGGCAATTGTCTTTTGCTGGAACACCATCCTTGATGCATGCTAAATCTACATATGTTGGTCAACAAAAGTCAAATCAAACTTTATCATCCATCATCATAATATTCAATTACCTTTGTAATAAAATTACTAAAATGTGCATCATTATTAGGGTTAGGAAATGAGCAGAAGTCAGATGACTTCACATGGGGATGTTTTAGCCTCTAGAAATTGGATTTAAAAGATTTGAGGGTACAATAATAAAAGACAAATGAAAGTATCATTTTTTGACCTTTTGGGGTAAAATAAAGGCGCCCCTCACCATCTGTAAGAAAAGAAACACACCAAATAAAATTACTTTTTCTACACCAAATCTTCCAAAATATTCATCCAAACAAGTCTCAAATAATACAGTACCAGATTACTGGTATGCAAGAAGAAACTAATTTATACAAGTTAACAAACAGGTGACCCCATCTAACTGTATTTTTTTACACAAGCTATTTGAACCACGCCACTTCTGATTTTCAAGTTATAAATAAGTTATATTTATAACTGCATATTTCTAGAAAATCATAAACACGTTACTTTTTAGTTATACCTATACGTGTCATGGAAGATGTTACTTCAATAGTTAAAAAGAATGTTAAAAATTCCTCTTATCCAGTTATCCACTCAATACTTGCTGACCGTGCAAAATGTTTTTAATAAACCTATAGATATGAAGAAATTTAATTACAAAAATGATATATTAGGCATGGTATTGATTTATAACAACTCACATTTCAGCTTAAATCGATTAAATTAACATTAAAATTACTCTTTTTTTCCAACTTAAATGTATATTAACATTTCAAAATTAACTTTACTAATTATTGGTGTTACGAAAACTTTTGCCTGTCATGTGACACCCCTCCAACACAAATCTGGCAATGATGGTGTTGTTCATCATATAATCATGGATCATTTTAATCTGAAAACCTCAAAGGGGCAGGTGGGGACTGATCTTGATGACAAATCTTGTCAAAATTAATTAGCCATGATTGAAAATTTTGTGAGGTGATGTAAGCTTTAGATGGTGTCAAGATTGAAGGGACCATGAGCCAGCAAAAAAACCAAAATAATCAAATAACACATGCCAAATCAAAATTAAAACAATACAAGTTGGATTTAACATAAAAATTTTAACCCCCATGATAATCCATACAAACAATTTAACAATTTGCAATCTTAACTTTTACTTTCATCATCAATAACAAATTTTTTTCATAATTTTTTTCTATTTACGTTATCTTTTCATCCGATTTCACTCATAGTTATAATTAAAAACAAAATGAGAAAACATATAGAAATCGAGTAAGAACCAAGTGTGAATCCAATGAAAATCAATGATTATTATACGAGTAGAATTGCTTTTGAAAATAAAAATAAAAGTTTAAAGCTTAATTACCACTATGATTTTATCATTGACCAAGGACTTACAGTTTGGTTATTAATAACCAACTTGCCTTAAAAGAAAGCACAAGTGAAGAAGAGTGTTGTAATATATGAATTTCAAATCTCAAATGGTATATACATCATGATCAGCCATTGTTCTTGATCTACTAACCAAAAAAGATAGCATTTCTCCCTGTGATAATACCAAAATACCCACGGTTTAGCCCCTAATATTACGATATCCATACATCAAAATGTCAAAAATATAGTGGGAAAAACGTGGGTATTTTGGATAATTTCCAAACTATTCAAAACCATAAAAGAAAAAAAAAAGAGTAAAAACTTGAAAGTAAACTAACAAACCAACAAAAAGATTCAAACTTTTTAGTTGTGCAGAGGATCTGGGCAACTGGGGACTCTTCTTTTCACATCTTCAAAGCTTTCATCTTTTGGGACACTAAATCCGCCATTAAAGAACCTTCTGTAAAGCTCCGATCTTTTCACCTCATCTGAATCTTTTTCCGGTGGTGGCAGCGGTGGTGGTGATGAGGGTGGTGTTCTTATTGCAGAAACTCTACAACAATCACTATTCAAAGCCCAAATATGAAGCACGAAGAAGATGATCATGAAGACCACCATTGATGAATGCACCACTGATCTTGATCTCCTCCTTGTGTGGGAAAATGACATGGTGGTTGAGAACCCACATAAAGTAATTGAAGAACTGATATTCTCCGGTGATCGGTGGTTGTGAATATTATTGGCCGGTGGGCTGGTGGTGATGATATGTGTTAATGGATCTTATGATAATAATAATAATATGAATTTTGAGCATCTGTTGGTTTCTCTGTCTCTCTCTAAGGCAGATGTACAGAGAGATTGTGGTTGTGTTTCTCTCTCTATAATCGACGGTTAAATATGATGGGATCTCAAGAAAAGACTTGTGAGAGTTGAGAGGGAGATGGTGAAGAAGTTAATTTTCATGCAATTATGGACCCCACTTGTATAGAAGAACAAAATGATGACACAACATATCAACCTTTTTACTACTCAAATATTTTTTTAAACTAGTTGTAAAATTTTATAATTGTAATTTATCAATCCATAAAAGTTATGTTATCTTATTAGATATACATGTATTTTTATCAACCACCCAAAGTTGTTTTAGCTAATTAAACGCATCATGTATTCTTTCAACTGTAACATTTATATCACGACTATCTGAGTTAACCCTATATCAACAACCCTTAGATAAACATATGCATTGATATGTTCAAAAAATAACAATCACAACGATCCCCAAGGCAAGGCCGGCCCTGAGAGTGGGCAGGGTGGCGACCGTCTAGGGCACATCTTCCCGCTGGCCTGTATTTTCTGATAAAACTAATATTATATATCTTTTTTTAAAGAAAGCCCTAATATATTTTGTTAAATAATTGAACTCATTAACCATTAACAAACTCATTAACATTTTAATTATTTTAAGCCTACAAATATTAGAGTCCATTAAAATTTAAATTATTTTAGCCCATTTCCACTTCCATTTACATATTACTAGTATTTAAATCCATTTTAAAACTCAAAGAAAATAATTTGCGATTTGAGGTGGGGGCGGTAAAAGAACGACCAGAACACAGATTGATTAATCAAATTATGGTCTCATTTTTTTACTTGCAGGGGGCCTAAAATTTTATATATGAGTTATTCACTTTATATAATAAGTGGCCCGTTTTTCTTTATTCGTATAGTGCTCAAATTTTTCGACAATTCTCGGTTATGACCCTGCCCCTATGTGATTGGGTGCACGTTCACAAGTCTTTCTTTATTCACAAATTCCTTCGTTCAAATGTCATAGTGATGTATATATACATACATGTTCAAGAGACATAAAGTTTACCATTAATCAAAAGTTTAAATAAAAGTCAAGACTCTTAAAAACACACATTCATTGAAAGATAATCAAGAATTTTTAACGAAAACATAACCTCGGCTTGACTCACACGTATTTATCCATCACTAGCTCGAATACACCTTCCCTAAAGTGACAAAGGGAATTTAGTTCATAATCGTGTTAACTAGAAGAATAGAATTAAAGAAGATCACAAACAACCTATAAAAGTTAAGAAATTAGAGATGTACACAAACTTAAATGATTAAATGGTTACAAATACCATATACAAATATAAAAATAATAAAAAGTAAAGATGAAAAAAATTAGAATTCTAGTGAAATCAAGGAACAAGTTTACGAAAATTCATTTTATTGTTCCTAGTGTCCCTCTTCCAAATGGAGGGGGAAATCCTACATCTATAGAAAAGTGCGTGGAAGAGTCACAATCGAGCACCCGAGAGGCGTGGTTGCCCTTCAAGAGTCGTCACTTTCTTCTTATCGTTAGATCTTAGACTTGCAAAGATGCTCTGTGGCTTGGTGTTATATCAACTCTAAGCAAATCTTGACCGTCATGTTGGAGATGTGGTCATGCAAGGCATAGGCGAGATCTTGGCGAGCTCAAAATTAATGAGAATTCGAGAACCCTAGACAAACATGGTCGTGCTTATCTTAGGCGTCATCATGCATGCCCTAAGTGTGGTCACACATCTTTTTTAAATTCTTAAAAATATTCAGTTGTTCAACGTAATCCACCAATACCTCATCTTTTTTCGAACAAACATGGAAATTCATAAATGTCACTGTGGTAAAAATATTTTATGGGTCCAAAGCTTTAACAACATCGTTTATAGTCAACCGAAAAAGCCGAAGTCAACATCACTTTACATTTCTTTATAGATATATATCTCATGTATACTTGAAATCAAAACATCTATAATTTCTACCCACCCATCAATTACTCCATTGAATATAATTATTATAATCCACTTGTTTTGATAACGAAAGCTTTTAATTTTATCATAAGTATACAGCTGTTGAAATGAATGTGCTTCATTTTATCATAAATGTTATATTTGAAAATTAAACATAGCAGGAAAAGAATGTGTTTTATTTTATCATAAATGTTATATTTGTACATAGCAAATGGTTCAATTAACTTCACATTTTAGTTATTCATAGAATACGATAACCATAGTTCAACGCTTAGTTCAATTAACAACTTATAATTATTTAACCTAAGTCCATACTAGTAACTATTTATAATTCAACTTTGAACTTGACACGTTTAAATGATCATGACAAATTGTAGGACTCAATCAAATAAATGATAGCATGATGAACCTAGCTAAAAGTAGCCATCAAAATATAATCCAAACGAGTCAAATGTATTGATATGTCCAAAAAAACATTATTTGAACACATAATATTGAAATCCGTTGTTCATTCTGAGTCGTCATTGTTCCATTTGTAACTTGTTAGGATAAGTTTGTATGTTTACGAAGTAAATAGGATACACATGTCGAATCATTTTCACGCTACTTGAGAAGTCCCATCAATAACCATTTATTTTATTTTTAACATAGTAAGATTCATCACCGATAAAATGTTATGTTTGACTCAACAACCATCACACAACTAAAGTACTCTACTTTATAAGGTCAAAGTCATATAATCTATAAAGGGAACATATTTTTATACAGCCTATTAAGATGGTCTATTATATGAAAATATTAATCTAGTAGGAGTTACACATATATTTTAATTTAAATCGAACTGAAAAGTCTAGCATTTTAATAGATTTAGTCAATACTAATTATGGAGTAGCATTTTTCTTAAAAAAGTTATCAAATGTATCCATTTTCAGGCATATTTATACGTTAGTATGTTATGCCATATGTATGGGTCACGAGTGCAGGAGACTTTAGTGCCACCTCATATCACAATCACTAACACACTAATCTTCCATTCGTGAATGATGCAAGTGTCTCACACGTGAGTACACTCACGGGTGTGAGTTGGAATACCAGTATACCACTCAAGTTTCACACTCACATTCATTAGAGACACCACTCCTCCATAGGTGAGTAATGATAGTGAGTTTATGTGAAGCCTACATAGCCGCAACTCACACTTATCCTAACGTGAGTATATATACCAGACGACCTTGTGGCCCATAATAGACAAGTTTATATGTTAATGTTGATATTTGAAGAATTCATGAACATAAGGTTAATATGTAATTTTGTTAGTTTTTTTTTCTTACATTTGTTTGTTTTTTTACGTTAGGGTTATATAGATGGAAAAAATTTGTAAGTATAAATATATATAAAAAAGAAAGATTTATGTTTTTCTTTTTCTCTAACTGTCAGGTATTTGAATTTAATAAATATCACATGGTAATTGTTTAGACTTTAATAAACATACTAAAGAAAAGGTAATGGTAATCCGCTAATCATAATGTCTTTGTAGCCTCATGAAGCTCATGAAAACGACAAGCTTCTCAATGTGCATAAAACCAGAAGACAAAACACATGCCGAGGTTTGTAATTATACCATATAATCTGGGTTCAAAGTTCAAACTAATCATTATACAATTAATAATAATTTAACTTTCAAAAGTAGGATATCCGTAATAATTTAAGAACAATCTAACAAATGGTCCTATATATACCAAACTTAATGCATATCAATTGTTGATTATGTATCGGACTTCAATTCTGGTAAAAAATCACGGACGAAGTATCACTCGTGTATCAACATTTCACTCTTTTATCACTAATAAATGTATTGATCTTCTACTGAAAAAACTTATTACATGTGCAAAATAGACTCGCATATTATCCATTTTCTTCATGTTTGAGACATTGAAATGCCACACAATACTTGCTTTTTTTAATTAGGTGTAATGTTTGGGCATCGAGTATTGTTAATCCACAACTCACTTAAACACATATGAAAAGATCATTAAACATATGTGGTTTTATCAGCAATGACGATCCAAACATATAAAAAATATTTAGAATAAAAAATCAATGGTTGTTGATGGTCAGTTCATAATGCTTGTTTCAACCACTTATTCTAGTCGTTTTTTTGCATCATTCTTAACTTTTTGAAAGGTAAGAGCAACGATTGTTTATGATATCTAACATTAAAGGGTGGTGTTTATGTCTAGTTAAGTGTTTTATTGGGTGATTTCAATTCGAACATCTATTTTTTATGACTATAATTGCATTATACGAGTTGTTGGTTGTTAAATCAATCATATGTTTAAGACCGTAGAATTCATATCAATGTATACAAAGGGCAAAAGGTTGGTGTTATGCAACCTTATTAGTAATTAAAAAGATAATGGAGCTTAGTGCTTGTTTTATGATGGTTAAGTGTCTTACATTCTTAATGACTTAAAAACGACTAATCTTTGTATTACAACATTAATGATCTAGGAACTATGAAGTGTTGAGAAGTACTTCTATCATGCCTTTGTAAATGGTGGTGTTTGTGTAGTTCATGTTAATATCTTAACATCTGCTGCATCGTATGGATATAGCATAGATGGTAGGACGGTAGCCAAACGTTGCTCTTAAATTACACTTTATCATCATGATGACCACACTCAAATTCAACCATACCATTCTAATTATTTGTACATTGTCAATATTGCACTAAACATGTTGCTATTCACGGGTTCTTGCATTATGCTAAGTTAAGAATGTCTAGAACTTGTTCTCACATTGATAATTTATTGACAAATGTTAATAAATAATGCAATAGCAATATCCTGTGGTTCTTGTTAGAGAGATGTGTTAGGAGATATGACCAGAATAATCACTTAAGTAGGAGTTTTATATCATGTCTTATCCATCTTTCTCTTCCTTTCAGTAAAACATGTAGTATACTCTAAATTTACAGGACACTAAGCATACCCATTTTAGCAAGTGAGTGTCTCACAATACTTACGTGGGGCATATATTGTATAAACCATCAATCATAATCCTTAGGTCTCCAAAAAGTTCCGGGTTAAAACCTTCAATGAGTAAACGTTTTGGATGACCACATCCATTAAAAAAATTATGTAAAATTTCAATAACCATACTAATAATAGTAAATGTAAGTATTATATTTAGATAGAAGTGTGAGCTTTTTAAATATTTAAGCATTACAAACATGTCATGCTATATTGTTCAATCTGTAATGCATAATACATCATTTTAATAGAAAGATGATGATGTAGTTAATCTTTTCTCTTTGATTTACCTTTTATTTAGTAAGAAGGATCGAAGCGAAGTCCTGCAAACTAAGCAGCAATAGTGCGTTCGAGCTCCTTCTATAGATGATGAAATGATTAAAGAGTAAATTCACAAGCATCAGCATACAATGTAATGCTTCACTCGCTTTGGCGGAACTCACATTAACGAAGGTAGCGAAAGAGTTATCCAAGCCTATGATATTGGTGCAACAAATCAGCTACAAAGAAAATGAAACTGAGAGATCCTGAGCTACTAGGTCTTCCTAAAAGGGAATTTTCATATGTCTGTATCTCAAAGTCATGGCATACAAAGTCATGTCCCGACGCATTACACACGTTGACTCATACAAAGCAAACACTTTTGCAATGGTATAGAATCTTGGTCCCTAGCCTTGATGCCTACAACTCAATAAGTTTCCCATTGAGGGACAAGTCTTTCATGCCTTTTTTTCTTTTTCTTCATTTTATATTCTTTTTTAAGAGCATAATAATTTCTTCGCTGTAAAGATCAGCGTCTTTTATCCTCCCTAAAATTTCAATGTTGTCGTCTACACCCAACAAACAACACAAATTTGTTCTAAAGCTTCCTTTCATTCCAGCGACAGTACTGTTCGATTCATAATGACTTTCTAGGTAGATTATTCTTGCATTTCGGATCGACATTTCAATTGAAGCTTTAGACAAAGGCTCAAGGCTCAACTAGTTTAGATTAACAAGTTGAAATGTTAATCTGGGGCATGAATAGTAAAAGCCTAAAGCTAGCTCGTGACTCGCCTAGCCCACCCGTTTGTTTTTTAAACATAATGATATAAAAAAAAGTCCTAATATTTTCTTATGGCAAGATTCGAATGAATAAAATTAGGGATAAGGTTAGATAATCACTAATTTTGATTCATTCTTGAATACCTTTTTATTTGCTTTTTATTAAAACTGGTCATAATTTTTCAGATTCCAAAATTATATATATTAGAAATTAATGTTATAATTATTGGTTATAATTTATATATATTAGAATTTGATATTTAATTCTATCAAGTCAAGTGAACGAGTCAAAATGTTAGTTAATAAGCAAGACAACGAAATAGATGATTTTGGATCAGGCTTTGGTTTGCTTACAAACCGAGCATGTTTGGTTGTAAACGATCCAATTTCAACTGAAAGATGAGCCTTTTGAACAAAGTTAGTTTTTTTTTTTCCGCAATCGTGCTACTTTTAACAAATAAATTATAAATTCAAATATGTTTACTCTATAATTTATAAAAGTCACTATTTATAAAAGTTTGAGCTTGAAGGACTGTAGGTCTGTTGTACAACGGATTACTGTACAAAGGAAAAGTTGAAGTGTCAGGTGGCTTTTTGTGACCAAAATCACATAGAAAAAGTGGGATTTGTTTTGTTTGGAATTAAAAAAGAAAAAAAGCCCAAATTTAGATCCTTTTCATGTAATTTAACTATTTATTTATATAACGCTTAAAGTAGAACATCTTTTAAGATTAACTATTAAATTTTGGCATCTTTTACTTTCTGTTTTGGCCATTCTTTTGTTTGCTGTCCTTTTCATTTTCGTGGTTATGTCTTTTAATTTTAAGACAGTCAAAACCACTTTTATATCAAACGACATTTAACTTTTATAATTAGATATATTGACGTATCTTAATTAAATTACTAGTAACTAAAACTTAGAGTTAAAGTTGGAGTCCTACATTTTGGCCATTTTATTAGACAAAACTCAACAACAAACTTGTTATGATAATTATTCATATAATTGTAAGGGGGTCCTACTTTTTGTACTAATATTTCATAACTAAATTATTTATTTTAATAAACTATTTATATCAATTTTTAGTATAACATATATAAATATAATTAATTGTAATTACTTTTATAATATAATAGAAATAAAGATAATTAACTATTAGTTCTTTTAATGTAATAGAAATAATATATATAATTACGCCAAACTGAATTTTAAAAATCCAAAATATGGTGAAAAATGATATGTTAACGGAAAATTAAGTGTAAATTTATGATAATTATACAATTGAAATTATCTGTGATAACGAAATTGAAAGTTAAGAACATCATTTGTCAAATTTTCATTATAGATTATTATTACTAGCCAATGGATCATAATTTCGAGTATTAAAATCTAAAATATTTATAATTAATTATGAATATATTAATAAATAAATTTACTAAACTATAGTGTAATTCTGTAATATTTATAATTAATAAATCAAACTTAATCCGGCGGTTGAAGAAAAGATAGAACGAGCGGTTATCTTGAAGGAAAGATAACATATACAGTTGTCATATAACCAACTTTAACACCGTTAACATAGCCAATGTTAAGTTGCTTTTGAATGTAGATAATAGTAACTATAAATACTATAATATGTATCTATAATATGTATAACTTTTTTCTAAATTGTATTTTAGTAATTGAGGACCCACATGAACATCCTTGGAGGCATCCTTGCACAAGATGAAGCCCCAAAAACATTCAAAAAAATTTGCGGATCAATGCTCAACTTTGTGAACATGTCAACTCATGTCTTGAGTCTAACATTAGGATGCATTGGAGTAGGAATTGTCGAAGTTAATTGAACATGCGAGTTGGTCGTTAATTTTATAGATGTGTGTAACATAACTATTTTTAGTTATACTTTAGTTATAACTTGATAGAAAGGTATACATGTGTAAATAATAATTAGGTAACATAAATATTCTAATTGAATAATTAATACGCTTTTATTTTTTAAAGTTTCAACCTTATTTTTAAATGATATACAAAGGTATTTCAAATATATGATACAGGCTTTCGTGGTTCCACTTCCACTAAAAGGTTGCAACCAAGCACACGCATTGGTTTGTCCCAACTGCAGGGCCCAAACTATATAAATGGGCCTGTAAGTCAGAATTTTTAGAATTTTCATATTTATAAATGGTTGTTAAATCCAGGTCTTCTTCTTCATATCGATTTCTAAAGGGAGTTTCTAATGAATGATAATTATTTTTTTTATATTTAGTAGATTTTGTAATTTGTGTTCCATATAAACATGTTAAGATTTGTTTAAGTCCATGGTTGAGAATAGTTGACTAACTTTTTTCTAGGTTTTGGATTTGTTCATAATGATCAACTTAAATCTAGTCTTATTTCCACCTATTCAGTCACTCTAAATACAATTTCAAAATATTTGATTTTTCATTATTTAAATCATTCATCTCCATCACTTGTATTGATTTATCATTCAATGAATGGCTGAAAATGTTCTATCTAATCCAATTATAAGGTTTCTTACTTAATAGTTGTACATAAGCAAAACATTGAAAGTCAATCATGCATTCCTATATATTAATCTAGTCAAATTTATTAGTCAAACCAACTTGAATGTGAATATCACCTTGACTCAATGCGCAAGCATCTCAAGCACTGTTTCAATAGTTGTAGACTATGTGAACATAAGCTTGGCCATATAAAGTCTCATTAGTTTGGGCAAGTTTAGAGTGATGTCTGACTAGATCTACAAGGTTTGAATACGTTATAACACAAACTCAAACAACATAAAGTTGTCCTTAAAAGAAAGTGGTGTTGTTCTCCCAAGGAATGATCATGTATAAAGGGTTTCAAATGTGTGGCATAAATAATTAGGTCGAGTTGGACTTTCATATTCAATATGTCTATCTGTCAACTCGACATAATTGACAAATCTAAAAAATTTCAATGCATTTAAGTGTTCAGAGGGTCACAGGTCCCAGTCCCTTGGGTCTTTTTTCTTTCTTTTTTTTAAACAACCATCAAATCTTATTAAAAAAGGGAACTTACAAGATGAAATTACACTCCTTTGAAATATGTCCCGTTTGTTACACCTATGGATAAATCAAACAAAATAATAAGAAAATGATGATGAAAGTAGTAATAATACTTTTTGGGAAATAGGTGGTGGGCGATGGATGGGGATGTGGTGACGTATAATGCATACTCCAAAGGTGGTGAATTGTGATAGACCATGAGAGTGGGTAATGGATTTTAAAAGGTGGACTAAATGAATATGCAAGTAAGAGAACCATACAAATGAGGTGGGAGTCCTAGTGTTACAAGACTTTGATGTTTAAGAAACGTGATTTATTTACAAAATCAATCTTGATACGAAAAGATTGAAAAAGACCCCATACCAAATAGAGGGTGTCTTCTATTTACTCGTTTGAAATAGAGTTTCTTCCTTGCCATTACCACCATCACTCTTACTGTCACCAACGTCTTAAGTCTGTGTCACCTCCAAACACCTTAATTAGTGTAACTATGAACATTAAAGGATTTTCTAAAGAACTAAAAGTATAAACTCTAATCGTTTTTTTTCTTCAAAGTCCAGTTAATCATTGAAGAACTTTGAAGTTGTGGTTGTAGCAAAATACAAAGAGAGATGAGATGTTATTATTATTATTTTTTTTATCTTATAACAACCTTTGTAAGAATAATAACAAACTAAAAGTAAAAAAATAACAACCATGGATGTATAATAGTTCCGGAATGTTAATAAACATATCTTAGGTTGCTCCTCAATCTCTATTAGAGTTTTTCACTACTATTAACAACTCTTTACGGGAGTAATAATTTCCTTCACGTGACAGTGATCACTCTTATTGTCTCGTTAATATATATGTGTGTGTTATATTCGATTATTTTCTTAACAAAATAAGAGAAGTAGTTTATTAGAAAAAAACACGTATACACTTATTATGCATAATACAATAGGGGATGGTTCTTGAGAAAACCAATAATTATATGAAAACCACAGAAACCAATAACATAATTCATAAATTTTATGTTATTTTAATTGTTAAAGGGGTATTTAAGTATTTGTTACATATATGTTGAACATAAATACGAGAATGAATAGTCTTACGTATACGTAACACTATGTCAAATGAAAAATTATTACTTATACGTAACCTATATGTGACGTATATGTAAAACCATGCTACGATTTTTCATTTGACCCATACCCTTATTTATATATACGCACACACAAATATAAAGGGTAGCGAAAAAAAATTTATAAGTTATGTGACCGATTTCATTAGTTTTCTCTAGTTTTCACATAATATTGTGGTTTTCTTAGGATCACTCCTCTAATACAATATATGATACAAACATATATTCCTGCCTTGTTAAACATAAAGGGTAGAATTTTGTTTTGATACAAATCAACCTCCCTCTTTCAACCAAACTAAAAATTGCTAGAGTTATAATAAAGTTTCTTTTATAACACCAGCACAACTCATAATTTTCTTCCAAATTTAGAAAATCATACCGTTGTTTGTAACGCCCTGACTTTCAGAAAAACAACAATTTCTAATGATGGATAAAATAAAGCAGTCCACCATCATCAATTGTCTAATTAGGCTCAGACCATCATCCCTTCTCTTTTGGCCGTGAGATGCCAACGGGATGTGACCACCCTTATTGTCACATGTAGCTCATTAGTAAAAGTTTATATAGACAATTTTGTCATCATAAAACACTTTATGCATGGTCATGTGTTACATTGTGTAGACACCCCACATATTGTGCATAGACCTTTTTTAGAACGCTTAGAGCCTCGCATTCATGAAATACATCAAAAGTCTAGCTAAAAAATTCATTGTTACTAAGTTTATCACATAACCTACTTTTTTTTATACTAGTAACCCCGTATAATGAGTCATATACCATTTCCATGCACATGAATTCATTATACCATTTCCATGCACATGTGAACATGTAAGTGCAATATTTATATAGTGAGTGTATCACGTCATTTTCAGATGGTATCATAACAGTATTGTGTTGTCATCATAATCGTGGCAGATTATAATCATGCCATGTCAAAGTGAAGTCATCAAAATCATGAATCATAGCTAACAAGTTTAAACGAATAAAATACAAGTCAAGATTTTTTATAAACACCTAGCTTTTCTTAACATTGATTCACCTAGAATGTTTAGTATCCCAATATAGTATAATACCAAGTGTACAACTTCTTTATTACCTATACAAGTGATGTACATGCTAACACACCTAATCATGTAACCAACACTCATGGTCATGAAGGATGTGTGCTTACAGACATGAGGTGTGTATAAGTTCTTGACTACACATTTTTTTAATCCAAAACGACCTTAAGTTATGTTAAACTCTCCCGTTGATCGATTTCAATGACTCTTGGTTAAGAAGATTAGGACGTATTTACCTATCTTTAAAATATTAGAATATATATCATTAAGGTCTACATGACCACCCTTATTGTCACATACAGCCCCTAGATGAACAATTATTTAGGCAACTATATCACCACAACACTTTATGCATGGTTTTGTACCCCTTGTCTAGAATGTTTAGTGCTTCATAATAATGAACAGTTATAAGTTGAGTGTCTAGAGGATTCATCATTAATAAGTCTGTCACATAACCTACTTTATCGTATAATTGACCTAGTGTAATGAATCATATACCGTTCCATGCACGCATGAACATGGAAGTACCATAATTGCATCGTGAATATATCACGTCATAATCACATAATATCATAATAATATGTTGTCATCATAATCGTGGCAAAATTTAACAACGCCATGTTGTAGTCAAGTCATCAAAATCATGAATCATAACTAACAAGTTTACACGAACAAAACACAAGTGGCACTCTAGAAATAACATATGTTTGTATGTGTACCAAGTTTTCATGAACATCGATTCACCTAAAATGAATCTAGAATGTATAAAATCCAGATATAGAGTAAAACGAAGTGTACAACTCCTTTCTTACCTATATAAGTGGTAATAAAAGTGATATCTTACACATAAAGTACAATTTAAAACACCTAATTATAAATAACGAACACTCAAGTGAAGGATCCATGAGACATGTATAAATTCTTGTCATACACCTTTCTTTATCCAAAGTTATAACATATAAACTTTCATGTTAAAAGATATAAACTTTCATGTCATTTAACATTTTTAGAACACGTTTACTTGTTTAACAATCTTTAAAAAATTATATATCTATCATTAAGTTCAATTACCTAATGTTATCACTTTTACTTTTAATATGTTGTTAAGACATGTAGCCTTGTAACCTATTTTTATAATACTAATTATCACTTTGAATTGTACATTAGAGTTGTACCATTAGCATTAAAGTTATACATATCTTTTGTTTTTTTAAACGCAATACTTTGACATATTTCACATTCTAACCCTTACAATTTTCCCATTTCAACTTTGATCTCCTATATTTTTCATCTTTTACAAACTTTTCGTTTTACATTTCAATCTAAATTTTAAGAGTTAACCCGACGTAACGTGCTCATATGGTTCAACGTTGTTACGCCTATTTTTTCTTGTTTAACTGACCCATCGTAATGTGCGGTGGTCGTAGATTAACTCAGTTATTGTTTTTAATGTTTTACGTTTCACGTGTGTGGTTCAACGTTTTTACATATACTTTATGTTCGGTTTTACTTTTTCGTTTATATTTCCTTTTAATACGAGTTTTTTCTGTGTTGATGGTCGTTCATGGTGGTGTGTCATTGATGCTACTTGGCATGGTTTTATGCCCCTTACGCAACGCAAGGGGGCTTAAAACTAGTTATTATTGATAATCACCTTTAACGGATGTGATATGGTTCCAAATCGATTCTTACAAGTGTAGAATTAGTTGATATTTAAGAGTGAAGTAAATTGATGTTAAAAAAATGTCAACACATGCATATCTTCATATCAAAGAAAGTGATTAATATGTTATTCCTCTCATTTATCTAAGAAGTTGATGGTTTAAACTATATATTGTACGGTTAATAAATATAGATTATGGATTGTTCTATAAAAAGTTATATTCTTTTTGATTTTTGAATGAGAAAAATATCTATCATTTTGGTTACATATCGGCCTGTCCTAGAAAACTTGATTATCTTAATTTTAAATTAAGTTAACTACATAAATGGTCACCGTGGTTTATTTAAAATAACAGGTTTGGGTACTAAGCAAAAAAAGTAACATGTTTGGGTACGCACTTTTAATTTTGTAACAAGTTTCAGTATTAACAAACAGATGTTAGATTTTATGTTAAGTTTAAAAGTATTTGTCTTTTCACATCATATGACTACTTATGTAAATTAGAGGGACTATTCATATATGTATTCATGATCGAGTACCACCACCGTTGGTCATCACTGCCGACCACTACCGACGTCTATCACCGCCGACCACCACAGCAGTCACCACTGCATCACATCGTCTTCACTGTGATACCCTCACATCACCGTCATCCGTCTCTGATCCCCACCCCCAGTCACTGCCGCCTCATCCCCACCCCCGAATCGAAGCTCCAAATGCTCTAAATCGAAGGTCTAACTTGACAAACCGCATCTGAGTTCACCCCCAACATTATTCGCACACCGATTTTAGGTGGTTTCTGGTGACGATTTTAGGTTTTTTTATGTTTACCCCTTTGTATTTTTATGATTAACTTCGATTTGATAGTGGTGGTGGTCTAAAATGGGAGCGGGTTAAATGGTGGTGGGCGATGGTGGTAGTGGATTCAATAGTGGCGGTGGTCTGAAATGGAGTCGGTTGAATGGTGGTTGGTAGTGGCGGTGGTGGATTGAATGGCGGTGATGGTCTGAAATGAGTGTCGGTTGAATGGTGGTGTGCAATGGTGGTGGTGGTCTGAATATGAGTGGGCGGAATGATGGTGGGTGGCGGCGGCGGTGGATTGAATGGTGGTGGAGGTTTGAAATGGGAGTGGGAGACGATAGTGGGATGGTGGGTTGGGGTTGGTTGTAGTTAATTACACAAATGGTCCCTAAATTAAAAGAGATTGATAAATTACAAAAACAGTCCCCCAAAGGGTATTTTAGTCATTTTATTTAAATTTAACAGAAAAATTAGCGTCTGTTAGTCTTGATACCTTATCTCGTTACAAAATTTAAAACATAATACCTCAACTTGTTACAAAAAACCCTTAGTACCAAACTTGTTTTTTATATAAATCACAGGGACTATTTATGTAATTAACTCTATTAAATTATGCAATATCATTTACAAGTTTCAAAATCTAATATTTAATTATGCAACATTTAACTATGTTAAATAAATTTTTATTTGAAGTTATATCATATTCGTTATACAAGATTATAAACTAAGAGGTTTTTTTTGGTAACATTGTGTTAAACTATTTTTTTAACTGCTAATTGGATCAAATACGGGTCACTGGCCCATCCGATCATCTTAATTACTTGAGTACCCAACCCGAGACCACTCTCAGGAGAATACTCACCAAAGATAAAAGAAAACCTCCTGACTTAACCTGAAACTCATTTTTTTTGTTACAGATGGAACTTGAACACAAAACCTCTGGCCTCCTATTTAATGAAGTTTTGGGGCTTATCAACTCAACCACTTGGGCTAGAGATCATTAGTATTGTGTTAACCACTTGAGATGTCGGACTAGATAAGAGGTAGTATTTGAATCATTAAATATGTTTTTGAAATTTACTAATGAATAGCTTTATAAACAGTTATAAAAATCACTTTTAAGTAAATCAAACATAGTTTATTTCAAAAATAGTTTTTTAGTCATTAAAAGACAATTAAACAGTTCCTAAATTAGTTATTAAAATTACTAAAATAACTATAAGAAATAATAATAAAAACAAATAGTGATTTAGAAATGTAAATTCATCTGTAGGATGGTGTGGACTGTTCGATAAAAGTTTTTTAAAAGGTTTATGAAATATGTCAAATAAATTTGTAGACTTTTGAGTTCCCAAACAAAAGATGCTCACATATAATCTTATGAAGATGACTTGTACGTTGTTGCAGATAAATTGTACAGTAGACCAACACAAAGTACTGACTAGAATAAAGATTAAGAGCCAGCTAAGCGTAAAAATGAACCAAGAAATCAAGAAAAGTTGCAGGCCAAGAATTATTCCTTTTGGCGTGATAAAAACTAAAAAGCACGCCTCATCAACTGGTCAAACCACCTTTTGACCATGCTACTCTGATCTTAATATTTTAAAGTGCATATAATATTATATTAGGAACACTGGTATGGGCCTAATTGGGTTGTTAACAAAGTCATAAGAGTTAAAAAGACTCAAAATTTTTGAAGAGGACCGGGATATAAATTCTTGCATGATGTAGATTAAGTTGATGTAGTTTAGGATAAATAAATGATTGTTTGAGTCGTCTTTCAGAAAATAACAAATGTTATAGTTTAAAAAACAAAATTCTATAAAAGAATTTTGTATCTGTTCAAGTGAAAGTACGATCAACCATACACCATTAATATTGTTACTAGTGGGTGAAATCCGCGTGGTGCGGCGGGGGTATAAATATTTTTAGGACTGTATTTTTTGCTAACTTTATTTTGTTGTGCTAACTCTCATTTTGTTTTTTTATTTGATTACTGTGGGATATCAAACATAGCTATATTACTAAAGGATGAGCAAATTTGTAAATTACAACTTGTTTATGTATTATTACTTGTACCAAATGTAACAAAATTATTCTTAAGTGTCTTAAAAAAAATTAAAATTACAATGTTGTCAAAAAAATTATATTATATAATAGTATATATAAAGGTAGATTAAGATAACCTTAAATATAATAATGATACTTTAAATTTAATTAGAAAATGATAAAATACAAGTATCTAAAGCTTAAAAGGAGCATAATAGAAATAATTCTTATGACTGTACACATTAAAGCTTGTAAATCTTCATATGTCATCTTAAAATTGATGTAAAATTACAAATCTAGTATTTTTATTCATATTTTAGGTTTTGATTTTGCGACGGTTTGGCTTTTGGTATTTTCAGTGGTCACGGTATCAACAAATATCAAACCGAAAAAATCAACACGATATTCGATTATACTTTTACTCGTTCTCAATTTTAATAATTTTTCGACACGAACTTATCTTACATCTAACCTATAGAGGAGAGAGATGTAAGCTTAAAACCAAAAATTAGAGGATGTATCAGGTAGTCGTCGTTAAGTAGAGTAGTAATATTAACAATATTAAGAAAAATATTATAATATTTGGATATTACAAAGTGCACTTATATACAACACTACTGTGTAATACTACTAATTAACAAATTTTTATACAAATCTTTCCTTTGAAAATCACCTCCCTTTGATTGTTTATACTTACAAATATCACCAGAAGGGTAAGTAATATCGTAATAATAATAATAATATCTTAAACTCCTAACCATTATTATTTTGTTAATAACTATCTAAATACAGACAAACACCATTTCTCTTCTTCTTCTTCATCTTCAACCTATTTACATTCATGGAGTCGATGTGGATGTATCTTCTTCAAGATGTTCAAAATTCCCCTTCAACAACCCTAATCTCGTCTTCCAATTGCTTCAAGCAAGTGCAGGGATGCTGCAATGGCGACGATTATCCCTATCAAGACAGTTAAACCCCTCAATTCTCACCAACGGTTTGTTGCCGTAGTTTGGCCGGAGGTACCCTGTTTTCCGGGAAGATGACGACAGCGACGCCGACGGTGACGGAGATGAAGATGACGATGGTATGACGAAATTAGGGTTTGGGATCATTGACAGTGGTGAAATTGGAGATATGTTGTCGTCCCCAAATCGAGCGTCTTGAATTAGTGGGTTAGAGACTCTGCTCGGCGGCGACCCACAGAAAAATGGGGGCGACGCCGGTGTTGGTGTAATTATTTGCTCCGGTGCACCATAACCACCACCCTGTTGCAATAATCGATAAACACGATGTTAATTGTTGGTTTTGATTGTTGGATTTGATGTAATATGCTGCAAATTGACAGTACCTTTGTGAGGATGATGTCGAGAAGCTCAGGGCCTGATTTCGATTCGTATGGATCCTGTTGATAGCTGCAAAATTGAACACGAAATCAAAGTGAATTCAAAGATTCAAACTTCAATTCATAATCAAAATCAAAATAAAAAACAAAAGCAATTGTTGGTACGTACCACATGTGGAATCTGAAGGGTCTAACAGGCTTCGGACAAACCACCGGCTCTCCATTACCAAAAGACGAAAAGTTGCTGCTCTGTTGGATCCCACAGTGGTTCATTTTCGATCTTCTGTTTGCTGTAAACAAGACCTGAAGAATTCAAAATCAGAAGAATTATATAAAACGTGTAAATGTTCAAGAAAATAACCATAGATCTCTAACAAAGGAAACAGCTTTGAACAATTCAAAATCATGTTGTTTCTTCTACGTTACACAAGATCTGAAATCGACAGCGGTCGATTGTTAGTAGATCGAAATCTGGTCAAAGCAATTTATAATAATAATTATAATAATAATAAATTTGACAGAGAGAAGACGACGAAGATCCGTTGAAACAATCGATAATTAACACACATACATACAAATAAGCATACACAAGATCTTTCAAAACGTCACCGAGACCAAATTCAAGAAAATTTTCCGGCGATCTGTATCGGATCATAAAGCTTCAAACCCAGAAACAAA
Organism: Flaveria sonorensis; assembly: GCA_025506505.1. Lineage (NCBI taxonomy): Eukaryota > Viridiplantae > Streptophyta > Magnoliopsida > Asterales > Asteraceae > Flaveria > Flaveria sonorensis. The sequence continues at coordinate 5,266,559 of CM046436.1, forward strand.
ATCTTGAATTTAGCGGAAAATTTCCCAAAATCGGTGGAAACAAGAACACACAACGAATCAAAATAACCCACAAGCACAAAATCACAAATCTTTGAAAAAACTAAAGAAAAATTCTCACCTGGAGAGCCGGAAATAGAGAATCCGAGCTCGGAGCTCCGATGAAACGTCAAAATAAAAGAAGGAATTTAGGTCAAGAAATTAGACGTAGACGAAGAAGAAGGGGGCGAAGGAACAGGGTTGGTTCATATATACAGCTAAAAAGGAGAAATTTATAATTATTTTAATATTAAAAATAGTTTTTTAAATGAATCAAATATTTAGGATGCACGTTTAAGAGAGATTTTAAAATGCTGATGAATTTTGATTGTTGTTTTAATATATTACTAGTTTAATATCCCGTGTGATACACGAATTAAATAGATTAAATATAATTTAATTACGTAAAAATAAGTACTTTAAGTAAAATGGGTTCAAGTTTCAATATGAGTAAAATGTTCAGAGTTGAGACAGATGTTTTTTCAGCAATGGGTTTCCTCCTGAGTGGGTTGGGGTGCGGTCCCGGCTGGGAAATATATAAACGGACACAATTAAGATAACACCTATCATCCGAAGCAGGGTCGTACATTTTCCGTTCAGAAAGAAAAAAAACAATAATAATATCATTTTAGGCTTTCTTTTTATGAACTTATATTTTATTTTGCGTTTTAAAAATAATTTTATTTTTTAAACCATCCTTGTAATACTTAGAAAACACTTTTTAAAAAGTTTTTGCTTAAGAAATTTTTATATTTCATATTTTTTTAATGTTTGTTTTTTAATAAAAAACTATGATTTTATATTTTTACAATATCTATTAGTTTATATGAAAATGTTTTAAATAATATAATTAATATGTACTGTTAAAAACTAATATGAGAAAGCCTAATATTTTGTCAAGTGTCACTTTAAAACTTTCTTTTATTAATATAGATAGATATTTTAAAAAACAACATTTAAAATTTTTTTTTTATTAATACAAATAGATATAATATTGTTGATGGAATATTGTGTCGAGAATTGAATAAACGAGTGAGGAAAAGCTGTCTGTGACTGTGTGTGTAAGGGGGAGGGACAATGACGTTTGGTTTAATAATATTATTATTTTTTGTTATTATTTGTAATTTAATTTATTATAAAATGGCGGTCACGTTGGCGGTGCCTACGGCGAAAAATCACATAGGTACTCACACCGTTTCCAACCAAGTTGCATGTTGCTACTTGACGGGTTTTAGTTTTCTACAATTTTAAATCAGAGTTAATTAGAATAGAAATATGCTGTATGTGAGTCAGTTTTTACCATGTTTGAGTATTATTTTAGAAAGGAAAATATTACAAAATAATAAATTAAATTCTAAAAATATTTTAATTAGATACATATGTCTTTGCTTAAATTAAATCATTAAATTATTAAATCGAGTCATCATCTATTATTTTTTATGCCAAAAAAAATAGCAGAGAAGATGTGGGGTTGAATTCTTACTATATTTGTAATTATATTAAAAAAAATATAACTTGTTAATTATATAAAAAAATAAAAAATTACCTAAAATTCATACCAACACTCCATATTGACATTAAAAAGAAAATAATAATAATAATAATAAATAAAATTCTAAGTGAAACATAAAAACCATGAAACTTGAGAAAGTTAATTAAAATACTTTCTAAATTTGAGTGATGTAATATATAAAATTTTAAGATCTCATATCTCTAATATTTTAAATAGTTTTTAGTAACCGGTAAAAGCATAGAATAGCTATACACAATTACACTATAAATCTTGAAAATTAAATGCTTGACTTGTATGGATGCATATACTTTTTTTTTCCCCATTTTACACGTTTGCTAAATTGAAATTAAAGAGATGAAAATCAAATCGTAAGAATTTAGAGGCAAATTCAAATACAACTTTAAGTAAAGAAGAGTTTACATTGTTAAGACATATTGTACAAAAATATCTCAGGTCATCTTAATAGCAAATTTATAATTGTATTGCTATATGAGAATACTAATGAATCACACTATAAATCTTGGGATACAAATGATCAACTTGTTTGGATGCATACACTCTTTTATTATTTAAGGGTATAAGGGGTGTTTCACCCATAGTAAGTAGGAGCCTCTAATGTTGTGCTGTCATGTTATCTGCACATCAACTTCCCTTATACCAACTCCATTATTGGCAGCACTCCCCTTATAGCTGTTGATATGCCAAACGGTCAGAAGCATCACTCAAACAACATGGTGAGTCATCCCCGGTAAACACCCACTCACCGTGCGGTGAGTTTGATGGCGGCGATATTACCGGGTGGTGACCATTCACCGGTTAACACTCCACCCATCCACCCCGTATACCCTAAGCATTTGCTATTAAATTATTTTATGATAGCATGATATTAAAGAGATGATACAAAAATATATAAGGAATTACTAAAAACATTACATGGTAATTACCATATACCAACTTAAAGCTTGTGTATTTTGAACTAGATTCAGTAAACCCGTATATTACACCGGTTGAATAAATAAAATATTAATATAATAAAAATTAATAATTATAAAATGATATTCTAAGATATGATATGACTGAAATTACATATGAGAAATGACTATAAATATAAAAAAAAGTGATATCAATTTTTTAAAATTTTGTTTTTAATTTTTTTTCCAAAAAAATAAACATTTTGTTCTAAAACAAACCGTATAAAAATGTCATTTTTAAAAATTTTCTTATTATAACTCTCAAATTTGATTATTTTTAGTTTTTAAAAATATGAATTTTTAAAAATAGCAATTTTAAAATATTTCATATTTTTAAAAAAGTTTTATGCTTTAGAAAAAATTATTATTTTATAAAAAATTATTTATTTTGAAATAACATTAATGAATAGATTTCTTTCTTAATTTATTAAATCTAAAAAAGTATTAAATAATATTATTAATAATTAAGGTAATAATTTAATATAAAAAAGAGGCGGGAAAATTTTGGTGGGGATGATTGTGTTGCTATCACGTGTCATTTTAAGTTAATCTTATATTAGAGTATGACGATGAAGATGAAGATTTTTGTAATTTGGAACAAGTATGCTTAACTCCACCTGCAATATTGGCATGCAAATGCTTGACTTGTATGGCACATGCGTTATTTTTTTAATCATACAAAACGATCTCAAAGACATCTAAACAAAGTCAATTTAATTTGGCACAATCTCACACACAAGTTTGAGTAAACAACTTACTATGTTATGACAACATTTATAAAATTGAAAGTTCCCATATGTTTAATGTTTTGATAGGTTAAATTCATAGCTTTTATGCTTTAAGCATCTATTTTATCTAAAGTTTATGTTAACATGAAATTAAAGAGTTGGAAACAAGCATTTGGTTTTTTTTCTTTCTTTTTTTATATGATAACTCGGACTAAAAAGATACAAACAAAATCATAGACATATAGGCACATGTCTAACACAATGTTTTATAAAAGTCGCCTTGTTATGAGAATATATACCAATTTAAAGTTTGTTTCTCGAATATCTCAAATAGAAATTTTCGTAAAGTATTACAAGTATAGAAAAACGATATTGAATTAGACAAAGAATCTTGACATAAAATGGTCAACTTGTATGTATAAACATACACTATTTTTCTACTTTAGGTATAACAAAAATCTTAAGAATTCCGCAAGAGTTCAAGTACAACTTTTAGAGGAAAATTTTTTACATTGTTAGTACAAAATATAAAGCATTAAAGCTTTTGTATCTAAATATTTTAAATAACAAATAATGGATTATAAAAGTATAGAAGAATGGTATAAAAATTACACTATAAATCTTGTCATGCCAATGTCTATTGACGGATCTAAGAATTTTCTATCATTGAGGTAATTTTTTAATAATTACATGATAGATAGGAATAAAAGAAGGAAAAAAATCTTAAAAAATGTATATATAACAATTTTATTAATGAAATTTAAGCTCTAACCCTATATTTAAAGAAACCTTATCAGCCGAACCTTCTTTAATTTCTAGATCCACACATGCCTATATCAATATATAGAAGCAAAGAATAGTTATATGATAAGGCTAGCTATCAAACCTAATAAAAATGACAAACATAATCTTAATTCATGTGAAAATAAAGTACCACGTGCAATTCAAAATAAGGATGTAGCCTAACTGTTTAATTAAAAGTTCTTAATTAGAGTTCCAAAAAAGACTAAAACGTACTAATTAACTTACTAAACCAAACTTTACTTTTGCATTTTAGTTACTTGTTTCGATTAAATCACCAATAAAATATGAGCACTTTATCAAATAACGAAACAAGCGAAAAAAAATATTAGAAAAAGAAAACAGATGGAAAAATGTCCCAATGCTCTCACTGCTCAAGTTACTGCCTATGTCAAACGGTGGTGGGGCAAATGGGTATCGAGTACAAAATGTCCGACTTATATAAATACATACACTATTTTTTTTATAATAATAACTCTTTTTATTTAAATTTTGTAACGTGATACGAATATTATGAAAACAAAATCGTAAGAATCTTGATACAAGTTCACCTTCAAGTTTTAGTAAAATAAGTTTACAGTAAACAAAAAAATAAACATATCAAGTAAAAGTTTCACTAATTGGAATGAAAGAAAATCTTACTCCTAATCTATAGAATAGAGGGGCTGCTTTTAACAAGAGACCCCCAACTCAAATATCAAAAGGTTATGACACGAATGTTAGTATACAAATGCTCGAGTTGGATGCCTACATGCACTATTTTTTGCTGTAAGCAATTTCGTACTTTCAAATTTATGTTAACAACTAGAAGTTAACCTCGCGTGATGTGACACATATACGAACTTCGTTATGTGTGTTAAGGCGAGTATATTTGATGATTAAGTATATAAAAGAAACATATAAGTTTTTGACGACTTGATTCTAGAGCTCGAACCAGTGATAAAGAACAGTTATATAATGGTATCGATGTTTTTCGATCGCTATCAGTTTTATTATTCACAATAGCAGCATGTTATTGTCACTCAATATAACATGCGATATTCAAAAATAATCTGATTTAAATACATCTATGTTTTTAATAAATTTTATACTGGGACGTAAAAAAAGTCATACACAACCAGAAAAAAGTTTTCTTTCTTTTTTTTAATGTTAACGAACGAAATTAGTCAAATAATCAATGGGTTAAACGTATATTACCTATACTAGTTTTAGTATACTAGTTTTAGTATACCTGTGTATTACACGGGTTGAATAAATAAAATATTAATATAATAAAAATTAATAATTATAAAATGATATTTTAAGATATGATATGACTGAAATTACATATGAGAAATGACTATAAATAATAAAACAATGATATCAACTTTTTAAAATTTTATTTTTAATTTTTTTTTTCAAAAAAATAAACATTTTTTTAAAAAATAAACATTTTTTTAAAAAATAAACATTTTGTTCTAAAACAAACCATATAAAAATGTCATTTTTAAAAATAACTCCCAAATTTGATTATTTTTGGTTTTTAAAAAATTGAATTTTTAAAAATAACAATTTTAAAATATTTTGTATTTTTAAAAAAGTTTTATGCTTTAGAAAAAACTATTGTTTTATAAAAAAATTATTTATTTAGAAATAACATTAACGAATAGATTTCTTTCTTAATTTATAAAATCTAAAAAAGTATTAAATAATATAATTAATAATCAAGGTAATTATTTAATATGAGAAAGAGGCGAGAAAATTTTGGTGAGGATGATTGTGATGCTGACATGTGTCATTTTAAATTACTTTTGTATTAAATTATGAAGATAAAGATGAAGAGGAAGATTACGAGGGGAAATGTATCTTTTGAAAGTGTGGGTGAAATTTTGTGAGTGAGTGACATCAGTATCTTAAAGATATGAAAACAAAATCAAACAGATTAAGCATAAGTTCACATGCAAATTTTAGAAGAAAAAAAGTCATATTGATATGACAAAAAGTATAAAAGTTTAAGCTAGCTTCCACCTTTCGTAATGGTATTTACCTCTTTAAGATCGTTATTATATTCTATTTTTATGATAACGCAATTCTAAAAAGATGTAAACAAAATTATAAAAATGTATATACAATTACACAAGCTCAAATACAAGATTTCTGTAAATAAATAATATTGAACATTGTTAGGACAAAATATATAAATTCAAAGCTTCCACATGCCAAAATTTTTGAATCAGTAAAACTTATAAATTATAAGAATATTACATCATGAATCTAAGCGTAAAAAAATTGAATACATATCTCGAATATTTTAAAAAGTAAATTAAAAAAAATGAATTATAATTCTATTAGGCATACAAATGTTCAACATGTATGAATACATGCACCCTTACAAATTTAATAACTTTTTTTTATCAGCAAAAGATAATAACTAATATACACTCGAACAATATCTTTTATAATAAGTTTCATCGTTACTCATCATTGTTGCTTGTCGATGGACTAATCATCCATCTTAACTAAAACTACATCTTATATAAGATAAGTCAATATTATATTTAAATAAACATATAAATAACAAAACGAATAAATTGCAAGACATATAACTTATCGAAAATGACGTTTACTTGATTTTCACTTCATTGTTTCGCTTGATTACCGTCACCTCTAGTGAGACACATGTCATCATAGTTATTGTATGTGACTTTAAACGATTTAGTTATTATCAAGCAAATAAATGCTAATAAATTTAGGTACATCAACAATGCAAAAGAACCCATGTAGCACATGGTACCTAAAGAGTAACATGATTGTGTTTGCCAATTTTCTTGAAATAGAGCTTGGAGATTGCAACTAAAACACATTTGTAGAAAGGAAACAAAAGATTGGAACCTACCCATCACCAGTCACTTCTAATCCCATGTGTTTGTGGACCTAAAAACATAACTTTTAAAAAAATTGGTGATACATGTGGAGCAGAAAACCTAAACATAACCAGAATCTTTCTTGCAATTGCTATTTTTTACATACACATCATACGTACACCATAGACAATTCTACATTATAAAGTATGGGTTCACAACCACTCATTTTAACAATATACTAGAGGGCATTATACACATTTGTTTAGACCTCACTTATAAAAAACCTAACTTACAATCGTTTGCGCTAATAATTTTATATATTTGCTCGATCATTTAAAAGATTAAGGTTATATTTTGTTGTGTCTTGATAAGGAGGTGTAAGATGTTATTATGATACACTTGGAAAGTACTTTTCAGAGTATGAGAAGTCCATCATAGCGAGCCTAAGAAATCTACGCTAGTAAAAAACACGTTTTGTTTTATTCACTAAAAACATACTTCTTTCATATGATATTAATGCAACCAAACCAATGTTTAAAAACATGTTTATTTTAATGTGTTACTCAACATGTTTAATCTTCTCATATTGTAGCATCTACGAAGTTAGACTCCATATTGAATTCTTGATTCATCATTATAGTTATATCATATATACACATACTAAATTTGTAAAACAAACAACCACACATAACAAAAATATCATTCATGCGGTAAAGTATATGGAGAATGGATGTAACATTTTCATTGACGCAAACCATGGAGGCGATGTGTGCTTTGTGGTTAAAACTCCATCTATTTTATTAAATTGCAAAAAAGAAGCTTAAAAACAAGTAGAACACGACACATGGCTGAATTTGATGAGACAAGCTACTATTCATTGTTAATGCTTTGTATGATATGTAGTGATTTGTTCAGCTATACCAATATTACCATCACTAATCAGACAACGATCTATTTTAAGTAACAAATATAAATAAGAGATCAACAAATGCTATCAACATGTTATTTGGCACATTGCTTAAATCTCATAGACCATCTTCAACGCTTTAGACGTGAAGGAAATCTGTCTAACAACGAAAAGAGGGAGAAGAGAGGGATGGAAAGAATCCATTCTAAAGGGTGTTAAGGGTGTGGACTGTGTGAAGAAAGTTTCGGAAAATCGCTGGAGCTACGTTGTCTGTTCGTCACGCTCCAGAGGCAGAGGAACAAAGGTATATTTGGGGGCCAAACATAAGAACCAACATAATAAAGCTAATAAAGTGAATAGAATATAGAATACAAAAAAAGTAAGAGAAAAACTAAAATGCACGATGAAGCCACCAATCACTAGAGCAGGAATCATCGTATCAACACCTCAAAGAATATCTAATCGGCCATCACCCTAAGATGGGAATAAGAATCCTTGTTAGACCAATCAATTCCATCTTTAAAGCATCTAATTTAAAAAGCAACAAGAAGAATATTTATTGTCACAGGGAGTAGATATTTTCAAAGAGGGTAAAACATATTTTATAATTTTAGTTAGCATTTATATTTCAAAAGTAATAATTACAAGTAGTAATTACATATTTTTATAAGTGTTTAGATTCTTTATACCTATTTGTTTTACATTTTATATCATTGTACTTGTAAAAGATGTTTCATCGTTTGAAAAGCATTGACATAGATGAATGAGAACTCTAAACGAGAACCAACATACACAAATAGAGACAAAAATTAGTAGAACAACTCATACACTATGAGACCACCTAAGCAAAGATAAAAAATCAATAATCAATTAATGAACACCTTAAAGTACTTTAATCCGAACATACATAACTCTTGATATTAGGATCTTTTTGAGCCCATGTTAGAAGAGAGGTAGGTGATGGATGCCTATTTGTGTGTTTTTTGGGACAACTTATAACAACTTTGACGTGACACGGTTTTTAGGGTTTTTCATTGGCGATGCTATGATTCATCACACGAATCATGAGACTAAGGGGGTGTTTGGGATTCCTTTTGAAAACTCTTTTTTGACTTATTGACTTATTGAATAAGTTAATAAATTAGTAAAAATTGACTTATTAACTTATTTCTCTTACAACTATCAGGTTACCAAACACTACAAAATGATTTTTTAATTTTTTAAAAGTTAATAAGTTAAAAAGAAGATAAAAAAAACACTCCCAAACACCCACTAAGAATCCACTAAGACTAGTCATTTCCACTTTAGAGCATCTATTTGAAAGCCACAAGAGGGAACTTTTCTTTTGGATCCAAGGATGATATTAGCTTGAAACAGAATTCTAACTTTAATTAGCATAGAAGGCTTTCAATAAATAATATTTGTACAATTCTTTAGATTACAACGTGTAAGAACATGGTATATACAATACTAGCTTTAGTAAACCCGTGTATTACACGGGTTGAATAAATAAAATATTAATATAATAAAAATTAATAATTATAAAATAAAATTCTAAGATATGATATGACTGAAATTACATATGCGAAATGACTAAAAATAATAAAACAATGATATCAACTTTTTAAAATTTATTTTTAATATTTTTCCAAAAAAGTAAATATTTTGTTCTAAAACAAACCGTATAAAAATGTTATTTTTAAAAATTTTCTTATTATAATCCCAAATTTGATTATTTTTGATTTCCAAAAAATTAACTTTTTAAAAATACCAATTTTAAAATATTCCGTATTTTTTAAAAAAAAATTATGCTTTAGAAAAAATTATTATTTTATAAAAATTTTATTTATTTAGAAATAACATTAATGAATAGATTTCTTTCTTAATTTATTAAATCTAAAAAAGTATTAAATAATATTATTAATAATTAAAGTAATTATTTAATATGAGAGTGAGGCGGGAAAATTTTGATGAGGATGATTGTGGTGCTGCCACGTGTCATCTCAAGTTACTCTTGTATTATAGTACTAGGCTAAAGACTCGTGTAACACACGGGTTCAATCTAAAAATATTGTTGTTATTTAAAATGGTTCATAAGTTATAATGTTAACAGATAGTACTTTGTATATCAACTTTTATGTATAATTTTTAAATTAGCTACATCTAATATTAATACGTTTTCTCTATTAATGCCTATACATGTAAATAGTATATAATATGGAATGAAATGAATTTATAAATAAGAACTTTAAGTAATAGAAAAATTAAATTGAACATGAAAAATAATACTTCAAATTCATAAACATCCGATAATTTCTTTGTATACAACATTTGATGTTCTGTTGGTAATTTTTCTATCATTATCTAATATTAATAATTTTAATCTCTGTCTACTTTTAACTCGAGATAATGCAACATAGAGCTGACCATGTGTGAACACTGGTTCTTTAAAAAACAAACCAACTTTGGATAGCGATTGTCCTTGGCTCTTGTTTATTGTCATTGCAAAACATACTGCTAACGGGAATTGTCTTCTTTGAAATTTAAAAGGAATCCTTTTGTCTGAAGTTGTCAAAGTCAACCGTGGAATAAAAGTGCGATTTCCAATATTACTTCCAGATATTATTTCAGCTTCTATCACACGATTGCCCAAGGCTATTACTTGTAGCCTTGTTCCATTGCACAAACCACTTTTTTTATCAATGTTTCTTAACAACATCACTAGAACACCAACTTTTAATATTAACTTATAGTTTGGGAGACCAGATACTTTAAGCCCATTAAGAACATCAGGTGAATATAAACTTTCATCAAAGTGGAAGATACTCTGACTGACATAGACTATCAGAAATAAGATATTCTTTTTCATCTCCGGGAAACATGGATAACAAATGATCATTTATTTCTTGAACAACTTCATTTGTCGGTGCAAGTATAGCTCTTTCTTGAAAAAAATTTTGATTATTGACATTTTGAAGAATAGATGGGTAGACAAAGTCAATTAAACTTGCTATAGGATCAACCGAATTGGTAATAAGAAGATCATCCGGTATATCAATTATTGCTTCATCATTCGAACCACCTATGTTTCCTTCTCCTACATCTAAAAGCCATTTTGCAAATATCTTTATTTGTTCCAAGTCAGATTGTTCACTTTCAAAACCTTATGTTTTTTATTAGTCTAAGAACCTTACAGTCTGCCCAAATGTATGAGGAACTTAAGGAGGCATTAACGATGTCATGTCTAGATCCATTAGGAATAACACGGAGAATTTGTCTGAAATCTCCTCCAAAAACAATTATTTGCCTCCAAATGGTAAATCAGAGTTGTTACAATTATCACATGTGAGTATATCTTTCAAAGTTCTATCCAATGCTTCAAACGCATACTTGTGAATCATAGGTGCTTCATCCCAAATAATCAATGTTGTTTTTTTTAATAAACCTGCAACTTCACTGTGAGGCTTTATATGACACAAAGAATCCTCATTGAGATTTAAAGGAATTAGAAATCGAGAGTGTGCCGTTCTACCACCGGTTAATAATAATGATGCAATTCCACTCGAAGCAACGTTTAAAACAATCTCACCTTTCGACCTTATTGTTGTAGATAATGTCTTCTACAAAAATGTTTTCCCTGTTCCACCATAACCATAAACAAAAAACACACCTCATTTTTAATATTCAACCGCTTTTATTATATCATCAAAAATGCCTTTCTGTTCATTTAGAGAATTTCGATAGAAAAGCACAATATTGAGGTATTCGATTGGTCTGTTTTGAAATAAATCAAGAAGGGATCTGAAGGAATAATTTAGGGCTTTTGTTTCATTTCCCCAAATTTGTGTATCTTTATAATGGTAATATATATTCACGGTGAAAGGAATTATAACCATAAATATAATTATAATATGAAATATAAAAGGAAAAAGTAAAAACATACAATTTATAATAAAATCTAAAATTAATTTAAGCTTCGTTCAGGCTGTGACAAAATACAATTAGTCAACATCTCTTTTTAATTCTAAAATGTTTTAAAAAACTTAAAAATAGGAATTAGGTAGAATCTTTAAAAAACTAAAAATAAGATATGAACAATAATATAACCCTTTTAAAATTGTAAGCATTTAAAAATAATAATAAGAAGAAGAAGAAGAAGAAGAAGTAAATAAAAATCAATAAAAAACAATCTATTGTACTATTAAATCTGATAATAATATCAGAAAAACCAACTACCTACAGTTTTAGAATTTTAGAATAGAAGTATAGATTTGTGTATCGTGGTTTTTTGAATTTTTAGTTTTGAATGAAAGTTTAATAACTAATAAGAATGGATGTGATATAAGGATCGCAGAGAAAACATTAAATTGGTATATTATTGTAACCATATAACTTATTTATACGTAACCATTGAACTTTTGGTTTTGAATAAAAGTTTTATAACTAATAAGAATGGATGTGATATAAGGATCGCAGAGAAAACATTACATCGTTATATTATTGTAACCATATAACTTATTTATACGTAACCATCATCTTAAAAGTTTATTCCGATTGAAGAATTAAAATAATTCAATTTACGAATGATAAGATGGTTTATCATTTAATTTAAATTAAGCATTTAAATTAAAATAATTCAATTTACGAATGGATGTGATTTAGATGATAAGATGATTTATCATTTAAATTAAGCATGTTATCAATAATAATTCCTCCTGATATTTTGGGTTATTCTAAACGAAAAAAACCAAATGTTTAAAGATTTAAAAACACAGCTAATTCTCAGTGTTAGGAGTATTTGCTTCTCCTTGCAATCTCCGTTGTAACATGTAACGGAACACAAAGATTGTTTTGGGTTATACCAAATTTTGGAGGCGCATAATCATGAAAATTACAACAATTAAGTACTAATCAAACATCCATTAAAGTACTAACGAAAAACATCCATTCAAATACCAACCAAACATTCATAAATCGTAAACAACGATTCAAAACATCCCAAATATCTTTCAAAAATGTATGAAAACACACTTAAAAATACATAAACGAAAAAAACCAAATGTTTAAAGATTTAAAAACACAGCTATTTCTCAATCTTAGGAGTTAGAAGCTTCTCCTTGCCATCTCCTTTGCCATCTCCGTTGTAACATGTAACAGAACACATAGATTGTTTTGTAGCTGACATAGATGTCAAATCTTCCACGTCATAAACATCGTCCAACTTACGCTTCAAATCAAAGCGTGTAGAACTTGATGTAGGCTTTTTATCACAGATTAAGTGGCTTGTTTCAGTGCTTCTCTCAGGATTAGAGATAGGAGTAACATTTTCCGCGGTGCATGAAACAACATCCTATTTGAAAAAAAATTTAGAAATTTTTACAGATACATAATATATAAGAGTAATGAAATTTTAATGAATGAACATTACAGAGCACCTTAAGATTTACAGTTTTTTATGATGGAAAGGCCTACGTTGGGCCATTAGCGGACTCAGATAACACGGGCTGTATGTATGGCAAAATAACTACATTAGAACATATAATAATTTACACTTCATACCATTATGATTTAAAAGAGACATGAAAATACTAACCTGTTCATAAGGAATCCTTTTTTCCAACTCTGTAATGAATTCAGAATCACTGTTCAACATCCTAATCCCATACACTGGTACATTTTTTTTCCAAGTTATACCTCGTAACTTCGATTTTGAAAGCAAATCTTTTCTCATTTAGTTGATACAAAACATTAGGATATATGTCCATATCACCGGTCTATGAAATAAATAAAAACCAAAAAGACAAATTTAATTAAACTTTAAGGACCATGAAAAAACAATTTTTAATTTATAATAAAGTATACCTCTTTAATATTTTCAAGAATATCTTTTGCTGATTGCTTTATCAGTTTCCTAGCATCACGATCAAATAATGTCAATGACACTACTCCAGACATATCTTGTACCCTGATCTGAATCTTGAATCTATAAAGGTTAAAAAAAAGCTAATTAGAAAATTTAAAAAACTAAAAAGCATAAAATGGAATCCAAATCAAGGGGATGAAATAATTTTTAATAACCTTGGAGTAGGAGTTATCATCTTCATGTTGTATTTTCTACATTCAAAGACTTCCTCCTCTTCTAGTTCGTCAGGTATGTTTGGTTTATCTTTTATAATGAAACTACTTGAAGCCCTACTCGTACACTTCTTGCAACCAAGGTAATACCATTCCACATCATCGCAAACACGTTTAATTGTGCCAAGTATGATAACTGTCTTCGGCTTCAAATTTATTATAAAGTAATCATATATATAGTATACACATTTGCATATGTTCAACAATATTTGATATTTTAGGCAAAGTTATATTAAATTATTGTTACCATAGATATTTCATGAATCTCTGCGATAGTGTTGAAATCATTGTTGATAAGAAAATCATCATGTAGAGAATAAATGATGGCAGAACTTATGGAACGAAAACTTGACGAAGTACCAGTAGATTCATTATCCAATAAACTAATCACTCAAAATATTATATCATAATATTTTAAATAAGTAATTATAGATAAAGTAATTGAGATATAAGAGATTAAATATAATTATGACGTCACCAATGATTTCATCAATCTCAGTATTGATAAACAACCTAGTCACATTGTATGAATTTGAAACATACGGATTTTCTGTTTAAAATATCAAATATTAAGTAAAAATTACTTAATTTTATAAATCACGATAAATAAAAGTAAAATATTAGAAATGTGAGTTAAGGAGCAAACCATTAAAAAACTTCATCTTTCCAAACTGAACGATGACTATAATACAACTTTCGTCGGGGTTATTTGAAATATAGTCAGACATTTGTTGAGCATAATCATCCCACAAGGTCACGTAAATCTTTTCATTCCTGTAAAGAAAGAAGTAAATGCATATATATATATATACACACACATAGATTTGTATAGCGAATAAAAATAATAATAATTGAAATACGAAAGAAAGTAACTCTAAATCTTGGAGTTGAACAGTCATCTTTCTGCTTTGTTTGTCTTTTTTCCCATGGTAAATTTCCATTTTAAAGAATCTCACAACATAACCAATAGCATCTGCATATATTGTATAAAAGAATGCGTTAGTATAATCAAATAAGTTTTTATTCAAATGCTATGTAATGACCTTAATAGTAAAATACTCACCAATGTTTAACTCCGTAGACAACTTTTCTTCCCAAATAGTCTTAAATGGCATAAAAGAAAATCCATAGATCGTGCCATTAAAGTCATCGCATTTTGTAACTTTGGTTTTGTTATTGAAACAAAGTTTGTTTATATTATCAACATACTTATAAGTTGTTGAATTTAAACCAAGACTGTCATTTTGAATATAGTAATCACATTGTTCTTTAAGCAACTTGTCAAATTTGGCAATACATTTTTTGGGGACATTAGCTTCAAGTTTTCTACCCTGCATCAAGAACGCAAGATGAAAATATATGATATTGATACTAAGAAATTAGGTATTTATATTTGTATGTTATGCTATAAAGTACCTGTTCGTCCATTATAATCATCTCAATTGAAAATATCTCCTTCTGGTTTCTAAGATCCTTTCTTTTCCATAACCGAATTATTCGCACCTTCATTGTGTAGTCATCTTTACCCAAATCAACATCTTTAATAAGTGTTATGTGTTCGGGATCCATGACTCTGTTAGAGAAGATTATAATGTAAAATGTTAATAATATGATATGTACTGTATGAGTTTACCTAAAATATTAACAACCCATATATGAGTAAATCCAAATATAAGCTGCTAGATATATCTTTTTGAACACAACCCTTAATTGATTTTTAAGTGAAAAGTCCAAAAAGATGCTTCATTGATGTACCTAGTAAGGTAAAATGATACAAACACAACAAAAACCATAATAATTTAAAATAAATGTTAGGGAATATATAAGAAAGCTAAATAATCCTAAGCAGTGTAAACAAATGACACCAATCATTCAATTCTTTTAAAGGTTAATATCACATAAAGACCAGTGTAATATCCAAGCGATTAAAAGATATATGATACAAATAGAGCGATTCAACATTTCAGATGCATTGGGTTAAGTTAGATGGGTATTACACAATCATAATCCACAATAAAATTAGACGGGTATATATACATATTAATCATAACCAATCATTCAATTCTTTTAAAGGTTAATATCACATAATCAATGATAAATTGATGAATACATTGTAATGTGATTCTAAACAAAGATTATTGTTATGTAGGTATATGTGTGATATCAAAACACATGAAAAGCAATACACAATTGAGTTGAGTAACCTGTAACTATCAAAACAGAGTATTTCGAGTACCTGGTAGAAGGTCGACTGTTAAATCGTAACCCTGGACTTGTTTGAGCAGAGGATGAGTGGATACGAGCAATAGGTCGTAAAGGTGGGATCGTCAACAAATATGAATCCATGAACATATATATAATCGGTTTCTTGGCTCGTCTATAAAGTAAGACGGATTCGAAATCATTCCAAAATGAAAAGGATTTAGAGAATTTAGCTAGAAACACAATCATCGCACACAATCTTTTCATACAAAATGCAGAGCTTCCGAAATTACTGTTGAATTCCCGATTCCAAGCGACTGTAATATGGAAAGATATCATTCGGGATGAAAATGATTTAGAGAATTTCGATAGAAAAACACAAGATTGAGGTATTCGATTGGTCTGTTTTGAAATGGGTCTTCTGCTGTTTCTAAAAAATTGAGCTGCAATTTAGGGTTTAAGAAGGGATCTGAAGGAATAATTTAGGGCTTTTGTTTTATTGCCCCAAATGTGTGTATTTATATAATGGTAATATATATTCACAGTGAAAGGAATTATAATCATAATTATAATTATAATTATAATATGAAATATAAGAGGAAAAAGTAAAAACATACAATTTATAATAAAATCTAAAATTAATTTAAGCTTCATCGAGGCTGCGACAAAGTACAATTATTCAACTTCTCTTTTTATTTCTAAAATGTTTTAAAAACTAAAAATAAGATATGAACAATAATATAACCTTTTTAAAATTGTAAGCATTTAAAAATAATAATAACAATAATTTAGGGTTTAATTACCTAATTCCCCCCAATTTCTCTAGTAACGTAAATTTCCCCAAATTGTTATTGTCTTTTTCAGTCAAATGAATGTAGACTAATTAAGGTTTAGACCAGATACATAATTAGACGGGAAATGAAAAAAATAGTGCCTTAAGAGAATGTCACGTGACACTAAAGTTATTGTTTTATTAGTAAGTATAGATTTTCAAAAAATTAACTTTTTAAAAATACCAATTTTAAAATATTCCGTATTTTTAAAAAAGTTTTATGCTTTAGAAAAAATTATTATTTTATAAAAATTTTATTTATTTAGAAATAACATTAATGAATAGATTTTTTCTTAATTTATTAAATCTAAAAAAGTATTAAATAATATTATTAATAATTAAAGTAATTATTTAATATGAGAGAGAGGCGAGAAATTTTGATGAAGATGATTGTGATGCTGTCACGTGTCATCTTAAATTACTTTTGTATTATAGTATGAAGATGTTTTATTAATTACGTGTCTATCATGTTTTATATAAATTTGCACAACCTTTCCATACCTCTAAGTTCACTTGACACGACATCACCATATAGTGTAATCCAATCAACTTGGTATCTAGCTAAATGTCTTTTAAATTATTCAATTAAAATCGTTTGATTTTAAGAAACAAATGATTCAAAATAATGAAATTGTTTATATTTTATAACCACTTTACTCAATAAATCAATAATAAATACCCACTTTTTTAATTAATGCGTCTTATTCGTATATAATGTCTAAAAATCAGATAAACGCACCAAAATGTATTCAATTTTACCGCATAAAGCGTGCGTCCTTTAAAAAAACTCCAAGTGCATATGTATTAAGTTGTGAGTAGGAGAGTGAAGGATGACGTAGCACTATGGTCATAGAAGAACACCAAAACAGAGAGTGCGCAAAAACATAGGCTATAACACATCACCTTTCAAACCGGTAACATATATTTTAATGTATGAATGATGAATTAACGAGGAAAACAAAAAGATAATTGGCTATTTTAATTTTGAATTTAATATTTCAAATGCTTACAAATCCAAACACTACAAATCTTCTCAACCTCCGAAAATGCTTCGAAAGACTGAAATAGATTAGTGCCTCATGACTGAATTTAGCCGAAAGTCAAACATTGTGACTGAAGAATAATAACAAGCGTAACATCGATTGACATGACAAATGCAGCTTTCCTCTTCTTTGACCAATGTTTGTTTCATCTTTCAACTTTCGATTGTCAAATCCACATTGCCTTGATTGACGCCTCTTAATCTTTTCTAATTTTCTATAAACATCTAATTAAGAGAAAATATCCAGATGGTTTATTTCACGGTATGGTGGCCCTGTTCGGTTTGAATTTTAAAACTGATTGTCTGCCATATATTAATTTTATATCTTTATTTTTGAATTATGTAATATGTCTGTATATTATACCATTAGTTTTAGTTACCCGTGTATTATACGAAAATATAAAGAGTTAATTATTAAATAATATAAAAATAAAAATAAAATCAAATGTGTTATATATTAAATAAGACATAACAACTTTTGATTATAAGATCACAAATGAGCAAAAACATCATTGTAAACTACATTTGTAGTAACATTAGTAGGTTTACATTCATTATCTAAAGATAACAGCTTCAATTCATCTTTATTTTTAACTTGTGACAAGATGTCATAAAACTGATCATTCGTAAAAATAGTCTTTTTCAATTATAAACCGACACTTGACAGAGATTGACCTTAACTTTTGTTTATTGTTATAGCGAAATATACAGTCAAAGAAAACTGTCTTTTTAGACTTAAAATGAATACTTTTGACGGGTCAAATCGTGAACTAAATATTGACTGGGTGTGAGGATATTAGTATGAAGAAATTAAAATTCAAATAATATATACACTGAAAAGTTATGTGTAATAATTTGATCAATTTCAAATTATTTTGACTCTGTAATCAAATATAAAGATATAGTATTGAATCGGGTTGGATCGGGCTATAAATGTTCATAATATCTCTTATTAGTTGTTGATTATTATCTATTTAATACTAACTTTAGTAAACCCGTGTATTATACGGGTTGAAAAAATAAAATATTAAATATAATAAAATTTTGTGAAGTATACAATGGTAATCTAAAATAAGATACGATTAAAATTACATATAAATAATAACTATAAGTATTAAAATAACGATATCAATTTTTTTACTTTTGTTTTTAAACTTTCTTTCCAAAAAAAGTTAAATGTTTTTTCAAAACAAACCGTATTAGTATTATATATTAGATTAACCAAATATGTCCTTAGAAAATTTTAATATTGACTAACGATTTTGAAAAGAAAAAAGGGTTCAAATGTTTTTTTTAAAACAAAACAACTCATAATGTAGTTTTATTAACTATCCATACATGAATCCTGAATGATTTAAATCCTCGATCTCTTGGATGGGTTGACACGTTACGACCAATATGTCCTCTTGGGGACGTCAGACCAACTCACCCAACTTGGCTGGTTTGGTTTGTCATTATCTGTAACCATAGTTAACGGTTCAGCTCAAAACATCTATTAAAACCAGTTGAACCGAACCATAAACACCTTGATGAGTTGTTTAACAAAGCTCTCTTCTTTGGATAAAACACGGGTCACTCATTTTGTCAATTTGGTTAATCATCGTACTCATTTGCAATTTACGCAACAGTAACTTTGTCATATTCACAACCTGAAAAAAAAAATCTAAATAGTAATTGGGCTTGTAACGCCTCCTAAATCTAAATCATAACACATCGGAAAGTAATTCTAACAGGCCTTTTAATCGACCGAGCCTAACTATGTCTAACAGGGCCTTATTAACTGGGCTTTGTCAGATTGGTAACTACTCATTTGGT
This sequence comes from Flaveria sonorensis, assembly GCA_025506505.1. NCBI lineage: Eukaryota > Viridiplantae > Streptophyta > Magnoliopsida > Asterales > Asteraceae > Flaveria > Flaveria sonorensis. The sequence continues at coordinate 5,286,384 of CM046436.1, forward strand.
AATTTACGCAATAGTAACTTTGAACTATAAAATTTTTAAAAATATCTAAAAAGGTAATTGTTACTAACGGACTTCAATTTAGGTTAGAGCTTCTATGCATTTGTTAAATCTATATTTGCTCATTGTAAAGAAGGGTGTAAATGATTCTAAGTTGCTTATGGCCATGTTTGGGATTGTTTGTTTTTTTTTAAATGACTTTTGACAAAAATGACTTATTAATTTATGACTTTGCAAAAAAAGTTTTTAAAAAAGTGTTTAGATTAGCTTATAAACTAAAATGTTATAAAATGATAAAAAAATGACATACTTTTAAAAATGATTGGAGTTAATAGGAGATAGAAGATGAGTATAATAGAAATCAAACTAAAATAAATTTTCAAAAGTTAATAATTAACCATCTAGTTACTTTTTAAAACTTTTTATTTATCTTATATGAAAAATCAGTTTGAAAATTACTTTTAAGTTTGTCAAACATTTTTCTAACTTATTAATTTCTCAAAAGTTAATAAATCAAAAGTAGATAGAAAATAAGAAATCCCAAACATGCACTATATACTCGTTTATGAAAAGTTAAATTCAAGTTTTTAGCAACATGATGATCATTGCTCATCAACGGCTTGGCTCTACTATACACCTCTTTACAAACCTAATATCTTAAACAAAGTGCATAAAAAACCTTATAATTTGTATACAGCAAAAAATATTCATACACATACAACTAGATTTTAACGCTTTAAACCCTAATTTATTTTTTTTGCCTTTTTGTTATGTAATAAAAAAGATAAATATACAAAAACTATTATTTAGATGATATTTTATTAATACAATACTTACCTTTTGCAACCTAACGAATAGCAACTTCAATCACATAGCTGGTATGTTCCTTGACCCTCAGACGTGAGGTCAAACCCCTATTCTCCCAACATCCATCCTTCTTTTCTTCTTTTAACTTCAGTTTTTTTTTTTTTTTTTTACTTCACAACTACTAGGTATTTACGGTTTATTAAAGTATCGTGATTTTATTGTTATTGTTATTGTTTAGCTTAATAACTATTATATATTTATAGTTTACTATACAATCATAATTCTTTTACTACTTTCTTTATTATTAATGATAATCTTTTTGTTTTTTTATTTTATTAATAATATTATAAATCTTACTCTGAGCATGTTTTCATTTTATCTTTAATTGCACAGAGTACCTTTACTGGAATTAAATTTATTAATATTAATAAACTATACATCACCATATTTTAAAATGTGTAATTTTTCTTTATTTAGTTGGCCCAACAAGCTCCCATCAGAATCTTTCAGACTCAAATGGGTCAATCATCTAATTCAAGAACGGCCTGTATATCTAAAATCATCTTTCATATAACTTGGGCAAAGTATCGACTTTTTAACGCATGTAGTTTATAACAAAGCGTGTCTTTGGTTTAATCAGATTAAAAAGAAAAGGAATTGTTAGAAATTGAATGTAAGAGACATAAGAATTTAGAGTGTTTAGAAAAATTAAAATACATTGGAATTAAAATTATTTTAAAATAAAAATAAGAGAAGGAGAGAGCGAGTAAGATACTTTTCAATGTAGGTTAAAAATCCATTAAATAAGGTGGACTTTTAAAACTCTTTATCTTATGGTTTTATAAAAGTGCACATCAGTTTTTTTTTCAAAACGCCCAAAACAAACACCTGACCAAGCCTTTTTTCTTTTAGAACCTCCTTCGTTTTTCTTTTTTTTTTTCTAAGTTTTTATAAAATATTCTTATTCTTAAAACAAAAACATTGAAAGGTAAAAGAATTTATAGAATTCGTGCATTTTAATAGGCAAAAAATAATAATAATAATAAAGTTCTATTGGGACAAACACAATGGTTCCAAATTAATAGGTTCTCATAGGCCTACGAGTGACTATGATCATAGGCTTCATTGCCTTAACTTTGTCATGTCCCCATCGTCCATGCTTGTGGCATTGCTTTCAATCTGCATATAACAAACAAGGACATTCTTACAATTTTTCAAAACCAACTCTAATATATAAAATAGAAACGAAATTAGTGAGGAAAAACAGGATACCACATATCATGTTGTATACGTAAGAAAACAATGTACTTTATAGTATGGAGGAATTTGTTTTCTATTATTTTCAATTAGGGTTAAACCCGTTCGGATTAGGAATCCGTCTCTTTATATCTCACACTAGGGTTGCGTCGATCAGAGTTTAGCATTACTATTAAGACACATAACGTCATGACTGTGGCAATATATATGCAAACCACCACCACCACCATTCAGTTAACAACACTTTTACCGCCGATAAAAATGTCATCACGCGCTACCCCACACGCATATCTTCCTCAACGTCCGTCGAGTTGTCTCGGTGAGTCATTTTAGTGTTTTGTTGTTTTTCTTATCTTGTTACTTTCTGTCATTTGTCATATTGAACAAGAGATTTTGTTTCTTTATATTATCTCTTGTACTTGGTAACTTCAAACAACAAAAGATTCATTTAACGCTCCAACAAATAAACCTTAATCCCTAATTTATATTCTTTGTAACCGGATTGACGAAGATATCTTTTATGTTCGATCTCAGTTCTAATGCAATTGAGTTATCATTATAATTGGTAAAGAACTGAATATGTGTATGATGTTATTGTTTATTTGTTTTTTTTCCCTAAAACAATAACACTCAGATCGAGTTACGAGACCCTAATTATTGCACGGTGACTTCTGACGCACATCATATATTTTCTCTAAATATGAAAGGATCATTATTTATCTCGCCTAAAAAGTTTAATTTACCCTTTAAATATATACATTTTAATCCATTAGTATTATAAAAAAATAAGTTGGTAAGTTCCTTTTATAAAACTACTAATCTAATTAAATTAAAGTTTGTATGGAAATAAATTAAGTTTATATAAAAAATTTGAAGCAAGGATTTTACAGTGTATATGGTTTGGTGATCATGAATTAATTCTAATGAAGATTATTTCTTAAAAAATGTCTTTCATTTATGCTTACTTAGAGATTGAGACATTTAGATGGTTTTAAATGCATTGGATGTCGGTCCTTAAAAATTCTTTATTCTTCATACTGGGCTAAAAATGTTATTGAATGAAGGGAACGATAATTTACTCTTTATCTTATTTATCTTTATATAATAGTAAAATCTTAGTATGATAAATAACAATATAAAATGTAATGTACAGTTTAGGTTATTCGTTTTAGCTTACTCTCTATATACATACTTATGTAAACCGCCCAGTTGTACGTTTGAGAGACAAAATTATATGAACATCTATATATGGTATTAGAGCCATAATTAAAGTCTCTGCATCACTTTTGTCCTAAGTTTTTGGTGGCGACATCCGCTTATGGTCACATAGCTTATTTAGACGTTGAATAAGGAGGTAATAATTTGTTATGTTGTTCTTTCAAATAACAGGCTATTGTCTATCACCCAAGTACTCATGAAGTTGTATACCGCATCGCCAATTTTGTTGCTAAATTAAGTGATATTCTTCTTGAACTTCATTGCCCTTTGCCTCATGCCACTATTGTCTATAGTGACAACATCAATGCAGTCTATTTGTCAACCACATTAATTAACCACCACACATATTGAGGTAGATATTTTCTTTTATTTGTTTGAGAGAAAGTGACTAACTCCCTTTGTTTTTGAACTTAGGGCGTGTAATAAATATAGTGTGTAATCTATGATTAAAGTTGTCTCTATACATACACATGCATGTAATTCGGTTGTTTAAGAGACTAAAACATACAAATAACTTTAGTACATATATAGTAATGAGCTAGTATGATACAATTAAGTTAAACGAAAAACCTAAATGATTCAAATACGTAATACTATAATTTCACACTTGAGCTTTTCCATTCGAATAATTGATTTTCATTTCGAAAGTGGTATCTCCCCGTCAGGAGAAATTGATGAGACCGTTCTGTGAGAGGAGGAGGTGAGAAAAACATACCTAATATAGTCTACGTGACGTACCCTCGCATCATGTTGCTGATATGCACATAGGAAAGAAGAATACATGTATTTTTTTTAGAATTTATAGTGTTAAATCTAGAGCTAGAGACATGAATGATTGTTGGAGCTAGAGGGACCAAAACTCTAATGTTCTCTCATATTCACAAATGTCACCAAATGGTGCATTGGTCTAGGCACTAAACCACCGTACACATCTAAAAGAACTAAAAGGTGAGTTTCTTCACATGTTGAAGATGGAACTAATAGTCGAAGAGTAATAGAGATATTATTTAGCCTACAAACTTCGTCTCATTTAGTCCCCCCACAACACACCCTCTTGATCAACCCACTGCCCCTTTAAGTCACGAGAACCACTGTCCCATTTTTCCATTTCAAGAGTAAAATGTCTGCATATAAGCCTCACAGAACCACAGATAGTTAACTTTCGATCAAAGAGGTCTCTTTAATGATCTGAGGCTTAAACTCAAGTCATGTTATATATATGAACATCCATAGCTTTAGTTCTCTCAACTTAAGATTGTTCAAGTGTTGTAGTTTGAGTTTGATATATGTAATATGTCTGTAAGTGGTACCAATATCAACATGTATGTATCATATCATAGGCTTCACCCCACTACATATTTAATTATCTGAACCATTACTCATTGTTTTCTTATGTTTTCAGGGGGAACCCACTAGACCTCAACAATTTCCCTGATGATTTCACCAGAGATAACGGCAAACCAACACTTGAAGATGATGATTATGACGATGATGTTGATGGTGATGATGGTTCATCTTCTTCAGCATCTGGTACATATAATAATATACTCTCTCATCTTCAATCGTCAATCTTCAATCTTTTAAAGATTTTGTGGTTTCATACTGTCATAATATTAGTTATTTGCTTTTAGAAGTATGTTTAGATGGAAGTAGGGTTGCTATTTTGCAACGATTAAGGTTTGAACTTCAGTGTACAGTAAAGAGTAACAGTAGATCATCAACACATGAGATGTCCCATCAATGTTTGTTTGTTCTGAATTATGTGAACTTGTGTTTTCTGTTGGTGATGATATCTAGGAGTCTACAAAAAGAAGAAAAACGGCGCAAAGGATGAAAGTGAGAAGGTCTATGAGTGTAGGTTTTGCTCACTCAAATTTTGCAAGTCTCAAGCCCTTGGTGGTCATATGAACCGCCATCGCCAAGGTATATCGCGAACACTCTAATTCTACTCTTAAATTTACGTTTTTTCTTTCCATACACGTTTTGATATTGTTAGAATCTAGAAATATTTAACCTAACGTATTTAATTATTGTCTCAGAAAGGGAGACAGAAGCGCTAAACCATGCTCGTCAGCTGGTTTTTAGCAACGATAACCTCCTCCCGACACTTCCTCACCAACTAGGGTATGTTATAAATGACCATTTTGATCATATCTGTCAAATTACAATGATGTATTATTACTTTCTATACAAATAAAAATTGATCATCATAATAACTAGTTTTATATCCGTCCGATTACCGGGTACTTTAATGTTATAATGTCACAACTGTTTTTCTTTACATTCTAAATATAAACTATATTTGTTTAGGATCAGAGTACAATTCGTTTATCTTATAAGTAAAAAGTGACCTACTACATAATTGTATCAAAATTAGTAGGAGAACATTCAAATAAAGCAACTTATTAACTTGAAGAGTACTTAGGGGATGTTAGGTAGACTTTTAATAATCATAAGAGGCTATCTCTTAAGAGGTTATCTCTTAATGGTTCATAAAGTTAATAATATCTTAATGCAGTGGACAACCAATGGTACATGGAGGGTTTCATCATCAAGCAGTTTGCAACATGGCTAGTACTTCAGTTTATCCCACAAAGCTCTTCTCCGACACCTCCACCACCGTGTTATCTCCGGCACCACCGCAACCGCCACAACAAGCGGCACACATGTACACTTCTCCGGCGCCACGCCTCAATAACAACCCTTATTCACATCAAATGAATGATTACTTTGTGGGACATGTGTGCTCCGGCAATCCACCATCGTTCAGCCTGCAGAACTTCAACACCACCGCCGCGCCGCCGCCGGATAGTGCAACTAACTACACATGCATTGGTGCACCTGTTGGACAAAGCTTCACACTTGCTGAAGGAAGTGGTGGTGGTGGTGGTAGAGAAATGTGATAATCCACAGTCACACACTATGATCATGATTCATGAAGATCATGAGTTCTAATAATAAAAACTTATGGTAAGATGTTATTTTTGTTGTAGGGTTATTGTGCGTTATTGTAATGTAGGTTTAATTTGAGTAGTGTGTGAGTATGAGCAGAATGATTGAGAGTGTTTGGTTGTTTTACAACCAGATATGGATTGAAGTTGTGTGTAAGAGGTTGTAATTGGTGTGTTCTAAATGTAGGTGTGACAGACAAGTTGGATTTCAACTGGAAGAACTCAACCCCTTTTGGATTTCAATTATTATCTCTCACTGCATGGGGATTGAGAATAACTCGATTTTCCTTATTATATGTTTGTTACATGTTTCATATGTTTGGTTGATACTTTGAGACTAGTTTTTATATTTATTGAAGCAATATATTATATGGCGAAATCACTAATACCATCTCCAATGATGTAAAATAGAATAAATCCGTGGTTGAGATGAAATTAAGATAACGGGAGAAAGGAAGACAAACACGAATGTGATGAGGAGTGTGGGAGAGTAATATCTGTCTACAAAACATCACTGGGAGAGGATTACAAGAGGGATAGGAGATGTTAGGAATTAAAGGCGCATACAAATAAACATTCACCTAATAGAAAATACACAAGATTTGACATGGTTCAGTCTAATCTATCATACATGCATGATGCTGCAACTAGTGTTTTTTTTTATTAATTAAGGTGCTCAAAGGAATTAAAATGGCCTATCATCTATATAAAACATTTAGATCAGGGTCAACAACTTGTTTGTGAAAGAAGCTGTATTAAGGAAACTAAATCAAGGTTGACCCTCTTAATTACTTTGCTCGGCTGCCCTCTAAAGCCGGTTGCCTTGCTTCATCCAAGACTCCACAACACGGTTAAGAGAATGTTAATTAATCCACTCTACGTCCTCTCCCTATTCGCCAATCAAAATTTGCTCTACCAATTGTTTTTTTTAATGGGAAGAATCATTGGTACACCAAGTGTTTTCACTAAACAAAGATAGTGATTACCTTATAAGGTTGTAGATTTATATTAAAATGGTAAGACTTATTCACTAGTTTAGATACTAATATGATACTTTAGTGTATTCACTAGCAGAAGACGCTAGTAGTTGATACTAATGATCTTTTATTGTATTCACTCCTTAATTAATGGCACTTTGTGGATATTTAATATATTTTAGTATATTTTAGCGTTGAACACACTACTACTTTGTTGTAATAGTAGTAATAGTTAAGCATAGGGTCTAAATGTTGAAATTACTATTTATGCCTTTATATAGCAAATGAACAATTTTACGATACATGCACCACTTATGTTGATCATTATTACTTAAATGTTGTTGATATCTCGAAGCATGGAGTTGTCATTATCAATAAGGACACACAATCAAAATTGAGATGCATGAATCAATAGTAGATATTCAATATTTGTTACTTAACTACTAATAATTGCAATTGGTCTTCTGTTTAATGATATGGAGATGATAGTTTAGGCTTAAGTTTTTAAAAGTCTCATGTTTAAACTTGATTTAAAGAGTTTTTCTTACAGTAGCAAGTTTCCTTTTTAATGGTATTTCTGAGTGAGTCTGGAACGTCAAAATCATTTAGTATGGATGGTTGCTCTGGCGGCTCGCTTGGATATTAGAGGTAGTTTCAATCGCCCTTAAAAAAGCCTACTAAAAAGAATGTTTCTCATGCTATACGAGTGAAACTGTGAAATGTAACTACGAGTCGCATATAACATGCCTGTCATATGCACCAACACGAATAAAGTCTTGAATAAGCACGAACTTAGATATCCGATGTGGAGTCGCTTATGGCATAAGTATACATATTTTTTAGATCAATATCGCCACATAGTAGTGATTTTCATTATTCAGTAGAAATCAGTTTGGTTAAAATCTCTCTCTCTCTCTAAAGGATACATCGTTTTCATGCCATAGTCCCTATACGATCATCATATTGTAGTAGTAATATTTTATACTAACTTGTAGCACTAGCCTTTAGCTCTTGACTGTTGTGTAACGTACGGCTAGATTCGTGTGTGTTTCTGAAGTTTCATGTAACAACTAGTGTGTGTTTGTGTGTGTCCTTTGAAACAGACATGACTTTGAGTTGTATGGGAATGATGTTGAGATTCCTGTTTTCAAAGTACAACTTTATTTTTGCTAACTCTTTTCAATTAACAAGTTTTACAAATTGTATCCCTTGAAAATTAATGCAACTTAGGCCATGCGGTATACTCTAACGCCCCCGATCGTGAGAGCTGGTGTGGCAAGGTTAGGGGCGTGTGACACCACTAAGTGAGGGTAAGCATTGAAGAACTCATAATTGTTAGTGGTGTCGCTTTAAACACATGATCAATATTTCTAATATTTTAGATTGAAAAAAAGGGGACGCAAGAGTTGAGATCATTTTTTTTGTTTAGTGAGTGAGTAAGGTAGAGTGAAAGGGATGAAATGGATGATGAGTCATTTACGTAAGATGAAAGAGTGTGAAAGTATACTCAGTACCTTATTAATTATCTGTTAACAAACTGGGAAGTACTGTATTCAGCTGAAGTTCTAGAAGTTAAATAGTTATGATAGTAATAGAAATATGTATCTAACTCTTAATCACAACCTATGTTACTGATATCAAATTCTTAGAAAAATAAGCTTTTTAAACAATAAAAAACAGAAGTATATACCATGTTACCAGCATGCCACCCTGTGACAAATATTTTATGATATCCATAGCTATGTTTTTTATTGTTATTTTGCAGAAACAAGGGCTAGAAGTTGCAGACATAGAGGCTATATGGCTAGATTCTACAACAGTAGAAAGAGTGTATTGATAGATTTGTGTAAGGAAATGCTGAAAGAAAGCAACAAGAGCATTTTGGTTCTTACAGGCATTCCTTTTATAAAAAATCTTGTTGCTACTGTTCCCCTTCAGTTTAGTTTCTCTTATTATTTGGTTGTCCAATCACCAATCATCATTTTATTTCCATCATCAACCTTCCAACAAAAACAAAAAAAAATGGCATATGTTCAACATAAATTAAGGTCCATCTATCACACTCTTATAAAGGTTTAAAAGACAAGTTTATGATGGATGCATTGAGTGATATTTTAGTGTTGTGCAGTATTTGTAACTCTTCTAGGTCTTCACAATATTTCACATGCTTATGAATATTTGTAATTATAATATTATAAACACAACAAAGTTAGGTAATTACAGCTTTATAATAAGAAGCAAGGTAAAAACTAAAGAAATAAGTATCATTGACATGCATTATAAAGGGCACCGTAAGCAGAAACTTTTTTTCAATTTTGATAACATTAAATGATATATATAATTATATACAAAATATATATATACAAAATATATATATACAAGATCGTCAATAGTCTTGGTGTGTATTTTTGTGCAAAACTGATTTTAGCTTTTATGCAATTTAGAGGAAAAACATAACAAAAGTGTCAGTTTGAAAAAAAATAGTAATGACATAAACAAAATGTTTTTGTTTAAATAATCTTACCAAAGCTTCACACGCCTTTGGATTAGGGAAAACCTGTCCAAAATGTTTTGGTTTAAATACCTTACAACCAAAGCTTCACACGCCTTGGTGTGTATCTTTGTATAAATCTCAGGCCAAGATCATGCGAGTTTCGTACCCTTCTCTGTGACTTATAACTATAGGTTCAGTTGTTAGTCATTAACAGATATAAATGTCAGATAAAGTTAAAAGAATTACCAACTTTCTTCGATGTTGTGACATAGGTATTAACCCCCATTGTATCGAGACAATGTCCTCTCATATTGTGTGTTACGATTTGCCTTGTCGGACCTCAACTTCAGCTTCTACTTCTCGATGGCCAACACCTTCTTCGGTAACCTTATTAACAGGCTTTTAATTTTGGACAAGTTGAATGAAGATACAGTGATATTTCTGATTATTTTATCAATATCCTGATAAGCAATATAATAAAGTATAACACAGCTTGTGTGGGACGCGTGACCTTTAACGGGTTAAAGGCAAATAACTAGTGAAACGTTGGAATTAGAAACCTCCAGTACAAGGCCTCAAGGTTCATCCACCTTGATCTGTCATTGCTTCTATAGGATTCATGTTCTTAAGTTATTTTATATATGATCAATAAACATGATTTTAATAAGTTGGTAGCATTTCTGAATTCAAATATAAGGAAAAAAGAAGTAATGGACCTATAATTTTGGTTGAATATTTCTTTAGTAATTAACAAGTCTAAGTTTACAATATTCTAGTAAATACACTCAACAAAACCACAACAAAATACTCAACATTCACTCCACACCAACAGATTAAGAAGAAAAAAAAAGACACAGAAATCACAGTTAGTGATTATAAACTTAATCAAGTAGAATTGGCTACTCCTTTCTCATTAAAACTAAGATTAACCAATTGAGCAGCAGCACGAGCAGCAGATGATGCCCGATCAGCAGCAGCTATAGCAGCTCGAGCTTTCTCCAAAACATCAATCGACTCTGCTGAAACCGGTCTTCCCTCAGCTGATAATTCTTTGGTTTTGGTGGGACTCGATGACACAATGGTTGCCACAGTCTTAAGAGGTTGAACCGGATGGACCGAGCCTTGACGGGTGCTAGCTAATGGCTCATTATGTGCAGCTTTAGGGGATTCTTTACTGCTCTTGGGGATTTGAGTCACGGTTGATATTTGCTTCGGTCCATTCTACAAGTTACCAAAGCAACCATTATATATGGAACAGATTTAACAACTACACTACGACAGTTTTTTTATTTGTAGCATTCTTTATTAAGTCTGATATATTTATCCACATTTTCTTGCAAAAAATGTTTATCACTTATTATTGTGGCTCTTAATTTTGGCACCAGTTCTTTTGGGTACTAACATAACAAATGTTAACCCAGACAAACTAGTCAAGTCACTTTTTTTGGTACTAACATGACAACAAAGAAGCAGGTAATTTCAATTCATTTACCTATGAATGGGTCGACTTGGCTAATGTTTTTATCTCTAGAAGGTCAAATGAGTAGAAATAGTTCAGTCAAAAAGGATACGGATTAAATGGATAGAATGGATCAAACGTCACCGAAACTGTATTTTTCATGCCTAGATCATCCTAATTGTTCTATACAAGGAACAAATAGATTAATACTGAAAGAGTGCAGCTGTAGTAGTCACGTCCAACTGTCCAAGCGTCCATCACGGTTATTATTTATTAAAAATGAAAACTTTGAATAGAAAGTGTTTCGGTCAACCAAATCCACTTGTTTCAGCCAATATAGAAAGGTACACGTTCTGAACCATTATCCAACCCGTCTAACCTGCCTATTTTCCCAAGTAAAACCATGACAACTATTTAAAACCAAACGGCAAAAGCTGAAATTACCAAAAGGTCCTCAGGCAGTTTGTTAAATTCAGCTTCGGTTTTGGAGGAATCCCACAAGACATTGTACTCTTGGGCGATTTCTTTCAAGACCTTGAGCTTCATCTCACCAGAGGGAGTATATACTGAAAGTTTCTCAATTATCTAACAAAAAGGAACATGAAACTAGTTTACTCGATGCAAGCACATCTTGTATGGAGAAATAAATCAAAAGCATCATGAATTAACTGTACGGTTGACACTAGTATCAGGGCGAAGCTCAGAAGCAGCTAATATGAACTCCTTCCCATATTTTGTACCAAATAAGTTTCTAACAGTTAATAAATCCGGTAAATCTGAGCATCTAGGAGCTGCAAAGATTATACTTGCAACCGCCTCCTTCAACTCCAATGGACATTCCCTGTTTATTTAACGAAAAATACAAAGCCATTGCTTATAATAGAGACATCCATATATACGACTATACGCATAAAATACCTACATACATGTATGTGTGTGTGCGTATAATATAATGGACATAGGATCTAGTAATGACCAATTATAAGTGTAAAGATTGCTTTTAAATGGTTTTACCGCTGGCTTTCAATAATAGGAACTCGTGCAAGAACAAACTCACAGAACATCTCTAAGATCTCATATGCAGCCCATATATTTTGTTCTCTTATAATATGCTCCACCTAAAACAAATTAGAACCATATTTCCTATAATAAAATCAAAAAGCAAAAGACTTGAACAAGAAACACACAAGAACTAAACGACCTACTCGTATCCTAGCAATCGCTTCTTGCCCAGATTGAAGAAACTGAGCTATTTCTTTGCGCATCAACTTCAACTGTGTATCTCTCTTATTCTGAAGCAATTTGATCCGTGAAATCACCAGTGTTAAGCATGTTTTACTGCAATAACACCCAAAAATCAGTAACTGTTCATTAAAACTGGAGAGGATTCTAGAGAACTGATATCTATCTGGTCAACAGGCATTTTTCTGTCCAAATTTAGAGATGCATTATGACTTTTTCTATTTAAATTGTCATTTTTACTTTGAAGATTGCAGCCATTCTATTATATTCCATTGTATGGCTTCTTATGATTTCTTGTTTATCTCTAGATCAGAATAAATATGCATCAATTTGGACTTCAGAAGTAAAATCGTTGACCTTAAAACTCGTATCCTGTCCCCAAATAACATGATTGTAACATATATCTCCACAATATCATCGCTTTACATTATTGACATCAAATATACTTGATATTTTCTTCATGGGTTCAGATTTTCAGAAGAAATCGAAAGCTGTTTCATAGAATTTTAGATCTTGATTACACTAATCACAATCGCCGGTGATTCAAAGATCGAAACAAACACCACCTAATCCAGCTTTAAATTGCTTGAACTTGTATGTAACATAAAATTGAAACTGATATAGAATTGGGAAATTCATGAAATAAAAATAAAACTGCTCAAAAGATCAATCAAAAAGAAAAACAAAGTTCAATTGCAAGAATCTTTAAAATAGAGAATTGGGGAAGATGATCAACTAACTAACCATTTTGCGCCAATTAGACCCCTGTTGAAGATTTGATTCAAAAGCGACATCGAAGACGATGAGATCAGTCATACACTGCCGACGGCGGCTGCTGGTGGAGGCGGCGGTGGCGGCGGTGGTCGAGAGTTTGTAGATTCAAGCAGACGATGGTCGATTAGGTCCGTTTTTTGATCGTCGACAATTTGGTTCTTTTGGGCGTTGGTTCGAGTTGTTAACAGATTTAGTCCTTTAACTTGTTAAACATGTCATTTTAAAATTAAAAGAGTTCAAAAAACCAAGAACCAAAAACTAAAAGAAAAACAAATCGTATCTGTAATTAAAAAAGGAAACTGACTTGTGAATTTAGATTTCAGTTTGGTTTCTAACGTATTCTAATAGTGAATTATATTTTTTGTTCGATTAACGGTTATACTAAATCTTGTTTATTAGGTTCGGTTATCCAAATAAAACGAATAAGAACATGTTTAATCGATAACCGAACCGAATAAGTTTAAATGGTTAATTTGGTTTAATTTTATTTGGTTCACGTTTAGGCTCAAAAAAGTTTCATAAATGAATAAACCGAATAAATCGTTGAACACTCCTACTTAAAGTCAGGGTGTTATTGTTAACAGAGACAATGAAGTAGGTGCAACAAATTGATTTTAAAAGTATAAGCAAAATGTAATATTAAAAAAAATTAAAATTAATTATGAAGTCTTTTAGTTTTTTAGTCTAGTTCAACCAGTGAAACAGATGCTGGTTTGATAAGTGGTATACCTGTCTAGTTTTCAAAATATTAGTTGAAACTTATTATGCCGTGATCAATTAAATCCAAGTAATTTAAGCTTCCTACCAGCAACAGAAGGAGGTGATATCAAGAAAATCTAATTCTAACACAAACAGTTTGTCCTAATAAGCGAGATTCAAACAAAGGTAAACAATTATTTTAGGCATTATACTGTTATACCTAGAATGCACAACAAAGTTTTTTTTATAAGTTAAAACAAAACAGATAAACAAGTGTTACATACAAACATAACATACATATTACTTCAAAATTCGTCAAGACATGGTAACATAAAGAATAATGAATCTAATTGTGTGTGTCAAATGCATTGCTTTGGTGCAACTTGAACATAAATTTTTTTTAACCTAAACAAGTGCTACAATTGAACCTCTATCTAACAAAGCAATGAAAACCAAGTCATGTAGTAATATCATCAAGGACTTCAACCTTCAAGAATGCAACAATAACTTCCATCATAAAGCTTCAAAATTTTGTCCTTGTTGGTAACTTTCTCCTATAAAAACTCGCTGATATTGGAATCGGTTACCATTGTCTGCAGCCCCATGAAGATTGAACAATGGCGATGAAACCTCTAATTTTTTTCAAAAAAGTCAATTCTTTTATGTTTTAAAATACAACACACACACGCGTGAAAGACCTATTTCACTTGTGATTCAAGTTTAGTTGTGGCATTTAGAAGTTCAACATCACATTTCTCAAAATAGCATACGACATTGTAATCTACCCAAAATTATAAGAAAATGAAGAAAAAAACCACATGTTACAGATCAAATAAAAAAAACATGCAAATAAAATTCAAGCCTATATCAATTGAAAATACTTGCGCTTTTCTTTTCATTGTGTCCCTAAAGGCCAACTCGGCAAGATCTTTCACGGGTAAAAGATTTGCTAGGGCATAAGTCATAAGTCATAACAAAAATATTAAAACTTTACGTAAGGTGGCTTCATTTACTCTGAAATCTTGAAGCAAATGTGTGTCAAAACAATTTGAATTTACAAGGTTAAACTTTAGTCAAATTAATTTATATAATATAAAAAACTAGGATTTACTTTACACATTGGAGCCACAAAACTACACCATCCCATTCGTGTTGTTCACTCAGATGAACTTTAAGTGCAACTGCACCACCCAATGACAAGCCTAATAGAAACCGAGGCATCCTTCTAACTTCAAGCCTTCTCGTAAACAAGTCCAAAAATAAAATAAAATAAAAAAATAAAAAAATAAACTAGAATCAAACCTACTACTTTTCACATTCAAAATTCAATAGAAGTTATCACATTTAATATGGTGTAACTTTATGTATAGAAACAAGTAGATTTGTATCGGTATTTGAAGTTAGAAAACGCTTCGTTTGACCGTCCGGAATATATCATACCTTTGATTTACGTGTATTGTTCAACTACATTGTCTACTATATCATTGAAGTTGAAAACATAGCCATATTAGTTGTGCATCAGAGTCAAAAGACAAAGTAGTAAGTCGGAGTCCAGTCGTGAAAAAAAAAAAAAAAAAAAAAAAACCAGAACTAAAAAATAGTAAGAAAAAATATGTCAACTAAGGTTGGAATGATGACAAAATGTGTGGTGGGAGAAAGGGTTAATAAGTATGCGTATATTTTAGTTTGTATATAAAGAAAGATAATTTATTGTAGAATGACATTAATACTGTTAAATTTATGAAATATTTATGAAACCAAATAGTAAAATTGGAGACTAAATCTGTAAAAAAAATATGTTTAGAGACCGAATACATAATTTGTATAATTCCTGTAATTTACTATAAAAAAAAGATTTTAAAAGAGAGAAAGTTAATCAAAACACAATAAAACACTAATTTTTTTTATCAGTTTAGACTTTAGATACTTACTGAATCAGGTCTAATTTACACGATTAATCCGTTATCAATAGAACCACCGAGAGATCAAGATTTCGATACAACAACGATAGTGAAGCAGCGATTACCGAATTACAGAGGCACCATTGGAGGAAGCATAGTGGCTTCTAAGCTTTTCACTTTGGATACAAATGACAAAACTTTTACTCAACAAACTTGAGGCCAAGAGATGAATCCGTAAAGAATTGCTACTCACTCAAACACTGGGTATTTAAATTCCTACTAATTTGCAATCAATCTCTTCAAAATTGCGAAAATTCTTCAAAATTTACCCTCAAAGCTCATTCTTGAAGAAAGATTCATCTCACTCTTAAAGTCATGTAACACCCTAAATCATGTCCAGCAAGTTCAATCTCAGATAATCACACATGGGTTCGAACACAATCAGTTTATCACACCACGGCTCGTGTCTGCGTGCGCCAAGATTAAGAACATGGTGTATGCACGCCAAGTGTTCGATCAAATGCCTGACCCAAATATGGCTCCATGGAATGCGATGTTTAAAGGGTATATCGGTAACGAAATGTACATGGATTTATTGCTTTTGTTTGGGTATATGGTGAATATTAATGTGAAGCCTAATTACTTCACAATCCCTATGGTTTTGAAATCTTGTGTGAAGCTATCAGCTTTGAGAGACGGTGAGAAAGTTCACTGCTTTGTGGTGAAGGTTGGGTTTAAGTCGAATCCATACGTTGGGACAACGTTGATTGATATGTATTGTAGTGGGAGTATGGTTGGTTATGCATATAAAGTGTTTAGTGAGACTACATTGAGGAATGTGGTCACATGGACATCCATGATTTGTGGGTACATTTCATGTAGGGAGTTGAAATCTGCACGCGAATTGTTTGATTTGGCGCCTGAACGAGATATTGTAACGTGGAACATTATGATTTCTGGTTATATGGAATGTGGTGACATGGGTGCAGCTCGAAATGCTGTTTGATGTCGTGGAATACTTTACTGAATGGGTAAATAACGGGGATATGGAGGGATGCAAGAAACTATTTTACGACTTGGAATGCATATAATGAATGGATATGCGCATAACAATTGACTTGACGTTTAAAATGATGCTTAATGAGTCCAATGTGCAGCCTAATGATGCAACACTAGTAAGTGTATTATCTGCTTGTTCAAAGCTAGGAGCTCTTGAATTGGGTAAATGGGTGCATTTATATGCGGTTAACAACGGGTATAAAGAGAATACGTATGTAGGAAACAGTCTAATAGACATGTATGCAAAATGTGGTGTGATCACTAGTGCGGTTGATGTATTCATGGATATGAAGAAAAAAGATTTGATTTCATGGAACACGGTTATAAATGGATTAGCAATGCATGGTCATGGATCCGACGCCTTAAGAATTTTCCATGAGATGAAAAACTCAAAACAAAAACCAGACGGGATTACGTTTATAGGTGTCATTGTTGCTTGTTCTCATATGGGCTTAGTTAAAGATGGATTTGAATATTTTAACTCCATGGTAGATGAATACTCTATCATTCCTCAAATTGTGCATTATGGTTGTATGGTTGATTTACTATCTCGAGCTGGATTGATAGAAGAAGCGGTCGAGTTTGTTAATAAAATGCCAATAAAACCAGATAATGTTATCTGGACCAACTTACTAGGGGCATCAAGGATTTACAAGAACATTAAAGTAGCAGAATTGTGCCTTCAACAGCTTATTGAACTTGAACCCGAGAACCCGTCTAACTATGTGATGCTGTCAAATATATATGGAGATGCTAAAAGATGGGCGGATTTGGCCCGATCAAAAGTCGCGATGAGGAACACCGGGGCTAAAAAGTTACCGGGCTGCAGCTTGATTGAGGTGGATGCTGGTGTTGTTGAGTTTTATGCCTTTGATGAGAGGAATTTAAGGACAGAAGAGATATATTCTGCTTTAAAAAGCTTGATAAAACTGTCAAAACATGCTGGGCATGTGCAAGAACTTATGGAACATCAGTGAGTAAAGAAACTAAAAAAACAAGTGAAATACATTAGGATTATCAGATTTTCATACCATAGAATCTTGTGATTTGTTGGTTTTTTTGATTTTGTGGCTATGTTATGTATTTCTTTTGCTACTGTTTTTAGAGCCATTCTATAATCAAACTGGGTTGAATTCAATTTTATGTTCTGGCTTGAAATTTTGAGACGAATGTTAGATATTGAGCACATGATGAATAAAATTGTTATTGTATCACCAATTTACTATCTCGTGGGGCAGAGTAAATATCATTTATCTCATCTTCCATAGCTCATGCTATTAAGTGAGATTTTATTAAATATGTTTGTTTGTTTAGCATCATCTCTTATGTTTTTGCTCAATTAAATGAAAAGACAAAAGATACAACTATCAATGGTGATTAACTTTTTCTCAAGGCCAGAAATAGTGTGTGTGGTCCGTTGACCCTTCGAGTGACGATTGTACTAAAATAGACATCCAAACAGTCTATTATAGCATTTAGATTTATTTAATTGTTACTCGTAGTATAGTTGAATCAAATATTCTAGTCTTTTAGGGGAAGAGTACCATAATGATAAATTTTATTAGAATAAGTGAAGTGCTCATAGCATATTGTTCAACTTAATCACGTAATGAATTAAAATTGTTGTTGTTTGACAGTTTGAGGACCTCCGGAATAGAGATCTGGTTCTAATTCTAATGTTATTAAGAAAATGAATATTAATACATATAAATCAAGTCTAATGTTAAACCAATTGAGAACAAGAACGCCCACTTAGACAACAATAAGAACGAAGAAGATGAACACAAGATAAAACTTTATTGAAAATGATTACAAGTGTTTTTATTTTAGTGATTGTATGATTCTCACCGATTACAACATCCTTATTTATACCGCTCAAATTCTAACTAACTACAACGGTCAAATAATACACTCAACATAACATTGAGAATTTACACTTTGGACCCCTAAACTAAAACTTCCGAAGCAGGAAGTACCCCTGTGAAAACTTCCGAAGCCAAAAATTCTGTTACTCCTAATACTCACCAAATCTTTCGATACTAAACAACCTTTGGAAGATTGTGATAAGCTTTGGAAGATATCAGATCAAGCTTCAGAACTCTTCCGAAGCAAACATAACATTCGAAAGAAATATGTTTAGCTTCGGAAGATACTTATCTTTCTGAAGAAACACTTGTTTTGGCTTTTATACTTCACAATCTCCACCTTAAAACCAAAACAAGATTTTAGCCAACTCCCAATGCATCCAAGCAAAAGTTGAACTTTACACCAGGTAGAGACTTAGTAAACACATCTGCTGGATTCTCCAAAGTAGAAACACTCTCTACTTTCACCTCACCAGCATTTACCACATCCCTTATGAAATGCAACTTCACATTGATGTGCTTTGTCCTCTCATGAAACATGTTGTTCTTAGACAACTGGACTGCACCCTGGTTATCACAAAATACCACTGAGTCTGCAACATTGATTCCCAACTCAGAAACAAAACCATGCAGCCATATACCTTCCTTAACTGCCTCAGTCAAAGCTATATACTCAGCTTCTGTGGTAGATAATGCCACTACATGCTGCAACTGGGCTTTCCAACTAACCAAGTTACCCAACACCTGAAACGCATACCCTGTAATAGATCTAACCCTATCCAGGTCCTTGGCAAAATCCGAATCAACATAACCAACAATCCTCTTACTCCCCATATGTTCATGATTCCCAAACACTAAGCCATAGTGTTTAGTACCCTGAGATATCTCAAGATCCATTTCACTACATCCCAATGAGCTTTACCTGGATTAGACAAGTACCTGTTGACCAAACTCACAGCATAACCAATATCTGGCCTTGTACATACCATCAAGCAAATCAAGCTCCCAACCACATTGGCATAAGGCACCTTCTTCATATACTCAACCTCAGCATCTGACTTAGGACAATCAGAGCCTGACAGTTTAAAATGAGCACCAATAGGAACATTCACTGGCTTCCCCTCATTCATTCTATAGTTATTTAGTACCTTCTCCAATTAAGAGCTTTGAGACAGCTTCAACACCCTGTGTTCCCTATCTCTCTTGATTTCCATGCCCAATATTTTCTTTGCTTCTCCCAGATCTTTTATTTCAAACTCAGACATCAGCATTCTCTTAGTAGCTTCAACTTCCTTCAAGTCTTGACAAGCTACCAACATGTCATCCACATACAGCAACAAATAAACAAATTTGTTCAAGCTGTATTCCTTGAAGTAGACACAACTATCATAGCTACTCCTCTTAAAACCATTAGTCACCATATGTTCATTAAACCTTTTATACCACTGTCTAGGAGATTGCTTCAGCCCATACAAGGACTTCTTAAGGAGACACACCTTATCTTCCTGCCCCTTAACTTCAAACGCCTCCGGTTGCTTCATATAGATTGTTTCATCTAGATTCCCATGTAAAAATGCAGTTTTTACATCCAACTGATGTAACTCCATATCCATTGAAGCAGTCAATGACAGCATAACCCTGATAGATGAATGTTTCACCACAGGTGAGAATATTTCATTGTAACCCACCCCTGGCTTCTGTGTAAACCCCTTAGCTACTAGTCTAGCCTTGTACCTAGGAGGTTCACCTTCAGAAATCTCATCTTTCAGTTTGAACAACCACTTACATGATACAGGCTTGTGACCCTCAGGTTTATCAACCAGCTCCCATGTGCCATTCTTATACAGAGATTCCATCTCTTCCTCCATGGCTTTACACCACTTTGAGCTTTCTTTCACAGAAATTGCCTCAGAGTAAGACAATGGTTCATAGATGCTTTCTTCTTTAGCAGCAACAAAGGCTAATGCTGACAAATCAACCCCCTCTCTATACCTGAGAGGAGGTACCACTTGTCTTATTTGTCTGTCCCTAGCCAATTAGTAATTATCCAAACCAACCCCTTGGCTATCAGAAGTGTCATGATCAACACCTTTATCACTCACACCCTGCTACTCCACCTCAATCTACTCTGCTCCCTAACTTCTGAACTTCATTTCCCTTTAATGTCTTTGAACATAACATCTTCTTGGAAAACCACATCTCTGTTCACTATCACCCTGGGTCTGCCACCATCTAGTCTCCATAAGCTATACCCTTTCACACCATCAGGGTACCCTAGAAATACACATTTGTAGGCCCTGGGTTCTAGCTTTCCTTGGCTAACATGTGCATAAGCCAATGACCCAAATACTCTTAGATCACCATAGTCATATTTTCTTCCTGACCATGCCTCCATAGGAGTCTTCATGTCTAATGCAGCTGATGGAGACCTGTTGACTAGATAGGCTGCAGTGGTCACAGCTTCAGCCCAGAAATGCTTGGGCAAACCAGAACTAGTCAACATACACCTTACCTTTTCAAGTAAAGTCCTGTTCATCCTTTCAGCCAAACCATTCTGCTGTGGAGTACCAGGCATAGTTCTGTGTCTTGCAATACCTTGAGTTTTACAAAACTGATTAAACTCATGGTTACAAAACTCCAACCCATTATCAGTTCTAAGCTTCTTGACTTTTCTTTCAGTTTGAGTTTCTACAAGGACCTTCCATTTCTTGAACTTACCAAAAGCATCACTATTATTCTTTAAGATGATTACCCAAACCCTTCTTGAAAAATCATCTATCAAAGTCATAAAATATCTAGCACCACCCAAAGAATCAACCTTAGCAGGACCACATAAATCAGAGTGAATGTAGTCTAATACCCCACTTGTGATATGCCTAACTCTTGTGAATTTAACCCTCTTGTGTTTCCTAAGAATACAAGTTTCACAAAAACCAAAATCACAATTCTTCAACTCAGTCACCAACTGTTGCTTCTGCAAATCCTCCAGCCCTTGCTGACTAACATGACCAAGCTTTGGTGCCACAACATGGCCCTAGAACTACTATCACTTGAGGCAGTTGCCACATGGGACTTTACTACACCAGCAGTATCTAGTACATAGATATTATTATCCCTTCTATTACCAGATAGTAATACCATTGATCCCTAAATCACCTTAGCCTTACCATCCCTAAGACTAACATGGTACCCAGATCTCTCCAACAACCTTAAAGACAACAAACTTCTTTTAAGATTAGGGATATACCTTACATCATAAAGATCAACTTCCATTCCATTCTTCATCTTCAGAGTCATTGTACCATGACTTATAATCTTGCAAGGCCTATCATCCCCTAACCTCACAGAACCAAGATCTTTAAGCTTTAAATTCTTGAAGAACTCCTTTACAGGTGTCATATGGTATGAACAACCTGAATCCATCACCCACTCATCCTCTATACCGCTGCTTGTGATAGCCAACACATCTGCACTCTCATCTCATGCATTGTGACTAGAATGAGATGTTGACCCACTTGATTCACCCTTCTTTCTTTTCAAGTCAGGACAATCCTTCTTGAAGTGCTTCTCTGACCCACACACAAAACACCTCCTTTTGTACTTGGATCTTGACTTTGAGACACTTCTTAGCTTGAAGCTTCTTTGTTCAGATCTTCCCCTGACCACCAAGCCCTCTCCACCATCTTCTTTATAATCAGTTCTCTTCTTTAATTCCTTTGAATTGAGAGCTGCCAACACTTCCTCCATGGTAAGAGTATCCCTACCATACATCAATGTATCCATAAAGTGCTCATAAGATGATGGAAGAGAGGTCAAGAATATGATAGCGTGGTCTTCATCATCCAATTCAACTTCAATGTTCTCAAGATCTAACACCAATTTGTTGAATTCGTCAGTATGATCTTCAATTGACTTCCCAGGCGCCATTTGGAAAGTGTACAACCGCTTCTTGAGATACAGCCTGTTTGCAAAAGACTTTATCATGTACAAACTTTCCAATTTTGACCAGACCCCTGCCGCCATCGTCTCCTTCGAGACTTCTCTTAGTACCCGATCACCCAAGTTCAAGATGATTGAACTGTGTGCCTGTTCAAGCATCTCCTTCTTCTCCTTATCAGACATCGTGTTTGGCAACTTAGATTCTCCGGCCAAGGCATCCACCACTCGTTGATGAATGAGCAATGCCTTCATCTTCAGTCGCCATAACCCAAAGTCATTCTTCCCGTCGAATTTCTCAATCTCAAACTTTTTCGACACCATCGTTACCACCGAACGATCTTTGATTGAATCTCGATCCTCAATTGAGCCTCTAACCAGGCTCTGATACCAATTGTTAAACCAAGTGAGAACAAGAACGTCCAATTCGACAACAATAAGAACGAAGAAGATGAACACAAAAAGAACTTTATTGAAAATGATTACAAGTGTTTTTATTTTAGTGATCGTATGATTCTCACCGATTACAGGATCCTTATCTATACCACTCTAATTCTAACTAACTATAACGGCCAAATAATACACTCAAAATAAAATTGAGAATTTACACTTTGGACTCCTAAACTAAAACTTTCG
This sequence comes from Flaveria sonorensis, assembly GCA_025506505.1. Lineage (NCBI taxonomy): Eukaryota > Viridiplantae > Streptophyta > Magnoliopsida > Asterales > Asteraceae > Flaveria > Flaveria sonorensis. Next base: position 5,309,656 of record CM046436.1, read on the forward strand.
AAGCAGGAAGCACCCCTGTGAAAACTTCCAAAGCCAAAAATTCTAATACTCCCAATACTCACCAATCTTCCGATACTAAATAACTTTCGAAAGAAACACGTGTTTTGGCTTTTATATTTTATGCATACAGTATCAAAGTTTTATAAGAAAAATTTTAAGTTAATTAAAGAAAATTTGTATATATATTTCTTTTGAAATTTGAAATAGACATATCACTTAAACGAAAGATATACGTTTAATTAAGCTTACACGCACACGTATATCATTCTTTTTCCAATATTAATTAAAACCCCAAACGTCAATTCCCACGTCATTTTATCCGACTTTTCCCCCAAAATATCCAGGCAATAAAAGTCAAAAAGACGAAGAGTTGTATCTTTGTTTAACAAATAATAGCCGTCTTTGATATTCTTATTTAAATAGCCTTCTTTTTTTAGGAGAACACGAAAAGAAAATAAAAAATTGTTCTCATATGGTTAAATGATTAACTAGATATTATTTACACTTAGTAAAAACAAAACAATATAATATTAATTCTACTCGTGTCAAAATGAATTTAAGTTTGTGAATTGTGACACTTGGCTAATTGTGAGATCTTCCAAGGGTATGATTTTGAACGGCAACGAATACCTTAAAACCCAATCATCCGGGTAAACCTATTGTAACGATAAAAAGTTCTAACAAAATCTCATGATACCTTGTTAAATATCTGGACAAAATAATCATGAAAAAACCTTATCATGGTTATGGTGGAGGTGAGGTGGCAGTAATGGAGTTGAAGACAAACAAGAAGTTAGAGATTCCAGTATATGAAAAACGATAGATAATGAGTTTAGGCTCTCAACATCCCGCTTAGAAGAGTATTTGCTCATACTAACACCCCATCCCACCAATTCACCCAAACCTTTCTATAACCTTTTGAACCACACTCCATGATGGAGCGAAAACTTGATAGAAACAATAAAAACTTTAAGGTATAACCTAACAACGATGTCGAGCAACATGTGAGATGGGTTGTGTTCAATGTCTAAACGGGCCAATTTTGATGAAAGGTCAAACATATTCAACAGTTTAAGTAACATAACGAGGTATAGAATATTCATAACAATAAAACATGATAATTATATAATTACTCTATTGAGTTTGACATTATCGATAAATGACTGAATCTTATGATTGCGTATTTTAAACCGATTTGAACTTGACTCGGTTTGATTCGTTTTACAAACAGAGAAAAAAGACGATTTGATCGACCTTCTAGTTTCAATTAACTTTTTCTATACTTTAAAGTTGGACATTATTAATTTTGACTATCGTAAACAAAGAATGCGACATTTACAAGTTGCAAATTTAATTAATTTACGGATTTACCTAACAACCAACTTGGATTAATCCCCTTATTACCAATTTTCATTTAGATTTCTAATTTCATCACCCTTACATCCAAAGAACATCTACACATCTTTACATCTGTTAGTGTTTGTACTCAAACTTATTACAAAATGAACACTCAAATTGCTATTTTTTTTTGGCTTGATACCTAAATATGTTGTTTTAATCAAATCACAATTGGCTGTGTAATTTACTCAAATGTTATTTAGTAATTGACATCAACGCTTTTCGTGTAACTAACACGAATGTTGTTCTGTTAACGAACATACATTAGTCCTAATACCCCATGATGTTACAAAATATTAATTTCAAGTCTTAAAATTGTTACTAAAATATTTATACTCAAACATGTGATTACACCTAAACCACAAAGACCATTTAAGTAATTAACTCTTATATTGATTACAAAATTTATATTTAAAATTCTTTTTCGTGTTTACATACTTTAGAAAAAAAAATTGGTAACCAGAAATATCTTAGAGTTAATATCATGAAAACCACCTGTTTAATTAACTAACTTTAAAAAGGAAAAAAAATTGGTAACGGCAAATATAATATAATGAAAACCACTTATTTAATTTACTTACTTATAAAAATTAATTAACGATGCAAGGAGCACGTCTCACTCTAAGAAACTCAAATGCACAATTGGCAATATTTTTTATTTTGTCACAATCACCCTACCATAACCGGAGTTGACATTTTTCAAACGTTACAATTTGACGGTCATCAACAAGTCGGTTTATCAAAGTCAACGATCCAATCAGACTTTTTGTCTATTTATTACAATAAAATAATAATCATACATTCATACAACTAAAACAAAATCTGCATGTTTATTTATACCACATTGCCGCTATTATCTCCCACAAAAAAACTCTCTTCATATCCAAACATGAGCCCTAGAAAGTTTCTTGATAGTGATCATAAACAACAGTCGAAAAGCGGGATCGTAATCAACGGTCCACGACCGATGCCATTAAAGCTCAAACAAGAATCTCACACCGTTTACAAACGGCATCACCAGCGGACCAGAAAGCCGATCATAATCTACATTCATTCTCCGGAAGTCATTCACACCAAACCTCATGATTTCATGGCTCTTGTTCAGAAGCTCACGGGTCTTTCAGGCTCGAAAGATCAAGAAAAGCAACAGAAGAAAACCCTAAAGCAAGATGGCTATGATCTTGATGATAATGAGTTTTCAAACGATTCTGGTGTCACAAATGAGAGAAACAAGAGTTTGATATCGAAGAGTCCGATGTTTAATACGCCTCCGAATCCATATATAGCCGATATCCCGCTTTTTACTCCTAATACGAGTGATCACTTCTTCTCGCCTCAACGTTTTCTGAAACTATCGGATATGGTTTCATCGTCTCCAAACATGAGCACTTTGTTGTCGCCTGGTTCGCTAGTCGAGCTCATGAAAGAGATTCCTGAATATTGACCAAATCATATATGCGGCTAAGGGTATGTAAAAAATATCTGAATCTTAATATTAGAATGAAAAATCCGACATTTTGAACCCGAATTATATGAAAATTCGGATATCCGAACTTTCGGATTCTGATTCAGCTCGTGGTTTTAGAAAAATTCGGACAGTTCGGATATTTGTTTCTCTATCCCAGTCTGTATTTGAAATTTTGAATCTCTGAATTCTGGATATCTGAAATTTCGGATACGAATTTGGATAGTGAAATAAACCATTCGAAGTTTGGAAATCTGAATTTGAACACCCCTATATTTGGCTCACTGTTCATTCCCGTTGACATGGTTAATAGTTTCCTTTCCATACACTTTGTTAAAGATTTCATGACTAATTTCAGAACTGGTCGCGATTAGGGTTCGTTCCATAGAAAAATCTATCTATAACGTGTGATTTGTTGTTTAGTTTGTTCATTGGTTCGTGTATTAGATCTAGATTCTTGATGAGTTTAGCTCGTAGTAAAATCGATCTGTTTATGACAATATGTATTAAATCTGTAATTTGTTCTTTGGTTTATTGTATAGAAAGAGGTTCAAATACAAAATGTATTTTTGCTACAAAGTGTGAGAAAACACAATGAGTCAAAAAAAGTCACAAAAAAATAATATCTCACAATCTAAATCGAATTTCAAAAAAGTAATTCCGAGCTTTTGTTCCCCTAGCCGTCCTCACTAAGAAAAAAAATAAACGAAAAATAAAAAAAATAAAAAAATTAATGTTTTTTTATTGTGTCATTTATGAAAGACACAATAACGTCATTGTGTCATTATGAAAGACACAATGACGTCATTGTGTCATTATGAAAGACACAATGACGTCATTATGAATGACACAATGACGTCATTGTGTCATAAAAGACACAATGAAAAAAAAAATATTATTTTTTATTTTTTTGTGAAAGAGGACGACGAGAGGAACAGAGACTCCGAAGTACCTTTTTGAAATTCGATTTAGATTGTGAGATATAATTTTTTTGTGATTTTTTTAGTCTTATTGTGTCTTCTCACACTTTATAGCAAAAATACACTTTGTAGAATAACCTCACCCTATTGTATAAGAGAAGGATTGTTGATGGAGTAATATCATATATATAAAGTCTAACTACAATAATTCCTGTCATAAAATGGTCATTATGTTTTTATTTATATAAAGGAACAAAGGATTATTGTTGTTATCTTTACATAAAAGAATTCATAATGCTACACTCGTCGTTATGTATGTGAAAACCATTATGTTTTTACTCATATAAAGGAACAAAAGGATTCTTGTAGTTATCTTTACATAAAGGATTCATAATGCTACACCCGTCGTTACAAAGATATATTATTCATCTCATGATATGATCTCTTTCAACCTTCCACCATTAATTTGTTTGCATGTTCCAATTTGGGATGGCATAACAAGTTCCAACTTAGGTTTGTTTGTAGGTTCCTATTTAGGGATTCATTCCTTTTGCATATTTGAGCAATGGTGGCAATCCCTTTTGCCATGTTTTATATTCGTAGAGTAAAAGAAGAGAGAAAAATCGAAGGGCTTTTAGCCCGGTGTAATCCAGGTGTATAAAATGATGTCTTCTCTTAAGCGATCGAGTGTTCTAGTCACGTTATGAACAATGATGTAGAATTAAAAGTGGATTAGATTGTTTATTCGTTAAGAATACTTCTTTGTAATTAACTAATTAAATCATCTTCATTGCCAATGATCCTTAACTTAAGTGATTGAAGTGAGGTAGCTCAAGACTTTATTAAAATAAGTAAAGATCTTGAGCTCAAGTCTCACATGTGACAAAAAAAGTTTCCTGCTTGGATAATGGGGTTTTCTCACCTGGTGTAGGTTTCTTCTTGATGGTGGTCTCAAGTTCGGGGCTAATGTGAACAAACTGATGTGTGAGCTTCTTTTCATGGATGTAACAACCTAATGCCCCAAGGTCACGTACTCGAGTAATGAAGATGATCAGATGGACAAATGACCCGTCAATGATTCAGCTAGCTGTTAGAAGTAATATATATCCTTAAATAATAACGTTGATTGTTTAAAAAATACCTCAAATTAAGAACAACAAAATAAAATATTACTGGCCAATGATCTTTTAGTCTGGTGGTTCAAAGAGAATGTGAGAGGTTTTGTCTCTTTTAGGTGTCCAGTGTTCAAACTTTAGCATTGACAAATTATTATCAACTTAGTGTTACTAACTTCTAACCACTAATGTGCCGTTCAAAAAAATTTTATCCGGAAAAAATATGAATGGTAAATTGCACCAATTGACTAAAATGCAATTTAAAACGGAATATACTGTAATATTATAATCGATGCTTTATCGGGCCTTAGCTAACCAGATGTCTTAAACCAAAACATATTTGGGTATTTTATCGGGCTTTAATTTGGGCTGGATTAGTCTCAACACAAGGGCCCAATACTCGAACTCTTAAGAAAATGTTAAATATAAACTCACAAAAATCATGAACGTTATGAAAAGGTTTTTATGTTTCTGAGTTTGATTTTAAGTTTTTGAGTTCTTTGATTAAACCAATACATCAAATACTTATTTATACTAATATTAACGTAACATTACCCATCAAAATCGAAAAAAATGTCATTGGCATCTCTAAAACGACTATATAGCCGTTAAAAACAGTCAAAATCATGCGTGGCGGCTAGATCCGGTTTGAATCGCTTCGGTCTGGGATAGAAACCGGTTTGGAACAGGTCTGAGCTTTGAAACATGGAACCGATTTGCCAGTTTTTTCGGTTTGGGTGGGTACCAGTTCGGTTACGGTTTGGCTCGTGGGTTCCGGTTCTCGAGTCAGTTTTTTATGCACCTCTAACATAATCACCAAATCATTCTTATTAAAGAAAAAAATCACTTCATCCATAAATTATAAATTTGATATGGAGGTATGGATTTGAATTCTTGCAACCACAAATTGATTAGTGGTATTTAGGAGTAAAAGATTGTTAGAAAGAAATACAAAACAAAACTTATACGAAACAGAAACATTTACTTGGTTTAATTTCTTCCACTTGAAAAGAAATAATGATTAACTTTATAACAAAAAAAGACGTGCACATAAAATGTTTACCCAAATATAGAAAACATTAAATAATTAGTTATCATCAATCATATCGCTTCTTGACATTATGCTCCAATAACCTTTTCACATAATCTTTTTCAAGATTTAAACATTGCTATAATAATTGTTGATTCATACTCAACGCGTGATTGATTTTTTGTGGGAACATATCCTTTCTAAAGGTAACAAAATTCGAGACACATAAACCAGTCATTTTTTTCCCCACAATTTAACACGCATTATCAAGTGAAGATCTTTCGTAGGGATGTAAACGAGTCAAGGCGGCTCGAAAGGTATTCGGGATCGACTCGAAAAAAGCTCAAATTGAGCCAAGCTTAAAGGAGCTCGAACTCATATTATAGTTCGTTTACTAAATGAGCCCGAGCTTTACATATCGAGTTCGAGCTGGATCGTGAACATAAACGAGCTTTTAGTGATGTATAACTTTAGTTTACATATTAAATATATATTTATAAAAACAAGAGTATTATATATAAAATAAAGATAAAAGTAATTAAATAATATTATATTATGTTATATATTTAAAAAGTATGATTATAAATAAACATAAAAGCAATTATAAAAAATTAATAATTTATTCAAAAGCGAATCGAGCTCGAGCTTGAAAATTTTTTTACGAGCCGAGCTTGAGCTTTAGAAATATAACTACAAACGCGTTGAGTTGGTGCTCAAGTTTTCTAAAGCTAGAACAAGCCGAGCTCGAGCATTGGCTCGACTTGTTTACACATCTACTTTGAAGTGCTTATTGAGCCTTCACATGTAAAAATGTTTTGAATCAAACTCCTATAGGAAGGGAACTTGAATCGAATGGCACATGCAACATGATCCAACATAGAAGTAGACATACATATAACATCTATATAGATGTTGCATGGAGGTACTTATATTAATTTAGTTTCGTAGTTTGGGGATAGTAAGATATCTCATACGTTGGATTAGTAACTACAAGGGTGGGGATAGAAAGATATCTCATACCTTGGATTACTAATTCCAAGGACCCATGGACTATCGAGTGGAGTTTTTTTTTTTTTTTTTTTTTTTTTTTTTTTTTTTCTCTTTTTTCCCGATAGATGGATGAGATGCAAGATGAAAAGTAGATGAGGTGGAGAGTTTGGTTATGAGGTGGCAAGTCATTCTGTGAAAATGGAGATGAAAACCGATGAATATTCACCAACTTGGGAGAATATATACAGAAGAAAACGCACAAGCAACCAAGAAAAAAATTAAGGATTTTAACAAGGGGAATATAGAAACAACCCCACCCTCACCCACCCCCACCCCCACCCCCACCCCCCCCCCGGGCCCCGGCTACCGCACGCGTGAGAATTAGTGAAAATGAGAAATTTCAAGGGAGTTGTAAAATCAAAATATCATCTTTAAAAATAAGTATGATTATCTGTAAATGCTAATAACACATTCTATATAAATAAAAAATCATTAACCCGAGTCAAACCTTCAATACAACCGAGTTCCTACCAACCCATGCTAACCATCGATTGAAACTGGCTATATGTGTTAATTCAGCGACACATAACTTTAGATTTTTTTTTATTTGGTTTTTTTGGATACCTAACAATCTGTGATGCGTTGGTGATCACAGACAATAATTTGGCTTTTTTGTTTTTAACTTTTTTTAAATTTTGTTGGATTCATTGGTGATCTCGTCGATTCAAATAGTTGGTGATGTGTCACTAGTAACAGTTTTCTTGTGGTAAAAGACATATTTTACAATTTTAGTTGTGGTGATGTGTCACTAGTAACATCCAGCCCCTCATACCACTAATATTGTTCGTTTTACTCACAAAGAGCTCACAAATTTGATTTTGGTTGGCTGAGTGAAAACTTCCTACGAAGAGTCATCCATCTTTGGTTTGCTCCCAACTGAGCATGCTTAACTGTGGAACTCTCCTCTCATCCACAGCTAATGTGTCATAACGTTCCTTATGAACCCAACATTTCTTCTGTTCACGACCTATGTGAGATTTGCTTAGGGTGTTACAATCACCTCCCCTCTTTTAGACTCATCATCCTCGATGACGTTTCCCCTACCATCACATTCATGGATGTGTGATTTACCTAAGGTGTTCCTCTAACACCCCTAGGGACTCACTAACTTTGATGAGGTTTGCCCCACCATCTCAAACGGCACAAAAATGACTTTGATTCATTTGTAACAACTGGTATTTCATACAATTAATATTGTTCGTTATGCTCACGAGAAGCTTACAAATTTGCTTTTCGCTACCCAAATGAAAACTTTTTAGGAGATCACCCATCTCTAGATTGCTGCCACCCAAGCACGTTTAAATGTAGAGTTCTCCTTTCACACGCAGCTAAAGCACCCAAATTCGTTAGTGATATTAGAGACAAGACGTTTCTTATGTACCCAATATATCTCATGTTCACGATCGATGTAGGATATGCTTAGGATATTACAATAAGTAGTAAATCTTCTCTAATGAAGCAAAATAAGTTTTGCAACTTGTCATCTTCTCATATTATTTTACCACATTTCATCTTTTCATAATATTTTGCACATGTCCCTAGCGTGACAAGTCAACCATTTAATGATAATATTAAATAACAGTGATATTTTATATCCTTTCCAAATTATAAAACAATAATTCTAATAAATTATAAACATTTTTTATTTAAAAATTGATTTTTTAAAATAATATTTTATGAAATATGAAGGCTCTTTATACAAAGAACTTTTTTAAAAAAAATGACATTGTATAAAAAACATTTTTTTGAAAAAAATGGAATGTTTTAAAAGACAATTTATTTAAAAACAAAAGTTTTTTTAAAAATAAAAGTTTTAAAGAATATAGTTATTGTTTTATTACTTAAGGTAGTATTTCAATCATATATCATCTTATAGAATTATGCATTGAAAAACCATCAAAAGTAATTAAAAGTCATTGAAAATTATTTTGAATTTGCATGTTGAATGAAAGTTGCATAAATATAATCGTCACTAGGAACTAACTATTAGTGTTAAGTTGCTACCAATAATCGGTTGTAACTTAGATGAACAACAACTTGCTCCATCGACGAAAATGAGACCAGTAGTAAGTTAAAACTTACTAGCAACAAGGTGGCTAGTCGTTACAAGAAATATCAACAATAATGGCGACGCTATTAGCGGCAACAGCATTAGCGACGACATCATTAGCAGCGACATGTCGCCGCTATTGATCCTTGATCCGTTTGATGTTTATTCACTCAGACCTGGTCATTGATAATGTTATAGATTTAACGGTCATGGTTATATCGTACCATGACAAATAACGGCGACATCATTAGCGGCGACCTGTCGCCGCTATTGGTAGCAACATCTAACAAAATGTGATTGCCTCCATATTCCCTCTTTCACTCCACACCACACCCACTGCACCCATCCTTTCCCACCAGCCACCATTCCGGCGACCACCACTCCGCAACCACCATTCCACCCACCATCAACCTCAACCTCCGGCCACCACCATCCCTCGACCTCACCCTCTCAGCCTCACCCTCAACGTTCGACCACCACCATCCCCTCAACGTCACCATCAACCTCCGGCCACCACCGTAAACCTGTTGCTGCTCCCGTCGTTGTTGCTGTCGTGGACCTCGACCACCGTCGCCGCCTCTTTTGTCTACCTTTTGTTGCCTTCAACACAAAGTAGAAGGTAAGTTTTTTTGTTTAAACACAAATTTATGCTTGTTTATGTTAATTTATGGTTGAAACATGTTTAGATTTTTATTTTTAGTTGGTTGAATAAAATTTGGTAAACAATTTGTGTAATTTTTAGGTTTTAATAAAAATTGTTCAAGATGGTGAACTAGTGAAATGGATTTAGATATTTTGGACATTTGATGTAGACTACTTGTTTAAATGGATCTGATAAATAGATTTTGTTTAATTGGTTGATAGATGTTTAGGAGTATTTGAGCATTTAATCTAGACTTTTTGTTTAATTGGTTGAAAGATGTTTAGATGTTGATGCTTAGTTGGTTGAATAAAACTTATTAAAGCATTTGTATAATTTTTAGGTTTTAATTATAACTTGTTCAAGATGGTGAATATTGAGATAACATATAGTATATGTAATTTAAGCTTAGTTTAGAAATATATTTATGTATGTTGTAGGTTTGAACTAGATGGATTTGATGCTTAGTTACTTAAAATTTAGTTGAAAATTGTTTAGATGTATTTAGGCATTTGATGTATACTTTTTGTTTAAATGGTTAAAAGCTGTTTAGATTTTGATTTTTACTTGGTTGAATAAAAGTTGTTAAAGCATTTGTGTAATTTTTTGCTTTAAATAAAACTTGTTCAAATTGATTTATTTTATTGTTCTTATTTATATGATCCAAATAACACTCTACTAATGTAAGTTAAAACTTTACTTTATGAGAAACAAAAATAGTTAGCTATAATAAACAAAAATAAAAAATGATCTAAATCATCAAATGAAACATAAAATTATTTGAAATAATTGCAATAATGTTGCAATTCATTCAAAGAATTTCAATTTTCATTTGATTTTTTAGTAATTTTTAATTGTTGTGTATTATTAGTTTTTAGGTTTCGTAACTTCATTATAATCATCACAAGCTTAGAAATACCAGCCCGAAATTGATTTAGTAATTAATTTCAGGTTGTCCAGTTTTAAGACTGTTTTTTGAATACTTTATCTTATTTAGGATGTGAATATATATTACTTGATTGTTTGTGTAAGAAAGATTTGGTTGTCATTTTCTCTTTGCTCCTCGGGTATATATTTCTATATATTTGGGAGTTAAGAGGAAATGCTGTCGAATTTTTCTTAAACAAACAATCATATAATACATATTCATATATGAGATAAGATATTCAAAAAGTGGGTATACGAGCCTACCCTTTTGAATTCTCTATCAATTATCTTAGTTCTTGCTCATGTTTCGTGGAAAGTTTTCATGCACTTAAATCTTAAATTATGTTGCAGTTTCATAATCATGTCAGACGATAAAAGTTGGCTTCTTAATCCGAATCGTAGATCACCTGAGTATCGGCAATGACTTAACTCTTTTATCGATATGTGTGAAAAACTTACCGACAGCTATGGCCAGATTCGATGTTCGTGTATGAAATGTCAGAATACCATATTATAGGATGGGTTAAAATGAAATATTATTTAGTAATATGGGGCATGTGTCGGACCTATAAGGATTGGATCCATCACGGTGAAAGTTTAATTCCTGAAGTTGTAGTTGTAGATGACGTTGAGCCAACAAACGATATGGCTGACGTCATCGAATATGCTATGGAAGAGAGTAGTGGTGTCCTTGATGATTTTGAGAACTTGTTAGAGGAAGTTCAATCAGAATTATATCCGGGTTGTATTAAGTTTTCTTTCTTTGATTTTTTAGCAAAACTTATGCATATCAATGTGAAGAATAAATGAAATAATAGCTCATTTGATGAGCTTTTTGAATTTTTGCAATCTTCACATCCCGAGGGTAATAAAATTCTCCCTTCTCATTATGTAGCAATTTTTTTTAAAAGAAGATTGGTTTAGGATATGAGTTGATGCATGTGTGCAAATATGATTGTGCTTTTTTCTGAGGAGAAAACCTTTTGTTAGAAAAATATCCCGTTTATAATGAAAGTAGGTGGGTCGATACAAATACAGTAAGGTTATTAGCGGCGACTTATTAGCGACGAATTATTAGTCATTAGCGATAAATTATTAGCAGCGATTTATTAGCGGCGACATGTCGCCGCTAATACTTTTAGCGACGATTTTCCCACTTAATAGCGGCGACACGGGTCGCCGCTAATGGTCCAAAAATTTGTAATTAGTAGCAACCGACTAGGGGTCACCAGTCGAACATGAGCGATCAATTGTAACTTACTACGTTACTATTGATACTAATGTACGCAATTGAATAATTGATGATAGTTATAACGGTCAATCTTAAATGAAACATTATGATGATTCATTAAGTATAAAAGCTCTTTAGTCTAAATTTGAGACACATTTTATAACATAACTTACATATTCGTCCTTGTTTTCTTTTTGTATTATTCAATAAAAGTTTCGTCCCACGTCCTTTGTTTGTGATTTACCTCTCTTATGTCATCACATTTATTTTTTTTGCCTTTTTATTGTCTTAATTTCAAAACACTATAGTAAGTGTGAATATCGAGTTAGCTAGAACCAAAGAAGAAGCACCTATGAAGGTGCCAAAGCAAAACTCATATGTGGTTGTGTTTGATTCCCATGAACCTAATTCTTGAACCCCTAACATATTCCTATTACACTGAATTGATGCATACACCACCCTAGCTTGATCATCCTTTTCATAAGGACAAACTTTCTTTGGTTTGTTTTATGGATACGATTCATATTCACATCATACAACAACGTATCTCCTTTTGCCCTTGATTACAAAGACAACACAATGAAGACAACAAAACACGTACGATTATATCTTTGCAAATGATTTGACGATTTTGCAAGTACAAGTAGATAGATCCGTCGACTAGGATATGACAATTCCATTAGATCCTCAAAATGAGCTTTTGACAAACAAGAAAACTCTTAGGAAATAACAATAATCGGCCAAATGATTTTGATAATGTACAAAGTAAAATTGAATGTTCTAAGCATATGTGTAATTTATGTCGTTGGTTGAGTGGTCCTAAGTAGATTATCATAGAACTTCTAGTCAAGCACGAGTCTTTCCTAGAAAACCCTAATAAAAACAACACATGCATGCACAAGGGAATCTTAGGACTTGGGGATCACCGAAAGTTTACTTTTAAATATGCATCTATAGTTTGTTTAATTTCTTTCCAAATCATATAATACTTCAAATATTTGTTTAAACCAAATTGGAATATGTTTATTATAACATATAGATCATGAGTTCTAATCTTGATGCTTATAAGTTAAATATTATTTAACAAGAATATGGTAAGTACTAGCTTCTAATAATGGTAAAGTGAACAACATCAAGGCACCAAATTAATTAACGATTATAATGGACCTGCACGTATATATTGCTTGAAAATTTGTTGATAGAAGAAAAATGAGCTTTTGCACTTCTTTTAACCAATATATATTAGAGTATCATACTTGAATATCACATATATACGGGTCTCAATATTAAATTAAAATAATTCACACTAAAGAGACGTAAAAGTCCAAAACCTGACGTACACTCATGTTTTTTAACATAAACACCCAAAATTATATAAAATAAAATCATTATAACATCCATCCTGCAGGACTAGATTTCAAAACCTTTTAATTGTGTGATACATCACTTATTATCGGAATATCTTTTTAGAGACAGCCGTATACTTATGTGACTGCTGATTTCAATAATTAATTTGACATGTTATCTAGTCCAAATCATGTTTTAATTAGGCGTCTCATTACTTAAAATCATATATATACACACAAACAACAAACAAGATTTAACAATATTATATGTCTAGTTAATGCATGATTTTGACTATATAGTATCCCCAAGTCATTGTTTACTGGAGCGACATAGGAAAGATACGGTTTTCAATTTATGACTTTTCAGTCTCTTGAATTTGTGACTTTGAATGTTAAAAGTATAAATATCCATGTGTTCAAAATGCAATTTTCTAAATAGATGTTAACATAAAAGTGAGTTTTATATTTTATGTGACTGGTAAAATAAAAGAACTTTCAAACTTTAGACAACAAAACTATGTGTATTTAAAAAAATAAAATTACGTGTATTGTTAACAAGTTTAAGGTTTTAATATATCTTCTTTAATAAAACAAAATAACTATGAGTCATATGATTATTTTCAAGTTTGTTTACGTCGTCTTCATCTGGTCTCTACCTAGAATTGTTCACATGTACTCATCACGATAAAAATTAAAAATTAGTATATGAAAATAGTTTTCTTAATATATGAATATTTATTATTCCGTTAATCAAATTAATTTTTTTCTAATTAAAAATAAATAAAATGTTTCATTAAAATATTTGACTTTGTTAATCAAATTAAGTTTGGAGATTTTTAAGTTTTTTATAACACCGAACTCACAAATCCACTAACATATGTACTTTTGAAGTATATCATATGGTGGATGGTTGGGTGTAATGATAAATAGATACAAGTTAAAGTGATGTACTCATCCAAACAAAAGTTTTAAATTCAAGTTCTAAGGGTGCCACTTTATTCAATCAGGATTATCTTACTTATTTTATTTTATTTAGTAAACTAGGTGTTATTGTTAGAAATAAGAACAAGCACCATATATATTTAGGACACCGATGTAAGTAAAACCATGACTTCTAGTTGGGAATCTCTGAGTTCTCTCCACCAGTAACTCTCGCCAGTATTTTTCAAAGAACCTTCTAGGTTCTTTAGATTCTTGGAGGAAAAAGCAAAGTTATTGTGATTTATATGTTTATATTATTATTGTTAATTATTATATGTTCAAAAAACATATATCTAACTTTCAATTACAAATATCACAAGGTCTAATTACAAGTTGATCTTATTTTAAATGCAAGAACAGAAGGGATACTTTGTGAACTGAAATTATACCAAATACAGTTAACTCAAATATAGTTTTTATGAAGAATAAAATGAGCCAAAGGAAATAACTGTTTATATTTCTCTCCCTTTATTTTGCATATTCTAATTTCCGTGTTAGTTTTTTTTTACTTTACCAAGTAAATAAATAAATCATGGCATCTTTACTGATTTACATCATATGAAAACCACCCAAATTTTAATATAAATAATTACGTAAATACTTACCTAAAAACTTATAAAAATCTTTTATAAAAATCAGTAGATTTGGTTAAATTTCTATTGTAATCTATAAGTATGTGTTGAAATAGTGGTTGTTACGTTAAAATATCATCTAAATATCATGTAGATAAAAATCATTTCACTAAAACCTTTTTTATATTAAGTGTAGTGGTTAACTAATGTTTGGAGCCCATATTGATGCAATAATCTAGAAAAATTATGTTTGACGTCCGTTAAGCGCTTGGAGCCCTATGAATTTAAAGCTCTTTTTAATTAGCTTGTAATTGTGTTTGGAGCACCACTTGTGTTCGTGTTATCATGTTTGCAGCCCCCAAAACACCCACTACGTATAGTCTTAAAAAAATTCTAGTTATATGTTTGTACATTACTTCTTAACAACTGTCCTGTTAACTGGAAAAAAAAAATTATTTTGAAAGATGACGAGTAATTTTTGGTCATCCTTCGTATCCTCATTAGAGGTGCTCTTAAGTAGCACGTCACAATAAAGATCATATATTGCTTTGAAACAATACCCAATATAAACCTCTTTTTATTCTGAATTTGTTTATAATCCATTTGGTTAGCTATAGTTGAAGAATAAATTATCATATTGATCTAGAAACTGGAACTTATTCTATTTATCTTGGTAAAATGATATGATATAATACAACTCATGTAGTTTATAATTTTCAGAATATTTAAAGAAAATTTTAATATTTGGTGAGGATAAGATGGAGTGACCAAAAGCGTGCAGCCAGCCATTGTGAGCCTCCAAAGAATAGGCAATGGATCACATTTTTAATGTTCATTCAAAGAGCACTACTTTCATAAGTTTACTCCATTGTATACAATGACAAATCCACATCTTAGAAAAATTCCCATTTGCCTTCTTTATTTGTATCTATCCATAATTCCAATATTATATATATAAACAAATATAAATAAATATATATATATATATATTATATTATATATATATATATATATATATATATATATATATATTGAATATTCTTATATTCTTATGTATCGATCGATACTATTGAAATGTATTATACTTTAGTTTCGATAATTAATGTTGTTTAGTGACATTAGAAGATGTCACTAGAGTAAAACAAAAGTCAGAAAATACGTATAGATTTATTATATGGCCACGCGTGAAGTGTGTTAACAAAAAGTTACAATATGTAAAACCTTGTAATGGTTCAAAAGAGAGAGACTAGACTTTTTTAGTCACAAACCTTTATTTAAAATTGTAACTAATACTTAAGACGTATACTTTACATGTAATTTGTTATTATTTAAAAAGTGTAATTAAAATACTTTTGGCTAATAATTTTATCCAATATCTCTTGTAGGGAAGCAACCTTATCAAGAGGATGTACTTGTCTATATTCTTTTAAAGTTTTAGAATAAACCCTCTTGGTATTCTTTTTACATCATTACCCATATAAAACCTCCACTAGGTGCCCCAATCATTCTAGTCCCAAAAACATCACTACTATCTATAATTTCTCCTACTTTTGAATATTTCTTTCATTTCTTCTAGCTTCCATGAGGGCTTCAAAAAAGATGGCTAGTTCTTGCAATGAACAACTTGATGAGCTAAGAAGAGGGCCATGGACCCTTGATGAAGACAATCTTCTTATTCATTACATCAGTTGTCATGGCGAAGGACGTTGGAATTCACTAGCAAAATCTTCAGGTAATCAAGCAAAACCAAGATAGAAAAGACTATTATTGATCATACCATACTACTTCACTAGTCTAACTTTTGTGGTTGTATTACTAACTTTTGTTTGATCGCTTTATTATTAGGATTGAAGAGAACTGGAAAGAGTTGCAGGCTAAGATGGTTAAATTACCTGAAACCTGATGTTAAACATGGAAATCTTACACCACAAGAACAACTATTGATCCTTGAACTACATTCCAAGTGGGGTAATAGGTAAGTTTATGTGTGTTTATATGATCAGACACGTAGAAGTTTTCTAAGTTACTATTTTTAGTTCTAATTTTATATATGTGTTTTGTTCAAGATGGTCCAAAATTGCACAAAACTTGCCCGGAAGAACAGATAATGAGATCAAAAACTATTGGAGAACAAAAGTACAAAAACAAGCTCGCCATCTCAAAATCGACTCTAATAGCAAGATATTTGTCGAAGCACTTCGCCAATTTTGGGTACCAAGATTGCTAGAGAAAGTGGAGCTTAGTTCACCATCATCATCATCTACTTCCACCACAACTATGGAAGCTAATCAAAAGAACTTCAACCCTCAAACACAAGCCAAAGAAACCCTAATGGAGAACACAAGTTCAAACTCAAATATTTATTCATCAAATTCGAAGAGAGTTATGTCTTCGTACATGCCCGAAAGTTCACTCCAAAGCAACGGTTACATTGTGGATAACAATAACTTTGAAGCCATGAGTTTCAACCAGGCAAACATGCAAGAATATCGATCAAGTGACATGTCATCATTCGAGTTCCAAATGGCAGAGGTTGATTGGATGAGCAACGACTTAGCGGATGACACATTTTGGAACATGGATGAATTGTGGCAGTTCAAGAAGTAATTTACTTATATACAAAGTAACTTTTACCATAATATTACATAGTAAATTAATTAAATTGTATACCACCATATATAATTTATATTTTTAGGTGGTGTAGCTAGTATTATGTTTTTTGGTTCTAAGTGTTGACAATGTAGGTTGTAGGGGCTGGGGTGTGTTACCTCCAAATGTCAAGTCTTATGAGGAAATATGGAAAAGGATAAAGTGAAAGTCTATTATGGCCTCCAATAACTTCAAAAGTTGAAAATGATATAAATTATAAATGAGAATCATTTTATTTTTCTCATTTCTTTAGTTTTTGTGATAGATTGTTGTCAAAATACGATAAATACAATGACGTGAACGTCTTTTCTTTTGATTATAATATTATCTTACACTTTGGTATATAGTTGCTCCAATAATTTGTGTCATATCACAATATAGGTGTTATGGTATCTAGACTAGAATAATGAGTACTAGTTGGTTCGGTTGGGAGTTAAAATATAGTTATAACTAACATTTTAGAAGTTATCATAACCGGTCTGTTTCAGTTACTGAGGCTCAACACTTAAATTACCTTTCGGTTAACCATTTGTTCTCGCATAGGCAACTCAAGCTAATCCAAATTAACATATCAAATCAAGTTTGGAGTCAACTAAAAAAACAAGCCTATTGTTTACAAATAATAAAGGGAGGTAAGTGATATATGAGTTATAATAAAGTTGTAATAAAAGTCTTATGACTATGATATGCATTTAATAAGGTAAAGGAACACAAAAGGTTGGTTTAAGATATGTTATGTTGTTTATACCATGACTAAATCAAACTGATTTGTTATTTTGGTTTAATTTTTTTGTTTTTTCCAGATATTAATCCGTTACATTTAAAAAAAAATTGTTTTTTTTGTCTGGCTCAATTATTAAAATTTATTGTTCACCACAACAGAACACCGAAAAACAATCATCAAATATAAATCTAACAAAAGAACAAGATGTATTAAGATTTTGAAAGGCCAAATACATTGTAACAACTAACAAGTGTGATTTGAGAGTACATAAATCAAAGTAAGATGATTACAAAGATTCACATCGATCACGATCATGAAATTAATAATAAATTGAAATCAATCATAATCAATGAGATAAGTACCGAGTGGAAAAGATGGGGATGACAATGACCAAGTGGAAGTTTAAGAAACAATATTCAATGATTGATTGATTTAAAAGGACCACTTCATCCAATATCTCTTGCCTCATGTTATGCGAGTACTAGGTACATGTATTATATCACTTTGTTTTGTTCTTGGGGGTCTACCACGTGTTGATGATGTAAAATGTGGTCATATTAATTTTCATTAAGAGCATCACGATGTGGATCGAAAACACATAACATCACAAGAAAACAATGCTTTGTGTAGTCATGATCATCACCATCAACATCATATCTTCAACAAGTGATCCCTATGATACATTGGTACCTCTAGCGCATTCAAATTCAGTTTCCATTTGTTATTTGCTTTTAATCTATTGCCGGTCATCTGTCCAGTACAAGTTGTCCAGTGCAAGCTGTGTTTTACCTGTCTTAGTTTATCCTCTTGGCTGATACTAGCAAATAATTACCACTCAAGCCAACAAAACAATTATCGTTAAAGATCTAGAAAGATTACAAGATATCTTAAATCGCATGTCAATTTTAAAACCGTCCGAAAGGAGAAACGTGTTAAAAGTCAAGGATGGCTAACAGCTAACCTCATCTGTCGCTGTATGAAGCGAAAAACGAAGGGCCGAACAGTGAACTTATTGCTAAAATCAAGTTTCGTGTCCTCCAAAAGCTAGGATCAAATCAAATTGAATTTGGTAGACAGCTTGATTTATGGTGGCTGCTTTCTTATGGTTCAGGGAATTCACTAAAGTACAAGAGTGTGGTCAATTGCATACTTTTCAATCGCAAGATGTCGTTTTAAACATAAACATCAGAGTTTTGAAACTTATGTACAATAGTCGTATACAACGTGTTTAATTAAAAGAGTTTTCAGATGAATAATATGAATATGTTAATGATGCTCACTTACTTCCCAGTTTTACCATAGCTGTCCCGTAACGTAACAGTCCTGTTGAAAATTAGCTTTTCGGGTGTGGAATCCTTGTCAGTCACAAAATAGCCTGCCGTAACATGTGAAGAAAATAAGAAAAGTTGTATAACTGTTAAAAAGGAACAATGAGGGTTGCAAAATTTACCAAGCCTTTCGAACTGAAATTTGTCATTTACTTTCGCGTGTCGGAGGGGTGGTACAGCGTATGAACATGGTATTACCACTTTAGATTTGGGATTTAGATCACCAAGCCAGTTATCAAGTTCTCCAGGATTCTAATGTTAGAATAAAAAAGTTATTAGTTTAACTATGAAGTTAAATAAAAATGACAAGTAATAAAATCACCAACCTCAGAAAGGAAGAGTTTATCAAACAATCTGACTTCCACCTTCAACGGGTCAACCCCAGGAGAAGGCTGTGCAGCCCAATGAAGAACACCCTGCACAATAAAGTTTCAGTGACAAACTGGAACTCAAATTAACACAAAATGTGAACTGAGAAAAGTCAAAGGATGCACGTTTGACTTGCCTTTGGTTTCGTCTTTTTCTCAGGATCATACTCGGCATGTATCTCGACAACCATCCTTTTATCATCAGAAAGCACTACTTCTGTACACTTGATAGGAAATGCATATCTGCATAGTATGACTACAGGTTAGCTAATAACTAAAACCTTTTGCCGAGCAGTCATGAGGATTAACTATATCAGTATTAATTATGCACCTGAGTAGAACGGTCTTTCCTGGAGCAAGGCCATAGTAGTCTTTTGAATCTTTCATCCTAAAGTCAGATTGCTCTATGTAAACAACATTTGAAAAGGGGACCTGAGAAGCAAAGAAAAACAAGGCTATACATTTGTACATTTTACAATAATATATACAGAGAGAGAGTGAGGGAGGGGGGGTACCTTGTAGTAAGAAGATGCATCATCACTAGGAGCATCTGGCCATTTCTTTGCATCAAGTTCTGTTACTGAACTTGGCTCAAGATTAGTAATAACCACCTGTAACCAACCACAAAGCCTAAGGATTAATAATAGCAACATAGTCAAATTTTGAATAAAAAGACAGTAAAAAAAACATGCATACCTTTAGTGGATGTAGCACAACCATGGCACGAGAAGCTGTTTTATTTAGTTCTTCCCGTACATGATACTCAAGGCGTTCCAAACGTATCAAACTACCATCACTGCAGACCAACTGTCATTATAGATCCTCCACCAAATAAACACGATTAAGTATTTATCAAAAAGTTAAATTACAAGTTAAAACCTTCTAGTAATCCCGATTCCTCTAACGAAAGCATTGATGGCTGTTGAAGTGACACCCCTACGCCTCAATCCTGCTAGTGTCATCAGACGAGGATCATCCCATCCATCCACATAATTTTCAGTTACAAGCCTATTTAACTGCAAAGTAAATTTTCATAACTGACTATAGAATTCTTTATTTTCTTTTATTTTAATTTAGTTTTTTAAGTGAATAAAAAGTTACCTTGCGTTTTGACATCACAGTGTTGGTCATATTCAAGCGTGAATATTCCCACACATAAGGCTGGTAAAGGCCCAGTGCATCTAGCAACCAGTAATATGAAGCACGTCGTGTCTCAAATTCAAGTGTGCAAAGCTACAAAAAAATAAATAAAAAAACACAGTTAATAACCAAATAAATAAGTGAAAATGGGTCCCACTAAACTTACGGAATGAGTGATATTTTCAAGAGAATCAACAATGCAATGTGAATAATCATAACTTGGGTAGATACACCACTTGTCGCCAGCATGTGGATGAGGAGTAAACTGAAGAAAGATATTTATGGTAATGAGTATCGAATAAAATTTTAAAAAAACAAGTAAAATGAAATTATATATCTCTTTTGAAATAATAACAATTTACCTTAATTCTATATGCAATAAGGTCATACATATTAAAATTCTCACTTTGCATGTCTTGTTTCATTCTAAGTGTAGCTTTTCCTTCATCAATCATGCCACGTTTCATATCATAAAAAAGTTTAAGTGATTCTGAAATTGGCCTATCTCTCCATGGACTGTTCATCTTTTTCTCTCTGTATTCTTTTATTTCATCACCAGTCTAAACCAGAAAGAAAACAAAAATTCAATTGTCAGATTACGTTAGTTTACATCGAGACAATGAGACAGACTGGAAAATGCAAAACCTGGTGATCCACATAAGCACAACCCTGAGTATGAGTTCCACTGCTAAATCGTATAGTTCTTGAAAATAATCACTAGTGTATGTGATCTGCAAATTCAAATTTTATTAAAATATTGTGAACCATTAGGAAACAGGGTTGACTTCACATAGATGTATTATCACAATATTTTACCTTAAAAGGTTTCCACCCCATCCAATCCACAATTTCTTCAATGTGATCAATATATTCTTTTTTCTCAGCTTCGGGATTAGTATCATCATACCTACAAGTTATACATCTCATACAGGTGTTATAATGTACGCATGGCAATTTTGAATGTATTAACAAACATCTGTAAAGCAGAAGTATCTTTTCGAAAGTTTTCGTGATTTTGAATATTTCTTATTAATTTATTTCAGTAGACCAAATAAGTCGTTGCTAATTGTTAACTCATGCTTCTTCAAATAGAAAATAGAAGATAAGTTTTATGTTAGTAAACTAAAAAAAATAGTTACTAATTCTAAAACCAAAGGGCGCACATCTTTAGATAATTAGAAAATATCCTAATGATAAATACTCAGAATCAATAGTTTTGATATATTTTTCCGTCCTAATTTCTTCTACCTTTCAGATTTCTCCATTTTATTTTTTCTACGTTTTCTGTTAGTGCAAACACAGTGCCAACCTCCCTTTTTCTTTAAATTTGCTAGGCAGTTGCATGAAATAACAAAAGAAAACAATTAGCTCCGTAGCTCACAATAATATTAACTCAATATAATTAGAATGAAACTGAAACAAAAAAATGCCGATTGGAATAAGACATGAACTAACAAAAATTTAGAAACATAAATAAACTGTTTTTAAAACAAAAAGATTATCTTAGAGTTTAGTATAAAACTGTATATAACTTTGGAAACAAAGATACTGTAAAATAATAAAGAGAGGCATATAAACTTTAAAGAGCTTTGCTTCATAGGGACAATGGTTATATTAATTTAACAAGCAAAACAACAAACTAGTAATAGTTTACAAGTATATAGTTAATCATAAATAAAACAGTCAATCAGTCATAGTAATAAAGTAATCCTACCTCAGGTAGCAGCCACCACCTCTTTCTTTTGCAAGACCAAAGTCAACAAACATAGCCTGCACAAAGGTTGAATAATAAACAAGGATCTATATTGTCTCAAGAATACAAAAAAAATAGTCATTTAATGACTTGCCGAACTTTTAATTAAAAATAGCAACTTACCTTGGCATGGCCTATATGCAGGTATCCATTTGTTCTGGTGGAAAACGAGACAGAACTTTTCCACCAGTTATCTTCAGATGTTTTCCAATATAGCTTTTGAATTACAAGCTCTGAGCACAGGTCTATCACTGAAGAATACTTCTGTATGCACCTTTGAGACAAACATAGTCAAATTAGAGCAACATAATTCAAACAAAACCAGTATTAAGGAAAAGGTTAGAAAGAAAAAACATATAATTGATTACAACCTTATAATTCTCCTCGGGTGCAGGGAATATTAAAAAAGGATTGAGTTCTTCTTCAGATGGTATCTTTTCTTCGTTGGTGCTTTTATCTTCTACTTTAACAAGTTTGTCTTTCTTCTTTTTTACAGGCTGCTCATTATCAGCGGTAGGCTTTTCTAGCTTTGATTCTATAAGTTTCTGGTGAAAGGCACATGAAATATATATTAATCATTTTGTAGTCAATTACAGATAAAAATGTTAGTTAGAGTAACTTGATAGAAAAGCGAGTTATTCACCTTTACAATCTTTGGATCTGCCCAGGGCAACTTCTTTCGCATATGAGCAAATAGATCACCAACTGAAGCCGAAGATCAAATGACACATCAGATTCGCGTTGCCCGATAGCACGATATAGCCTTAGAGGATATGTGAAATTATAACTCACCATTTGTTCGGTAGCTTTGCTCCTTAATTGAACTTTTTTTCTCTTCAAAAATTTCATTGAAAGTGCGTTCTATATCTTCTTCAGAGACCTCGACACCTAGTACCAGATAAAAGATTCATTTCTAGTTATTAATGATAATAATAACAAATCATCAAATTTCATAAATTAACACTAAAATTTGAAAGGAAAAAAAAAGGTGAGTGAATTAAAACATACCAACTCCACAAGCTTCTTCAAATTTACTGATATCAAGATCTTCAGAACCAGTAACGGTAAGAAATGCAAAGGCAGCTTCTACCTGGGCAGGAGTCTTTATCTGCAATTATAAAAGTGAATTTATTATAGTTATAAAATAGATCTAACATTAACACACAATTGTAAGGCATATAAAGAGGAATCAAGAACCCTAAAAATTTGAGTTCAGACCTTAGAAGAAACAATGTATTCCAGCAATTTAGGACGATGCACAAGGGCATTAGCAGGGAATTTGGTAGCAACCGTATAAAAAAGATTGCCAGTAGACCGTTCACATCCATCAGTTGCAGCTGCCTGCAAAGGCATAGTCAAATATAAAGATGAGTATGTATATTCCTAACAATTATTATTAATAAGACTCTGAAGTGGTAGTCTTGTCACAATGTCACATAATTCGAATTGAGGCTAAGAGTTGCTGATAATGAAGCAATCAAGACGCAACATATAAAATACATAATAACTACTCGCTAATCAGCAACTACCTGAAAGAGAGACACAACATGACTCTCAGAGTTGACCAAGTTTTCCTAAATTTTGTGACATATGCTTATAGTTTCCAAAGCTAAATGAATATTGCAACAAGTACATGCATGCTTGATCCGAGCCTAAATGACTTTGAGCAGCTTTGCGGTTTAGGTGCAAAATCAGGTCAGCCTAAATTGAAATTGATTCCTTGTCACTTGTGAGCTTCACTATAAATCCAAACAATCTTAAAATTCAAGTCAAACCTTTGCAAAAGCAAATTATAAACGTAAAAATATTTTTCGTGTTCTCACAGCTCAGCAAAGAGTTAATCTGGCTGGATATTTACACTTCCTCCAAATGGTAATTTCTTCATCTCCAAGTAAAGTTCATTGTGCATTCAAAAACAAGTTCGCAAACAAATTTGAAGCATGTACTCTAATCATGTTTATTATGCTCGTAAAGAGATGCGCTAAATGAACATTTTGCACAAAAAACTTTCTTGCGGGTTTCTCAGTATGATTAAGAAGGTATTAATATTGACCAATAAGCACGTCTCAACACTACAACGAGTAACTGAAAGGCTTATGAACACTGTCTTAACGTGTCGAACTTTTAACCAAGGTATATGTAAGCCAATGATATTATAAGTTGCTTGTCACATCTTGTATCTCTCAATTTCATTGTTTTTCCTAATAAAAGCAGAATAAGTAAAGCAATTCAGAGTATAGACGTTTATTGAGGTCAATTTTAATGGTTTTGAGTATTGAAGGTCTCATTACAGATGATTCAGCGTCAAAATCGTATAAAAACAAACTAAATAGCCCTCAGCTTCATCATACTCCCAATTCCCCCATCATTCTTCCCCAAATTAAACAATCAAAACAACTCCTCTAATCGGCTTCAAATCAACAACACACACATAACAAACACGAATTCTAGTTTCCTATCCAATTGCATGCAAAAATATCAGCACTATCATGAATTTTACCTCGTTAATCACGGCGATAAGATTGGAGGTGACTTTAGCGTTGGCGATGGTGTTTTCGGCAGTTCGAACGTCTATGCCGATCTTCAAAAAGAGATCGAGTGCTTCCACCATATTCACTTGCTTCAATTGCTCCAAATCTGTAGATTGTTTGTGGAGATTGCGTGTGATTAAACCCCTAGAATAAACCCTGCCTACAACTCACGCACATACGGGAAATGATACGACGATAAATACGTTACTAATCGCAGAGTTTATAAACCGGCCCGGACATTCCGCTCACACGCGGATCCGTCTTTATTACCGGTTCATTTAGATTTTTTATTATTATTCTTTTAAATTGAGGACTCACTTTGACACCACTTTACACAAACATTCACGTCTTATTATTCATTTTTATCTTTATAATTATATTAAAATAACTATTTTTTTTGTAATTAAATAATATTTTTTAATACATTTATCATTACTTTGTCTCTCTTCTTTACTCAAAACAACTTTTAAAAAATATTAAAAAATTAATAAAGATAAACAGTGTTTTATCAAATATATAGATGTACAGTAACATGTTCTCTATCCTCCACTCACAACAACTTAAAACCATTCTTTATAATATAAAAAATACACTTACAAATATATAGGGGGTGGAATGTGAATGCTCTAAACATTTTGATGTTTCTTTTTTCTTTTTTTCTTCGTTAAATACTTAATTTGAACCAAACACTTTATGGGTTATGATTGTGTAAAAACTATTAAATATTTTAAGGATTATGAGAAGTAATATAAATAGTTTATTTTTTAAAGACAGTTGTTTGTGTTATATAAATTAAAAACCATAAAATAACATAAAAACTCACCAAACTAATATTTTTATATATTATAGTTTTTTAATACATTTAGTGACTTACACATGTGTAAATACTATAACTTATATATGACTTACACAATTATAGATTAAAAACATATTCATTGTTTTTTTAACTTCAAAAGAGACGATTAAAGGTATCTTTTAATCATTTTCAATATGAAACATATAAAAAAAAGTTTTGTGTTGATAGGAGTTTAGTAGTTCTGAAAAATTTGTGAGTTTTCAAATGATCATAATAAACATTTCATTTAGTTTAGTTTTTGTTCTATGTGATTTTCTTCAATAATTAGATTATGCATGATTGTTTACGTTTATTGAAACACAAACCTAGAAGCCAATTAAAGTTGCTTTGATGATTCGTTTTTTAAAAGTTTTCTCCTATTATAATATTATTATCAATTTTGACGTGAATTTTTTTCATTTAATTCAAAATCAAGCTTTGCAAATTTTATCACCCGTCACATAGCGCAGATTACGCCTATTACAACTAATGACAACTTGTGGTCAGTGGTTCAAGACCCGCTTAAAAATATATTGTGGTGTAACATTAGAATTAGAAGTATAGTTGAGTTGCAGTTCTTAAAAAACTAATAACAACTAAATGTAAACCTTGTTATACAAAGAGCTTCAGAAGTAGTACCTTCAAGTAGGGTCTTAGGGCCTAGGGGTACTGACTACTGAGTACAAAGTTAAAAGTGTTAAGATTTTAATGGGCCTGAAGGTGATGGGGCTCAGCCCAATAATTGTATGCCGCCCGCCCGGTAAAGAAAATAAAAGTCGGGCCTGCCGGCCTGGATATCATATCGTTATATCAATACCAAATTGTATTTGGATATTTTGAATATCCTAAAAACTAAAATCTATATATACCAAAAGCCAAAAATTTTAAATCTTCTATGAATGTATAAAAAGACAAGAGCATAAACTTATAACAATGCTTCTATAAGTTAAAAGAGTTAGGATATACGTAGGTTATAATCAAACAAAATGTCCTTCAAAGGCTTCACACTCCAAAATAGATGCAAGTTCATTAATTTCTAAAATGGTGTATAAAAGTAGAGGTGGGCAAAAAACCGGGTTCGGATCCGACCCGGAACCGGATACGGGTACGACCCGGTATAGTTGAACCCGGTTTGGACCGAAAAAAAACCCGTAGGGTTGGAACCGGGTATTAGTTTCTAGATTTTTTTAGAACCCGACCCGACCCGAACCCTACCAGAACCGGAAACCGGTTGAACCCGGGTTGGACCCGGTTTTGCCCCTTTTTTTTTAAAAAAAAAAAAAAGTAGCCGTTTTTTAACGGCTATATAGACGTTGGATCGATTTTTGGCCCTTTTTTTGTCACTTTTAGGCTTATAAGTAAGTATAAATAGGTGTAGGTTGATATGGTTTAGTAACCAAGTCTCAAACGCAAAAACATATGCAAAAAACGCAAAAAATACTCTTGTTTACTCTCGTTTTACACGTTCACTCTCTCGTTTTACACTTTTACTTTCTTCAATCTTAATATGGCTCACTCACAATCTTCCATTGGTCAAGGTTCGTCCAACGCTCCAAACGTCGTTCGTGTCATTCAAGAAAAGAAAAAAAAATAAAAATAAAAAACCCGGTTGGACCGGTTTCATACCGACCCGGACCCGACCCGACCCTACCCGGGTATACCGGGTAGGGTTTTTATGCTGCTGAACCCGACCCGGGTTCGTACCCGGGTTTACCAATACCCGGGTACCAAAAAACCGGTTGGGCCAACCCGGGTTGTACCTGGTTTTCGGGTCCGGCCCAAACCCGAAATGCCCATCTCTAAGATCTCATTTGTTTAGATAAAAAAGATTGTTTCCGAATAAGATATTTGCAATTTTAATATACATATTTAGATGTCAAAATCGGCAAGTAAAAAAATTGAATATCTAATTCAAAAATCATCTCTAAGGTGACATCTGATGATAAAAGAATTTTATTTATTTAAAAAGTTAAAAGTTAAATTCTACAAAATGTATCAATATATGGTTAATAAGAGTTGATCTAAAAGTAGATCTACTTTTGAATGTTCGTGCCACTAATGTTATAAGTGGTTTACAAGTGTACTTTTATGTTACATATAGTAAGCATCATGCTCAATAATGCGCTAAAGTGTAACAAATTTCCCATCAAATTATAAAAGCACGCATACTGTAATGTATCACCACTAGAACTAATTTTCATATTTTTTGTTATAAACTTGTTCTACGATAGTCCTCCTTTATTTTGAAACATATCATCTAACATGCAACAAAACTATGATTGGATATCACTAGTAAATAGTTATTAATCGATTAACATTGGGAGATCCTGTTTAATCTCTTTCACATCTCACAATCTTCTTATGATCAATATGCTATTGATATATAATGAGGTATACGAGTTCTATAACTCGACGAACAAATCAACCGTCTTAAACTTTGTTTACTTTCCTCGTGTTGCAAAATACATCTGATGGTATTAGACTATTAGTCATAAATAATTAGATCAATTACATTTGGTGTGATTAACTCTTAATCATGTGCTCAAAGACTAGTCAAACGACCTATATTGTACTACAATGATGTGACTGTCACCTAATAATAATTGATAGAGGGCCTATGCTTTTGTTTTAATCAAATAACACGACACAACATTAAATCTTGGTGACCGCTATTGTGTAGTCATTAATTTCTCTTTAGACAATGGATTTGAGACCTCTCTATTATGTTTATTGACAAGGGGCGGATTACGTATAGAGTGTCTGTTGCATGTGACACCAGTGAAATAATGTATTTGTTTATTTATATTTGAAAATCAAGTTACATTGTATAATAATATTTGCATACAATTCGAGTCGTAAAATTAAAGCTAAAATATATTGTTCAAATGGTTTGATACGACTAAATTGACCATTTTCAAACCATGAGCCAAATATAAACAGTACAATTTACACACATATCAGAACATAAAATATTTAAATATGATGACACACTCACACTAAAATGAAAATTTGGTTTGTCACGAAATTAAACTAGTTTATAAAGAGAATGACACATATTACTAGCTAAAGTTAAATACTATCGAATTGTTATGAACTTATGATAAACACAATTTCTAACACAAACCGCTAATTCGTCTTTTAGTTATCATATCTAACCCACTTATATATAATATATATGACGTATTTTGATTAACATGTTAGTCAAATTAATTAAACGTGTCTTGTTCGTGTTAATTGGTCTGTTAATCTGTCTAGCTAGTTAAACTTATCAACTAATCAACCTGATTCAAATTGAAATAAAAATTAAATATTGTAAGGCCACCCGGGAACATGTTTATGACCGGTCTAATCCATTAACTTGGTTGTAACACTCCTAAACCACTTATGACTACATTTGCAACAAATAGTAACCATTTGACTCGTTTAGATAGTTATGTTACAAGAGTCATGAATTTAAAGTGTGTTCAAATTATAGTTGATATATAAAAAAAGTAAATACACGGGTCATACTCAAACCTTTGGTTTATCCTGCAACTAGCAGCTTGTCTCACGACATGAATGTCACTTGGTTATTAAATAGCAACTCTCTTAAAGTTTACTTGAAACTAAAAGATAACTTTAAAAATAAATCATTATAAGTTGGTTCATTTACGTTATTTAATTTTAACAATTTGAACTTATTATAGATGTGTCGATCAAATAATCAAACCAATGATCGCAATAACCAAAGGGTCGTAACACCCATTACCCATGCTCTACCAACCTGTATGAGTTGTGAATTGTTCATTCTTGAGCCCCCACAAAGATGCCTGACTCGAACCCACATGGATCCGGACTCTAATGTGACAATGTCCTTTAACCATGGCCCGATTTTATCTGCTCCACCAACTTTCTTTCAATCTTCAAAGAAGTAGTTACTTTTAATACGTAAATAATGCATGTTTTTTTTTTAAAAAAAATTGTCTTATACCTATGTTTAATTGAAAATGACACTTTAACATATGTTTGAAGTATTAATTTGATTTTTTTCTGATTAATAACTATCTTTCTATTCTAATAAAAAAATAACAATGAGGGATATGTGACAGCAAATATTCATTTCATCAAAATTTTCTTGTTTTTTCCTATTAATTTTAATTACTATCATATTATTATTTTTTTTAGATTACAAATAGGTTTTTATAAAATTAAAAAAGATATATGTATATTATTGTTATTTCTAAGAAATATTTTTTTATAAAATAATTTTTTTTAAAACATCAAACTTTTTTGAAAATATGAAATATTTTAAAAATGGTTTTATAAAGGAAAGTTTTTAAACCAAAAATAATTAAAATTTGTAGTTATAATAAGAAACTTTTTTAAAAAATAAATAGTTTGTTTTAAAACAAATTGTTTTTTTTTTTTGGAGAAAACAAAAATATAGTTTAAATTAAGTTTTAAAAATTGATATCATTGTTTATTACTTATATTACTTAACACGTAATTTAATTATATCTTATCTCAAAATAGTGTTTTATAATTAATAAATTTTTATTTTATTTACACGAGTTACTAAAGCTAATTAGAAACATACCTAAAGATTTTGATATACAATCAATAGTCGAATATCACATGCAAAAACTTAGTATTATAAAAAGGTATAAGATATAATAAAAAATTTAAATCATATAGGGCTGTAAATTCATGATCTTGACATTAATACGTGATACGATGGGAGAGATCCATTCATTTTTCCAATCTTATAAAATCTAAAAAGAAAAGAAAATAATATAGTGTAATGATTATTATTTCTTACCAAAAAAACTTGAACAAATCATTTTGATGGGTTTATACAAATACCTACGAATGTGTATGCAAGTAAATTAGAAAGAAATGAGTAATTACCAAGGCGTTCATGATTGTACATTCCAAACATTATTCTTCTCTCTGTATGGGTTGTTATAGGTACAACAATAATCTCTCATCTTCTCTATCTCTTTCTATACATACATATAGATACATAGAGAGATATAAAGAGATGTGAGTGTGCTTATAACAAATTCAAGTGTTTATATAACCCAATCCTTCTCTCTATACATACATTTACAGATTACATTTACAAATTCAAGGTTTTATACATTTACAAGTTGTATGTCCCTTCAATTTTTCGAGTTTTCTTTAATTCCAAAATACTTTCATTTCATAATCATTCAAGCAAACAATTCATTCTTGTCAATTCTCTAGTTGCCATCTTTATGTGCATTTACAACTCACTTCACACCTCGTGAGTTTTGATTTTAGATTAAACAAGACTTTGTCAAACTAACTACATTCTTTTCGCTATTCCAATACACACTTAACTTATACCACAAAGTAAATAGGTTTACTTTTTAAGTCGGGCTTCAACACCGTATACACCTATGATACCTTTATTTAAAAAGTAAATGAGACATGAGTTTAAAGCCAAACTTTATATATTAATCTATTAGTGGAGTATTTCTTCTTAAATAATTATAACATTATTACAGCATACATCATTTATAATCTAAAAAGACAGTATTTTTATGTTGTGTCACAAGTATATTAAAAGTAAACAAAGATATATATATATATATATAAATATATATATATTATATATACTATATATATATATATAACTAAGCACGAATCCGAACAATGAATCTACGGGATAACGTCATCGCATTTACGATATGTTATCTCGGTAGTAAAGTGAGGTCCAATCAATCTACACACAAGCAACATCACAATTACATAGGTTAAGGCTCCACATAAAAGACAATTTTCTTGTAACCGCCGTCTGATAAGCATATTACTTTTAAAAATGAAAATAGAGAGAGTAGAAAGAGAGGGAGAGAGATTTGTGCATGAGAGGATTTGTCACAATAACTCTTATTTATAGATACCTGATGACGTATGTATGATGATATACGGCGGTAATAACTATGGTGAAAAGTTTGTTACGTAATTGGTCCCACTTCACACAAGAAAGGTAATTGAAATGTTACGATTCAGATTGGCGAGAATTCTGTGTTTTTAGATTCTTGAACAGAGTGAGTATGTGTGAGTTTGTGCAACCCGACTGGGTTTGCTCAAACAGGGTGTGATATCCGGGACCTACGTCTACGATATATTGCTATATAATAAATGTCTTGTTTATCTATTTAATTACTTATGTTTTTGAGCCACTTCAGTTATCCATCAGTGTTTCTAGAAGGACTCGTTTATCTAAAGTGTTTACTATCGTTCAGTATTTTCACTTTCAATAAAGCGAAAGCTTTGAAAATAACCATGTAAATTAGTTTTGAGTTCATAGCCTTTCGGTGGCCCCATTCCCTATTTGGACCAAACCTAAAGTAGTGTATGTTTATTTTGTTTTTTTCTTATTTAACTAATCCATACTTTTGTTTCACATGTAAAGACAAACAAAAGAGTGATTATGGATATCTAATATGCATGTTTTTTTTAAAAAAAAATGTCTTATACCTATGTTTTAATTTGAAAATGACACTTTAACATATGTTTGAAATATTAATTGATTTTTTTCTGATTAATTACTATCTTTCTACTCTAATAAAAAAAAAAAATGAGAGATATGTGGCACAAATATTCATTCTTATCAAAATTTTCTTGTTTTTTTCCTCCTATTAATTAAATAACTATATTATTACTATCATATTATTTATTTTTTTAGATTACAAATAGGTTTTTAATAAAATTAATAAAGATTATGTATATTATTGTTATTTCTAAGAAAATATTTTTTTAAAAATATTTTTTTTAAAACATCAAACTTTTTGAAAGAAAATTTTAAAAATGGTTTTTTTTATAAAGGAAAATTTTTATAAACCAAAAATAATTAAAATTTGTAGTTATAATAAGAAACTTTTTAAAAAATAAATAGTTTGTTTTAAAACCAATTGTTTTTTTTTTTTGGAGAAAACAAAATATAGTTTAAATTAAGTTTTAAAAATTGATATCATTGTTTTATTACTTATATTACTTAACACGTAATTTAATTATATCTTATCTCAAATAGTGTTTTATAATTAATAAATTTTTATTTTATTTACACGAGTTACTAAAGCTAATTAGAAACATACCTAAGATTTGATATACAATCAATAGTCGAATATCACATGCAAAAACTTAGTATTTATTAAAGGTATAAGATATAATAAAAAATTTAAATCATATAGGGCTGTAAATTCATGATCTTGACATTAATACGTGATACGATGGGAGAGATCCATTCATTTTTCCAATCTTATAAAATCTAAAAAGAAAAGAAAATAATATAGTTGTAATGATTATTATTCTTACCAAAAAAACTTGAACAAATCATTTTGATGGGTTTTATACAAATAACCTACGAATGTGTATGCAAGTAAATTAGAAAGAAATGAGTAATTACCAAAGGCGTTCATGATTGTTACATTCAAAACATTATTCTTCTCTCTGTATGGGTTTGTTATAGGTACAACAACTAATCTCTCATCTTCTCTATCTCTTTCTATACGTACATATAGATCATAGAGAGATATAAAGAGATGAGTGTGCTTATAACAAATTCAAGTGTTTATATAACCCAATCCTTCTCTCTATACATACATTTACAGATTACATTTACAAATTCAAGTGTTTATACATTTACAAGTTGTATGTCCCTTCATTTTTCGAGTTTTCTTTAATTCCAAAATACTTTCATTTCATAATACATTCAAGCAAACAATTCAATCTTTGACAATTCCTCTAGTTGCATCTTTATGTGCATTCACAACTCACTTCACACCTCGTGGGTTTTGATTTTAGATTAAACAAGACTTGTCAAACTAACTACATTCTTTTCGCTATTCCAATACACACTTACCTTATACCACAAAGTAAATAGGTTTACTTTTTAAGTCGGGCTTCAACACCGATATACACCTATGATACCTTTATTTAAAAAAGTAAATGAGACATGAGTTTAAAGCAAAACTTTATATATTAATCTATTAGTGGAGTATTTCTTCTTAAATAATTATAACATTGTTACGCATACATCATTTATAAATCTAAAAAGACAGTATTTTTATGTTGTGTCACAAGTATATTAAAGTAAACCCGATATATATATATATATATATATATATATATATATATATATATATATTATATATATATATATATATATATATATTATAATAAGCACGAATCCGAACAATGAATCTACTCTACAGGATAACGTCATCGCATATTACGATCATGTTATCTCCGGTAGTAAAGTGAGGTCCAATCAATCTACACACAGCAACATCACAATTACATAGGTTAAGGCTCCACATAAAAGACAATTTTCTTGTAACCGCCGTCTAATAAGCATTATTACTTTTAAAATGAAAATAGAGAGAGTAGAAAGAGAGGGAGAGAGATTTGTGCATGAGAGGATTTGTCACCAATAACTCTTATTTATAGATACCTGATGACGTATGTATGATGATATAAGGCGGTAATAACTATGGTGAAAAGTTTGTTACGTAATTGGTCCCACTTCACACAAGAAAGGTAATTGAAATGTTAACGATTCAGATTAGCGAGAATTCGTGTTTTTAGATTCTTGACACGAGTGAAATGTGTGGGTTGTGCAACCCGACTGGGTTTGCTCAAACCGGGTGTGATTTCCGGGACCCTACGTCTACGATATATTGCTATATAATAAATGTCTTGTTTGTCTATTTTAATTACTTAAGTTTTTGAGCCACTTCAGTTATCCATCAGTGTTTCTAGAAGGACTCGTTTATCTAAATGTTTTTACTAATCGTTCAGTATTTTCACTTTCAATAAAGCGAAAGCTTTTGAAAATAACCATGTAAATAGTTTGAGTTCATAGCCTTTCGGTGGCCCATTCCCATATTTTGGACCAAACTAAAGTAGGTATGTTTATTTGTTTTTTCTTATTTAACTAATCCATACTTTTGTTTCACATGTAAAGACAAACAAAGAGTGATTATGGATATCTAATACTTAATTGATTAAAAATAAAGATAGGACCTACAAATAAAAAACCTAAAAATAAGACAAATGGTGTAACCTAAAAAACTGATTAACCATGAATATTATTTTTTTTGGTAATTAAACTCGTTTAGAGATGAATATTATATTTTATAAGTCATATTTCAACGTTAAAAATTTTAAACTCATATTATTTTATTTGTTTAAAATTTTAGCGTTGATATCTTAATGTATTATAAGGGTTTCTGTTTTATTTATCTAAAAGCTATTTAATATTAATAACTGTGTTAAAAGAGAAACTTAAAAACATTTAGAACATGTACATGTGTAGTGGTGGGTGGTAATAACATCGGTGGTTGTTGGAGGTGATATGGATGATGGTGATGATCAATGATGTTGGGTTACAATGATTAACATAGTAAATAGGCGGGGTTACCAACAGATGCTGGTGGTGATGGCTACGAACGAATAAGGAGCGATGTCATATGGTCTGGTGGCTATTGGCATTCGCTAATGGGGTCGGTAGTGGGCAGTGCGAAACTAAGGAAGGTTAAGAGAGTCTATTGACCTTCAGGTCATCATTAATTCGTCAAATTTTATGTATGAAAGTTTAGGTATTAAAAAAAAACATGTATTTAACCCTTTAATTATAGTCGATAGAGTAGAAAATCTTATGATGACATTCTACTAAAAAGTTTTGATTCCAACTAAGATACCGACTCCAATAGTCTGTGAAACTTATAGTAGACTACTAATGTGGGTGGTGATATTTGGAGCCGAAATTGAAAGAATTTTGCAAAAGTATTAAACAAGTTTATGAATAAAAAGTTTGAGAGTAATTTTGTTATGCTTGTAAAGTGTAGTTACAAAAATACTACTAACATCTTTCATTCTACGTATATATTTCCCCTAAAATTATCTATATTCACATGTTTTATGGTTTTCATATTTTTCTCAAATCTTTTTCCTTGAAAACATCACTATTTCTGCAACCGAGCCCACCTAAACATTTGATTTTACAGATATCTAATATAGTTTTAAAGTGTTCCGGTTTCTACGCGACGTGT
Source organism: Flaveria sonorensis (assembly GCA_025506505.1). Classification (NCBI taxonomy): domain Eukaryota; kingdom Viridiplantae; phylum Streptophyta; class Magnoliopsida; order Asterales; family Asteraceae; genus Flaveria; species Flaveria sonorensis. Next base: position 5,345,770 of record CM046436.1, read on the forward strand.
AAATTTTATTTGTATATTTCTCAAAAGGGCACATTTATTAGAAAAAAAAACAATTTTAAGTAAATTTTATTTGTATATTTCTCAAAAGGGCACATTTATTAGGAAAAAAAAACATTTTAAGCAGAGTGACGAGTAATGTATTTTTACATAGTGTTTATAAACTAACACAAGTCGAAAAGAGAGTGACGTAAACGGTACATCACACTTAAACTAAAGATATTAATATTTATATGAATCTTCGTTTAAAGTTAATTTTGAAATGATCTATCTATCTCTATGTACATACGTTTTGTTACTTTTTCATATGCTTATGAAAGAAACAAATTTATTAAATAACTAAAATACAATAATAATATTAACCATCAAATATTCTTGTTAAAATATTTCTAGGAAAACACAATTCATAAATACATCTACGATTTTATAAAAATTGACTAAATGTACCTTCAATCACTCAATTACTCAACGTACCCCTTCGAGTTCACATGTACACATCCGTATAGGCTATATGCCCATATCAGATCTAGCATACTTCCATATTCAACCTCGTAACCCCCTTATACACCATTGTATAAACCCGTATTCAAGTTTTAAAAATATAAGATTACCAACATAAGAAATAACAGCCGACCGTAAATACATTTAACACAATCCATTCACACGCTAGGCAGAGAATCTTTTTTAAATATAAATTGCTTGAAATCAAATTACCTTATATCCTTCCTTCTTTATCATGCCTATAATCATGTCTTCCATCTTCTCCCCCAAATTTTACATTCAAAACCACCACCATGGCTGTTGATGTTTATGCTACCTCTGAAGCTTCCATAAGCCCCAGAATCTCATTCTCCCACGATCTCAACACCCCATCATCGGAAATCAACTCCATCTCTCCGATTCAATCACCCCATCAATCAGATCAACTCCTTTTATCACCACCTTCGATTTCAACTTCTGCACCACTTCAAATCTCACCCCTGCAGATGACTATTCTCCAATGGCAAAATCCTACCCACCCAGATCAAAAACCCCCAATCACCACCCACACCCCACATCCCAAATCGCACCCAAAAGCCCCCATTCACACCCACAAAAGAAGCGACTCAAAGAGCTGATCGAAGATCGAGATCCGGATCAAGAACACGAGAAATCGCCACTGCGGTCGTTCTGGCAGTTCCGACGAAGTGCGAGTATGAATTGTGCGGATAACATCAAGGGCCCAAAGGGTTGCTGAGATCGTTGTCGATCAAAAGCTTGTCACGAAGCAATTCAACCGGATCCGCGTTGAATCCGAAGCGGAATTCGGGTCAAAAGGTGGTTGAGAAATCGAAGGATCCGATGCTCTTACGAAGGTGTTCGAGCTTGAATCAACCTCCATCATCTTCATATTCATCTTCTTCATCTCATGTGTATTATGTATCAGAATTCGAGTAATTCGAAGAGTTGCAGAGGGGGAGTAAGGATTATTCCGATTTTGAATATTCCACCTGCGTATAATATTTCCAAGGGGACGATTAATTTTTTTGGGTTTGGGTCAATTTTTGTAACGGTAAAGTTAAAAAGAAAACCAAATCATAAGTGAATATTTGTGTTTTTTTGTGTTGTTTGATGTAAGTTTCTTGTTTAATTATTGTAAATATGGTTTAATTTTGTAAATATTAGGTTATACTAGTTTAGAAGATAAATGGATTGAGTATGAGTAAGGGCATTCATGATAGGTTTATTATATATATTTGTGAGTGCGTTTGTTTTTAATATTATATGAAATGATTGTAGGTTGTTGAGAGAGAAAAAAAATATTACTGTTTATTTATATGTTTGGTAAAATATTGTTTATTTATGTTAATTTTTTAATATTTTTTAAAATGATTGTGAATGAAAAAATAAAAAAATAATAATAAGTGTATAAAAATATTATTTAATTGAATAGTGTAAAAAGGTAATTTCTAGTTTAATTATAATGTTAAGGATAAAAAAACTGATATTAATACTCTTAGAAAACAAATTTACAAGAACTTGCAATATTTGATCTGGATAATCTAACAGACTTTGAATTAATGCTATTGAACTTTTCGTATTTTAAACATGACAAGAATAATAATGAAACCTAACCATATATTAATTATTTATACTATTAAACTTTAATTTAAAGCTTAGGAAATTATTGTGGCAGAACCTAACCAAAAGCTTAGGTAATAATTCTTAATTATAGTTTACAAAATGATTTATATATAATAATCATTTGTAGATAATATAAAGTAGTTTTCAAGTGTTTGGTAACTGCTAACATTATTTTTTTTTTCTAATGAGTTTGAAATATTTGGTCAATATTAGAACCTTTTAGAAGTAGTTATAAAACTTTACTTATATTGTTACATAATACACCTAGTCGTTTTTAGAAACATAAGATACCTACAATACAAATATACCTCTATAAGTTAAAATAATAAAATAAATTTCAATTTCTTTAATCTACTTTTTTTACAATACAATACAATCATAATACATTAAAGTGTTATGTGTGTTAATAATGGTGGGAGTAGATTTGTATTAACTTTTCAATTGGACAATCAAAATTTGATTATAGCACAAGGCCCTCATAAAGAAACTAAATATGCAGAAACAAAGTGAATGCTATAGAGAATATTCACTTTTTCATACACAATAAAAGATAATGCTTACAGCAAATCAAAAAATTATAGTAAACTGAATTGCCATTAAAACTAGATCAAAAAGCATGCCAAAGTTCAAAATCATGTTTCCAAAAGATCCATATTCTACTGTTTAGTACGAGTGCTGACATTATTTATATCTGTAGTTCTATACCATCCGCATATCTGCTGCAGTTGCAATAGCAATAGCAATGACAACAACAATACACGAAACCACATTTATGGAACTGAAATATACCTGACTGTTACTCACAACTTCGTTGTTGTTTCCACCTTTCTTTAACTCGTTATCAACTGTTTCTTCATAGTGTTCAGGTTTTTCAATCTTCAGATCCCTCACGTTCTCCAATCCCTCTTCTCGACTCTTCATCCGACTATAGTTCTCTACAGTTTCTTTGCAAAGAGTGCAGATTTGATCCCACTCTTCCTCAATCTGTTTCAAATCAAAGTCTTGGACAATTTCTTGTTTTCTAAGAAAGGCGTCTTGCCTCTTCTGTAACCTCTTCAAACGCGATCCCATAGCAGTTCTATCTGAAACAATCTCAAGATTTTAGACTCTTCAACTTTGAAAGCAATGGCACATTTTTTGATTCCACAATTGACTACCATTAACATCAGGATGTGTAGCTTCTCAGCAGGATCACTTACTTTTAGACTCTGAATCCACTCAACTGTCATCTCCATGTTTGATTGTTACAATCATATTTAATCCAGTTATGATTATCAACACATTCATTCAATTGAATTACACATATAGCAATTATCAATAGGTGTTTGAGATTAACTGTTTATGATTTTGATCATCTAAATTTAGTTTCAAAGCAGGTTAGCAATGATTGATTTCAATATCAAGATATTCATTCAACTGAATTACACATATAGCATTTATCAATAGGTGTTTGAGATTAACTGTTAATGATTTCTAAATTCAGTTTCAATTAGGTTAGCAATGATTGACTACAATATCAAGACATTCATTCGACTGAATTACACGTGTAGCAATTATCAATAGGTGTTTGAGATTAGTGTTTATGATTTTGATCATCTAAATTCAGTTTTAAGGCAAGTTAGCAATGATTAATTTCAATATGAAGACATTCATTCGACTGAATTACACATATAGCAATTATCTATAGGTGTTTGAGATTAACGGTTTATGATTTTGATGATTAATCATCTAAGTTCAGTTTCAAAGCAGGTTAGCAATGATTGATCTCAATATCAAGACATTCATTCACTGAATTACACATATAGCAATTATCGTCAGGTGTTTGAGATTAACTGTTAATCATTTCGATCATCAAAGTTCAGTTTCAAAGCATGTTACACTGACTGATTTCAAATCGCATAAACAGCAATCGCAAACATTTATGATTATCCAAATTAGGGATTCAAATTTAGCGAATAACATACGATTTACGTCAACGGCCAGATTTCCACTTTGCAGATCTTTTTTGTTTTTGGTTTTGTTTGCTTCCTCTTTGAACCTTAAACACTCTAATATAAGTTCTTGTGGTGTGGTAATCGGAGACCATTGACACAAGACGATCTGCTGGATAGACATGTGCCATTGAACACAGTTCAAAACCATAAGCATCCACTGTTTTCACCACCTTCGATTGATTCTCTAACATATAGTTACTCATCGTTTGTTTTGGAAAAAGTTATCAATGATCGAGATGATGATGATGATTGTAAACAAAACTAGGGTTTAATTCTAGCAGAGGTGAGAGATAATGGGGAGATGATTATCCGAAATTATTGTGAAGTTGTTATGGAGATGGGAACAATTCAAACAAATCAAAGAGAATTAAAACTGAATCACACCCGGGAAGAAAACAACCTATTTATATTCAGTGACGTTATATATAGCAGGGTATGTATAGCCTAACCCTTTATAAAATTATATTACATGAGAGTTTAGTTTTTATCGGATACATCACATAATTATGGTGTAATCCATAGCTAAATGGTTGGAGATTAAAATCTTATAGTTTTTATGATAATATCTACTCTAAAATATCTAGTAATTCCTATCGGACTAATAGAGACGTATTGATGTATAAGCTTCCTTTCGAGGACATGTCAACTTAGAGCCCTAAGATTTCGTACTCAAATAATGAAAATGATCGGTGCACTAGTGACCATTCAGTGATCCAATAGTCATTCAAAAAATCATGATTAGTTTTGATCAATCACAGTCGAAGATGGCTTTCATTGGAGACCATGCATAAGCATAATTGTCTCATTAAGACCCGTTGTAACTCACAAAGACTCAAATATTGTAACCTATGGCATAATATGACTTGTTATGTCTCATTAATGAATGAATGCCATAATATGGCCAAGTAGGTTAGTCTTGGTTAAAAGTAGTTAATTGCTTTGGTTGTTTAGATTGTAATGGGCAGTTTAAGTAACCAAATATTGGAACAACACTCGATATGATTTGATACATGCATCATTAGTAATGGCATTTGCCCCATGGTTGATTAATGTTCTAACAACAATTTCTAGATTTTGTCACCATGGTTGACAATCTTACTCAAACACAATTAAAATTGTTCAAACAAAATTGAATTCGGTCAATCGTGACTTTTTGAGACCCGTTGTAATACGTACTGTTTCAAGATCTAACTTAAAATTACAATAAAACTTGACCTAAAATTCAATACTATCCTTGATGCCAGCACTTGACATGTTTGATCATCATACCAAAAATGTCAAAACATAATAAAAAGCAAGAATTGGCTGAATATGAACAAGAGGACCAGTAAAGGTTATGTAACCATGGATATAAAAAGTCTCATACTTGAATATTCTTTCACCATGACTGAATTCAATTGTAATATCAACAATTCCTAGATTTTGTCACTTTTCTTTTTCTTTTTTCCTTTTCTTATTATCAACTTTTTGTTCATTGTACTTGACTGTGTAACTTCATTCTGAAGAGATTATATTTGATCCCATTTTTCTTCCGTCTCAAATCAGTTTCTTGTATAAATTATCGTTTTAAAAAAACGTTTCATGCATTTTCTTCAACCTTTCCAAATATTTTATTAGAAATATAACCACCATTTCTAAAGATATGTAACGCCCTATTTTTATAATGTTGTCTTAGTTAAAAGTTAACCGAGCAAAGTTACATGGACTAAAAATGTTAAGATGGAAATCATCAAATTCAAATGTGCATGAGAAACAGGAGGGACCAATTGTGACAAAACCCAAAATCTACCACCACACTAGGGTGGGATGTGTAACTGGCCTCTTCCATTGTGATCATAAACAAGAAAAGAAAAAAGAGAACAAATTAGCAATGATCCTTAGCTAAGTAGTTAAGATAAGGTACTAAAGATATGTAAATATAGCAAGGTTTTACGTTTAAGTTTCACTCAAAATAAAAATATTAAAGTTTTCCTAGTTGTTGTTTTCTTTTCAGGGGATTAGGGGTGTAGTCCTAGTTAGGAAACAGATAGATGAGCCGAATAAGATAACACTTATCCTTCAAATAAGGGTCGTACATTTGATGTTCAAAAAAAAAAAAGAAAAGAAAAAGACAGAGAAAAATATTCTCGTTTTTAGGTGACCTAATAGTAGAGGTTGAACGATTCCCTGAGATCTAACTGTTCAATCGACATCAAATTTTGACAGAAGCTTCATACACATAGACTAACACATAGAGGGAAACTTTCACCATTGGGTTTTTGATTATGGAGCTTAACTATATGGACCTGTGGCCGCTTGAATCACCTCAACCGGAGCTCGTTTGAGTCAGTTTTGAGCTACTCGTATGCAAGTGATTCTAGATAATGAACTCCGCGACTGCTCGTGTTTCTGGCGACGGCAGCGACGGATTCCTGCATCGGAAAGGTGGGGGTTGGGATCAGCGGGGTCGAGATGTGTCACACCCTCAAAATCCGCGTGCGGGGTTTTAACCGCGAGGCGCGTGACATACCAGGATCTCAGTCATTAGTTACCAAGAACGACTCTATATGATTAATAAACAAAACCAGAGTTAACGTTTAAAATACTGCGGAAGCGTTTTTCAAAACAGAAAACCCAAAACAAGTAGTATGTAAAGAAAATGCGCTAACATACGCGCCCCAAACACAAATGTTTAATAAAATAATCCCAAATTTGTAAACAAGGCAATGTAGACAACTCAACATGCTGATGTGCGTGCTCCTAGGCAACTGGCAACCTTAACCTGAGAATACATACTAAACAGTCAACACATGGTTGGTGAGTTCAAGAGTTGCGTTAAAATATAAACCAATCAACAGTTTCCAGAGCATAAGTAGTGTATTGCAATAGATAGCTAGTCTATTAACATAAAAAATATTAATCATAGTGATTTCGCGATCGAAGCTGACTGTGTTACGTTTGTTGCCTCCCGTCACGACTTACCAGGTCGTGACAAATACATGTTAGGACAAAATTGCACCCGTTTGACCTCGAGTCGCACAGGTGGGGCTCGTCAGACCCAGTAGTACTACCCAAGATTTCCCGCTATTCAATATTAACAATCCGAAAGTGTGAGGACTTTCCATGGTAAACAACACTATATCAATATTATACACACTCATATATAAAGCGTTTGTGATCAACAGTATGCTATCTCCCCCAAAAGAGATTATGTAAAATAAGTGGGGCAAGAACTCACCTGATACGCGCAAGAATTAACTTAGGGCTTAACTTGAAAGAAAAAGACAACCTTCAAAGGTCACCTAGAACACAAGAGTACATAAGTACGTGTACACAGAATCAACATGAAACCCTAAGTGCTCTACAAACCAAGGAACTCAAGGTTTTAGAAAGACAAGACACATTTGACCCAGTTGCCCGTTTGACCCGTTGGTGACATTATAGGTGATAACTCGTTAATACTAACACAACAGCATGTCATACATGTTCACATACAACTTGATTACATATAGCACTTCATTAACCACATATAACCTAGATCATCATGCAACTAGATATCACACAAGTCATGTGAATCACCCAGGCCAAAACAGATAACAAACCCAATCAACATCCCTATAGCCTAAACACACCTTTCATCACCTTAGAAATCATCCATGAACACACTAGCATGATCCTAATATCTCAAACATGCTCAAATCATCCAATTCAAGGATTTGCACAATTAAAGTTTCCCTTTTGAGAAAGTTCATCCCAAATTCATCAAACTCACACAACAATCATGAATTCATCAATTATACCAATTCAAGTCCATGACAACATCTAAACATGATCAAAACACCTAATCATCATGATTCATCAACTTTCATACCCAAAAGTTACTATTTTTAGCAATGTATGAACTACAACATGCATTCTTGAATTCCTAACATTCATATCAACCATCTAGCATCTAATCATCATCACAACACATCCATAACATTCATACATCAACCAATCATCATTCATGCAAATAAAGTTACTATTATTAGTACCTATGAACAATGTATCAAAATCATAGCTTTCTTGCATATCGACGTTAACTAGCTATATACAATCCAACTAACATAATAAACACTAACCAACATCAACAAATCGATCCCCAATTGCAAGTTTCGAATTAGGGTTTCGGCCCTAATGTAATTTCCATAAAACTTGTAAAAATCCAACCTTATTGCATACTTGACGTTGATTAACATGTAATCTATCTAGTAAACACATTAACATCAACAATTAGGCATCAATCAACCACCAATTTGCAGTTTTCGCATGAAACATTCGGCCAACATGAAGACTCATCAAAAAACATACAAAATCTAACCTTTAAACTTGTAATGGCTTGCAATTGATGATTCTAACGCGTTGTATAACTTGAAATCGACCAAATCCGATGGTTTCTTGCTTGTTCTTGATCGATTTTGAAGTGTGTGTGTGTGTGGAAGCTTGATCGCGGCCGAAGGGTATGGTGGGGGCTAGGGTTATGTTTTTTTTTTAATTAATCACATTTACCTTTTAAACCCCTATTGTTTTATTATTATTAAACTTAAGCTTTTAAACTCTTTTTTTAACAAGGTTTTAACTACAATAATAAGCATATAAACTAACAATGACAATTATATATTTTATCTTTATTAGATACAAAATATACGAATTAAATACACACGTTTCCACGTTATGCGATAAAATTTACAATAAACATTAAATCACATAATCACAACCATAATCAACATAGAAATTATTGTTTAACATTATTAATTATTATTCAGTCACCAACGTTCAACGACAACTAGTGTTCCCGACACGTGTATGCAAGACTTAACGGAACTAACGGAGTTTGGTACGGAAATTACCGGATGTCACAAGATGAGTCCATGGGCTTTTGAATCAGTCAAATTAGGGTTTCAATTGGGATTTGGTTTAAAGAAAATAGTTTAAATAAAATGTAATTATTATAGCAATAAGATATAATGAATTAATTGATTGATAAGAATTAAAAATGATAACGAGTCATTATTGAAATTGAGTTTTACTAAATATGTAATTTCTAATAATTGATTAAGTAATTGTTGAGTATTAAAGTATGAAAAAAAAACAAATTTAATAATTAATTATTTAAGACTTGATCAAAATAATTAATTATTTAAATGACTTGCAAAATAATTTAAAATTATTTAGATTTGATTTAAAATTATTTTATAGAGTTTTTAAAACTTTTAAATAATTTTTATAAAGGTTTTATAATATCAAAACCTTAAAGAAGAATAAAAAAAAAAAAATTATATTGTAAAATTTTTAAAATTAAATGGAAGTTTATGGAATAAATTTAATCACAAAATAATTTTATTTTAACTAATAGGATATTAATATTTTTGGGATTTAATTTATATAAAAAATTATAAAATTTTAAGGGTGCCCATGTCAAAGACCTCTACTGCATATCCACATGGTGTTAATCGGTGGGCTAGAGGCCCAAATCTCTTTAAAAACCACGAAACATTTTAAAAACACATGAATAAGAAAATCCCATATAACCCTAGAACGATTTGGATTCAAATTGAACATCGATTTGGTGTTCTTAATGAAATTGATCCTGGGGCTTTGATTCCCCATCTGAAAACGAGTGTGTGTGTGGGTTTATTATACCGGATTGATGATGGAATCAATGGTAGGATGGCGAAGTGAGGTCGCGACAGGAACGAGATGAAACGATGATCGATTTCTTGTGTGTGTGCGTTTGTTAGAGAAACAGAGGTTGTAGATAGTTCAGAGGAGTCGAATGGGATGATTATCCCCAATATATAGCTATATTTTGACTGTTTTGCTTCGAATGAGTAATGTCCTTGATTCGGGAATTTCAGATTTGATTCGAGTATAATTACATGATTACAACACAATTATGTGGAGGTTTAAATTTGTATTGGTCGTATGAACGTTTCAAACTCGTTTCTTTGATTATTTGGTCATGAATGGTGTTGAATCAGTTTGAGATTCGGATGAAGCTTCGGTTTCTAGTGCATAGGCATAACGGCCGATTAAACTCAATTGAAACGGGTCATAGGTTCGAATCATACGTGTGAGAATCGAGCTACGGTTTAATCGAGTTTAAGTGGTCGAATTGTGAGGTTTAACCTCGCGGATTTGGCAGGAGCACAGGGAAAGGTCGACGGTTTGGGTTGGGTGTTTTAAAAAAATAATTCAGTTAGGTCCCTATACTTTTAAAGGTTAATAATGTGTATAAAGTTGCTTTAATTAACTTTCAAAGAATTACCTTTTAACCCCTTGACTCATAACCCTAATTATAATTGATTAAACTATTTTTATAAAAATCTATATAAACTTTATAAAAACCTTGTAATTTAATAATTTATTTTAATTGAATAGATAAAATCTCATAAATAAATTAAACTTCATGAATTATAAAAGTTTATTTTATAAATCATATTATTATCTAAATTGATTTATATGATGTAATAAATGAAAATGGAATATACAATTTATAGTTTCGATTAACTAACACATTTCAAGTTTTTGAATCATCAACATATATAAATGATTTAATTATGAAATTTCCGTTGCATAGAAAAAATCAAATGGGTTTGGTTTAGTTTTATTACCAAATGGGTCGGATGTTACAATTTTGGATAGGGGTGTTGATAGGGTTAATATTTGGGTTTCGGTCGGGTTATTCGTTTTTTTTAACTTTGAAAGCCTACCCAAAACCCAAACCTAATAACAATCGATTTCGTGTTGTTCGGGTAACGGTTTGTTTGGGTTTGGTTTCGGGTATCAAACAATTGTATTAAATTAGTGGAGTTTAATGTGTTTTCTTTTAAAGTCCTGTAAAACTAATTGACTTAAATTAGTTTACTTCAATAGATTATAATATGATTAAATATATAATTTTATACAAACATTTTGCTCTATTTGAACTATCTAAAAAATTGTATACAAACAATTTGATTTATTATAATGTGTGTTGATTGGGTTATTTGGTTTCGAGTTAATCGGTTCAGGTAATTCGGGTATTTGAGGTTTTAAAGTCTATCTGAAACTCACCCGAATAACAATGGGTTTTGGGTATTCAGGTAACGGGTTACTTTCTGTCAGATTTATTCGGGTACGGGTGAGATCCGGTCGGATGGTTAATATCGGGTACGGGTAAATCGAGGCCTAATTTTGGACAATTCAATGGATTTAACAGAGATACTTAACATCTGTTAGTGTCAGAGACTGTCAGCGTGCACTCTTTGCATAACTTACCCCCATCTGTAATTCTTTCAAAGTAGGGGCTAAACTTGAATACGTATAAACCCGGACTGTGCGCGTAATTAACCCTTATTAGGATATACAAACTTTTAAACTTAAATCAAAAAATATAGTGTGCCAAACACAAGCGCTCTAATGTAATTGTTTCTTATTTGTATAAAATGCAGATCGTTCGTGCCTTCGTCTCAGGCGAGGGACATCTGACTTGTAAAAACCCTAATTGAGAAAAATTCCGATTTCTAGAAGCCCTAATTGAGGCCAGATCAACTCGATCATCGACCATACTTGTAATCGTAATGGAGTCTTTTGATGTCGAGATGATTATGAGAAGCATCGACATATTCGGTCTTAAAGCATCGTCCTTCTGTTATGGAGTGGAGCTTCCATGGCTGTTGAATAATGTAACTCGGTATATACATTATACTACAGTACTCTTGAAAAGGCTTAAAGAACAACAACAGATATTCAAAAATGCCAGCGAGGGTTTCACGATTAATAGATGATGATCAAGAATGGTGTGCAGTTAGAAGACGGAGAAGGAACAAGAACGAGGATGAAATTCAAGGGGAGAGAGAGCAGAGAACAGAGGGAATCATCATTCCTCTGTATCCCTTACCTAAAGTGATGACGATTGATGGGGAAAAATTAACCAGCATTGAAAGGTTTGTTAAGTATGCAGAGATGCATGGAATACATGCATCTGCATGGAGCACCGTGTGAGTACAGAGTTGATTTTCCAGATGACATCTAGATACTTGCATTCAACGAGTTCGCTTTTAAGAAGACTTCAGGAAAAAGTGGATGGATAACTATATGATAGAGATGACAGAAGACCCCAAAGAAACATATAAAGAAAAGAAAAAGAACATAAATCAGAAATAGAAACAGCAGCAGGTATCTTTTACAGTGAAGTACATAGATTTGTCACTATGTTTTGAGTTGGGAAATGAGAATACATAGATTTGTATAGTGTTTTCAATTGTTAATAGAATGATATATAGCTTTTCATAAATTCATCCTCTGTTGTTTCATAAACCAGTGGTGGGACACTTAATTGCTTTTTCATATGTTCACTTATATGGTTATTGATTGTTGTTACACTTAATTGCAACCTGTGTTAAAGAACACACTAATTAAATCTTTACAAGAAGAGCATGTGAAATTATGATTCTTACTCATGTCTTTGTTTGAGGACCGCTGCAGTAACTGCTGCAGTGGCACAGTAGGTTGTAGGTGGATTACCATATGTTCACGGTGTTACGGCGGTCTTTATTTATCCTATGGACACCTATAATGTGGAAAAGTGTTAAAGAGCTACCAGGGTGGGACCTTTCTTGTTAGGTCCTCTTCTACTTATCAGAAATTGTGTTTAGTTTGTTGTCTTATACATGTAGTTCAGTTGTGGGTCAGTTTGGTCTTATCTTTAGAAATGGTGGTTATAGTTCCATGTGCTGTCCATGTTTTCAGTTTCTGTATATAGCCAGTTTAATATATTTTGCCATTTAGAATTAACAATAAACACATGCTTTATGTTAAAATGTAAGATTAATGAATATAATTTACTATTTACTAACATAAAAGTTAATGTATGTTTTGGTTGAAGGAGTTATCTAGTTTCCAGTCTATAGCTAAGTTGAAAGTTGAATTAAAAACATAAAGTAAGTGTTCTTTCATTGATCATTGATCTCTCATGTTTCACCTGATCTCCCCTCATTGACTGTCTTCGTCTTCTTTCACGGGTTGCTTTTGTTGGTGCCAATCACCACCGCTGTTAAAATAATAATTATGACAATAAGAACAGTTTTGTCTCTAGTTGATTCTGATTCCTTGTGTGTAATCTGTAACAGTGGTTGGAATCGACTACACCCTCTGTTCTTGCTTATTACCCCTCAAAGGTTTATCGTTGTGGGATTTTGATACTTGTTCCATTGACTGTTAGGCTCACCTGTTTGTAGACTAATCACCCATTGCTTATTACCCGGTTGCTTTCTTCATAGGTCAGTACTAGTTACTTTCTTGGTTATTTCATGATCTTTTTTTATCCTCTTTACTTTTATCTTGTTACTGCAAAATGTAGACTAATCCCCATTGCTATGCCTTCTACATATAACATACTCGCAAATCATGAAATTATGGAAATGAACATGCAAGTACGTAACCAGAGTCCATTTACTATAATAGGGATGTCTTTCTGCTTTTTGCAAGTATGTACCAGAGTTGATCCACTATAATAGATATGTAAAAGGAATGGAAGAGGGTAAAAAGTGTTGGTTTGTGGAGTCTTGACTTGGGCTGGGTTAAAAGACAACTCAGTGGCAGATTATTAAATAAAGATTTGGCCGTTTTTCAGTAATTTTAGCCCATTAGGGTTTTCTTGGGATTAAGTTGTAAACCCTAATTTTCTTATTTAATTGTGTCATTGTACTTGTAATTCCTCACGAGTGAGCAGCAGCAAAAAATAAAATACTGGTTGCAGCCCGTGGACGTAGGTCACATCGACCGAACCACGTTAAATCTCGCGTGTTCATTATTATTATTTCTCTCGCCGTTTGATTGTGTTTGTGTGCGATCTACACCGATCCCTAACAAGTGGTATCAGAGCTTTGGCTCGTACACACGCAAAGAAACACGAATCACGAGAGAAGTATCGAATAGGTTTTCAAGAATCGGCATCCGCTGTCGCCGTTTTTGCTGCCACCGCTGTTCCGCCGCCGCCGTTCTGCCGCCGCCGCCGTTCCGCCGCCACTGCTGTCCCGCCGCCGTCGTTCTGCCGCCGCAGCCACTCTGCTGTCGCCATTCTGTTCTGTCCAAATTAGGGTTTCCTATCGAACTTACTGGGTAGTTTGATGTGTGTGCGCATTTCAAAACTCAGTTCCGACTCGATGTTAAGCATCTGGGATAATGGCTGAGAGCGGGAAACGTTCGATTGAGAAGTTTAATGGAAACGATTTTGGTTGGTGGAAAATGCAAATGGAGGATTTGCTTGTTCAGAAAGACTTGGATGCTGTTTTGGGTAAGAAACCAGAAAATATGAAACCAGCTGAATGGGAACTTTGGATAAAAGGCCAAGGCGGTTATTAGGTTGCGCTGACACAAGGATGTTGCGTTCAACATTCTGAAGGAAACTACAGCAAAAGGTATCATGGATGCGTTAGCTAATATGTATGAGAAGCCTTCGGCAGCAAATAAAGTTTCTTGATTCGAGAGCTGGTTAATACAAAGATGAAAGAGGGAAGTTCAATTTTAGTGCACATCACAACTTGAACTCAATTTTGTCAAGAATTGGTCAGTGGCATCAAATTCGAGGATGAGGTTCAGGCTTACTATTGTTATCATCATTGCCTGATAGCTGGGCTGGTACTGTTACAGCAATTACTAGTTCCACCAGCACGTTCACTTTAAATGGGGTTCGGGATATTATTATGGGCGAAGACACCAGACGAAGAAATTCAGGTGAAACATCAAGTGAACTATTGAATGTTGGCAGGGAAGAAAGAATAACAGAGGTAGTGGAGCAAGAACAGGAAAATGAGTCAGTCTAGGGCTCGAAATGATGTGACTTGTTAGAACTGTAAACAGGTGGGACACTTCAGGAATCAGTGTCCGAATGATCAAAAAAGTTAACACTGCAGCAGACTACTCAGACGATGATGCTTTAATTTGTAGCGTGGAGAGCAGTGTGGATTCTGGGTCATGGATTCTGGAGCTTCGTTTCATGCTACCCACAGCAGCGAAGCATTGCAGAATCTAAAAGAAGGCGGATTTTGGTAAGGTAAGACTGGCGAACAATGATGTTCTTGATGTTAAGGGCATGGGTGACATGGATTTAGTTACTTCAGCTGGTTCATGGACTTGAAAGATGTCAGGGTGGTGATTGTTGAAGAAACAGTTGATTTCTTTCGGTCAGTTGGATGAACAGGGACATGAGGTTAAGTTCGGGAATAAGCAGTGGAAAGTGTTAAAGGGAATCTTGTCATTGCTCGGGAAGAAAATGGGTTCTTTATATGGTTAGTTTACATCTAAAGGAAGTGATGTTCCAGTTTAGAAAAATACCAAAATCCAGTTCACAGAATATCCGTGGGCAGAAGAAGGTTTGCTTTGCAAGTAAGAAACCAGAGTCACAAGAAAGATTCAGAATGAATGTGCATGGAAGAGTCAGAAAAACCAGTTAAGGATTTCGTGGCAGTGGGAGCACAGGTTGTGCTTCAGTCATAGTTCTAGACGACAGTGGGTTAAAAGAACTAATATTCCATCTAATAAAATCTCTCCAAATGATTACTTGCTGAATATGGAGAGTGTTTGTTCTCGGGTGTTCCAGGATCT
The DNA here is from genome assembly GCA_025506505.1 of Flaveria sonorensis. Classification (NCBI taxonomy): domain Eukaryota; kingdom Viridiplantae; phylum Streptophyta; class Magnoliopsida; order Asterales; family Asteraceae; genus Flaveria; species Flaveria sonorensis. Next base: position 5,361,492 of record CM046436.1, read on the forward strand.
GGCAGTTTGTTTCAGTGGGAGCCGATAGGGACGGAGACAGGTCAGGGGCAGATACAGCCGTGACTGATATATTGAAGCTCGGGGGAGCTTTAACGGGCCTTCAGGTTAACTGATGAGAAGGGCTGCAACCAGGAAGACGAGGAAGATTACAAGAGGTACAAGTGTTCACATCGGAAGGCAGTTTGAAGATGATCAAGCCTCCAAGTGGGAGATTGTGGGTTTGTGAGTCTGACTTGGCTCGGTTAAAAGACAACTCAGTGGCAGATTATTAAATTAAAGACTCGCCCGTTTTCATTTAATTTTAGCCCCATTAGGTTTTCTTAGGGATTAAGTTGTAAACCCTAATTTTCTCTATTATATTTGTCATTGTACTTGTAATTCCTCACGAGTGAGGCAGAAAGCAATAAAATAGTATCCTGGTTGCAGCCCGTGGACGTAGGTCACATCGACCGAACCACGTTAAATCTCGCGTGTCATCTTTATTATTATTTCTCTCGCCGTTTGATTGTGTTTGTGTGTCGATCTACACCCGAATCACTAACAAAAAGAAGCACAGGAAGAAGAAGAAAAAAGAATCACAAACAAGAGCAGAAACAGCAGCAGTATATCTTACCAGAGAATGTTTCTGTTCATATGTTTTACTATACTAATTGGGGTATGGTGATGATGACAATATTCAAATAAAATCATTTAGTAACGGCATAGTGTGTTTAGTGATGCAAGTAGTTTGGGTATATAGCACTTGATATATTTTGCCATTTGGAATTAACATCATGGAATATTTGGAATTGGACATATAAGTATGTAACCAGAGTCCATTTACTATAATAGAGATGTTTCTGCTTTTTGCTTCATGCATAGGTAACATAACAAACTCTGATAGGTTAATATTATCACTACATGCCTTAGCAAATGGTAGGTTAATAATTATCCTTGTCTTTCTTTGTATCAAAATGTTGACAAAATATGTTCGGATATAAAAAATTTGAATTGACCATCACATCAAAGTATGTGATTACATACAAAGTTGAAAAGATATAATGCAGCTGATTATGTTAATTTGTGGGTATGGTGGTTATGTTGAGTTTTGGGTCACTATCCTGCTCTTGAAGCAGTCGGGGAATCTAAAACTGCTAGGGTGATTTTGGTCACTATCTCATGTTGCCAATGTGTGCTCTTGTCGTCAACGGATCTCACAGCACCGAAATGTCTCCCATCATGACTTCATACGTATGGATCCCCTTCCAAAGCTATAACACTCTAAAATTTCTTACTCCTTTTAATCATGTACTGGAGTCTTGTAGGTATGCGGATGGTATAGATTAAATAGTGTTGGCACTCGTGCTACACAGTAGAATATGATTTTGTAGAAGGATGATTATGAATTTTACCGATCCCCTTCCAAAAGCTTATAACACTCTAAAATTTCTTACTCCTTTTAATCATGTACTGGAGTCTTGTAGGTATGCGGATGGTATAGATATAAATAGTGTTGGCACTCGTGCTACACAGTAGAATATGAATTTGTAGAAGGATGATTATGAATTTTACCATGCTTTTTAATCTAGTTTTAATAGGTAATTCTCTTGACTATATATAGTTTCTTGATTTGCAGTAACTCAGTAAGCATTCTTTTTAAATGTGTATAAAGATTCTCAGCCGCATTCACTTATTATATATTCTGCATAGTTTCTTGCTGAGGGCTTTGTGTTATGAGCAAATTTTGATTGTCCAAATTTGGAAGTTAAGAAAACAAACTAAAAAGCAGTCAGGTGCATAACGTATTGTTCTAATGAAGTATGATGAAAGAATATTGAACTATAGAATCTTTTATATCCATGAAATTTTGCTGCAGATGCATAACTTGTCTTCACTTGAGCAAACACAATGCTGGTTTTATCCCAACTTTACCCTTACGTTACTTAGCATGTACATACATCCTGCTTGAATATATGTGAATCACTATTCTATCATTGGTTTTTCTTAAAATATAGGTATAATTAATTATCAAACTTTATTGTGTGTTTGCTTTCTACATGGTCAGTACAAGTTACTTTCTTGGTTATTTCATGATCCTTTTTACTCTCTTTACTTTATCTTGTTACTGCAAATGTTTTTGCTACTTGATTTTGAAAAAAAAAGATTTTGAGCCGGGTCAAGTCCATAGTCGATATAGTAACAAGAGCAGTTGACTAACTTTCATATTTGTTATAACCAAGAAAAACGAACTCGAAAAACTTAGTTACAACACATACATAATTTTAAACTTTGGTTATGTATTTATAGGCTAAAACTAAACCTATTTGAATATATTTAGGATTAACAACTTTAGGATCTAATCAATTTGTTAGAGTCCTATTTGATTACAATACTAATTATAACGGAAATTAAGTAAACTTAACCAGCTTGACCACTTGTTAACTTAGGCCCTGAATTTCATCGACTTGTGAATCAGGTTAGAATTACCGTCAACACCGGGGCGTCATTGGAATCTAAACCGAATATTCATTGAGGAAGATATGATTATGATATAAATGGACCAAACGGGATTTTTAGGAAAAAGATCTCTTTCCTATTTTTTTTTTAATTCTCTACATCTTTGTCTTCATGATATAAAGTTTGTTATCATCTCATTGGGTAGGTTTCTTTGTTTATTTCATTTTTAAGTTAGGCTTAGGAGTCATGAATGACCATTGACCAAATTCGATCGCTTGACCATTATTGACCAGTTTTGCATACGTTTGACCAACATTGGCATGATTGACCATTTTTTACTTCGGTTTATTTACTTTTGTTCCCTTTTAAAAATAAATTTTTATTTGTGTTCCTTAAAAACCAACTTTTTAGTGTGAATTTTCTAATAGTGATACAAAACGCATACCAAATATACTCTTTGTTGGAAAACTATAGACTAAAAAATCAAATTAGGTTTGATTATATTTCTTATTTTGATAATGAGTTCAAATTATGAGTTGTAATCTTAAGGGTGGAGGGGACACTCATGTCACACCTATCACATTAAATCATAACACCACTAATCAATCTTGTCATCTCACACTACAACACACTATATCAAGCATTCAAATTGGATGGTGGCGGTGTTGCCACATCATGTCACGTGAAACTAGCTGTTGAGGGATCGATTTGTTGAAGGGAAGGCATGGCGAGTGGGCGGCGGCGGCGGTGCCGACGGCGTCAAGGTATGCCTCTGCCTCACGGCACATACGCCACTTCCACCCTAAGTTCCAATAGAGAATGAACATCTCACCTACAAGTCCTTCAACAGTTAGTTAATCATCATTGTGAAGAATAAAGTCCAATCAAATTGATAAAATATTGCCAACTGATGTGGTCTCAACATATACTTTTTTATGTCTAAAAGTTTCAATATGTTAATTTTATCAAAAATTCCTATAACTTAATTGTTTGAATTGGTACGGGGAGCCGATAATTACTTTATATTTCTTTGAAAAAATAATCACGTGCCCAAGTGCCACAAGTTGATATATCTACAACAGAAATGTCATCAGTGGGTAAACTACAAATCTATACTATATAAAAAAAAAAGATTTTTTAGAGACACGTGACAATTTCTGATCAAATCTAAATTTTTGTTTCCTGTCTTTCTCTCATAATAAATAAAAATGATTATAAATAAGTAAAATAAATAATTAAAATTTAAAATATAAATTTTGTTATTTTAATAAATCATTAAACATACTAAATTATAAGATTTTAATTATATCTTATCTTAAAATATAATTTCATAATTCCTGATTTTCATTATTCGTCATTTCTAATTTCTTAATTTTTTATAATTTATTATTTTATTAATGTCTAATACATATAACATATAAAATATTATAAAGTCTAATAATGATTTTAATATATTGAATTTTTTCTATTCATGTAATATATGAGTTTTATAATCTAATTTATATTTATATTATATAATTAAAGAATGTCTAGGGTTGTCATGTGTTATCTTTTTAGACCTGTTTGAATCATTTTTCCCCCCAAAAAGAGTATGACAAATATATTAAAATAATTATTAAAAAAATTTAAAAACCACATCTTTTTATTTAAAAAAAAATATAATTAAATTTTTTTTTTATAAAATACGAAATTTTCTAAACACTGAACTTTTTTGAAAGAAAATGAAAAAATCGGTCTTTTTAAAATATTCTTTTATACAGAATGAAATTACTTAAAATATTTTTAAAACAACGAAAAATTAAAACATAATATAAGAGTAAATAATGGGTAAAAAATAAGAACATTAAAATTTTAACTTGATAATACATAAGAGGATTCATAGTCCGTTCTCCATCCTCATCGTTATAATTTACAAAGTGAAACACTATTTTATAATTTGTTTATATCTTTAAAAACCTCTTACTTCTCAAAAAATATTTAAAAAAAGATGAGGGTGAATAGTAAATCCATGTATTTGAGGGATAAGAGGTTTTTCCTTTAAACATAGAATGAGATATAGAGATAAGAAATGGTGGAGTGTATGTTTTGAAGATTTTTTATAAAATTTGAGGACATGGATGAAGAGGGATAGGTTGGTAATGCTCTAGGGCAAAATGTCATATTTATAATTTGTTTGTAGTTAAATGAATTAAAGTGGGTAGATATGATATTCACTTATTTCAATTTAGAACAATAATAGTTGCAATAGCAAACAAACAATTTTTTCTTTTACCTTATTTTATTTATTATATTAGAAGGGTATAACAGTTAATGTGTGTAACTAGATTATTTATATTAATTATAATCACCTCCTTTGATTTTTTAAAGTGACCAACAAATACTTTAAGCTCGACCATCCGGGTAAATTCATTGGCGAAGGCCACCCATGCCTTGCGAACATAGGCACGTTAGTGACCTGGTCTACCCATCATTCCAGGGGAAAACCACTGCTGCCCAAAACCCACTGTGATAAAATCCCTGATCCGCCTGGAGCATATTATGCTAAGTAGGCTCGAACTCATGACCTCCACATTAAAATGTCATGGATGCCTCCTTCCAAACTATTAATCTAGGTCTCATTAGCACCTCCATTGATTTAAAGGAAATTCAAACCCACATGTTGTAAATCAATTTGATGTAATTAGCTGTACGAGTAGGAGACGTTTTAGTTAGAAAAACTTCCATTGATTTAAGAATTTGATATTATTTCGTTTTTATTCTCTATCCATTCAAATTTTAAATTCAAAATGTTTATCACAAATGAAATTGAAGATTGGTGAGCCAAATTTCTCCGATTTAGTTTCATCATCCCCGATCAAAAATTATTTCATTCACGTTGGTTTGTTTATTTTTGGATTTACTGAAAGCATAAAAACTCTAGACCTCGGAAAGTTAAAGCACAGCAAAAAAATGCTATTTGCCTATTTGTGACTTGTGAGTTTGTGTTTCCTTTGTTTCTTTAAGTTTGGAAATTCTTAAATATTTGTAATTTTTCTTCGTTTGTGCATGCAACTACTGTTAGGATGGCTTTCTTGAGCAAAAGATGCACCATAATGCGTCATGCAGATCAATCATGTTATAATATATTATATATGGATCTACTCATGCGGTAATGCATATTCAAAACCCCGATTTGCTATTTCCTTTTCATTTGTACTTCTTTTTTTGAAGGATATTCGAAAATTCAAAATATAGTCAAAACTTTTCAACAACATTATCACTACATATGAAGTTGATGGGGTTGAATCAAACCATTTTAAATTCAATAGTGTTTGTGTGATAACTCAAATACTCAATCGACCAGTGTTATTCCTCTTAATTGAGAAATGTTTAAATATAAAGTGCTCTAAAACTAAAATTGCAGCAAGTAATCTCAACCATTTATTTTCTTAATCAATGGTTGAGATCAATTTATAGGAAAAAAAATTTAGATAAATATTTTAGAAATAGCTACTTTTGTTGACTTTTGCAAGTTCCCTCATTTTTTTAAAACATTTATAACTTTTATATACGAATTATTTTTTTATAAAAATTAAACCATAAAAACGACCATTTTTATCTTGCCATTGTGTCTTTTACTGCAGTTTATTATGTTTTTTTGGTTAGTTATTATGTTTTTCTAAAATTATAAATTTTAAAAAAGTATAAAGAAGAAATAACATTATTGTGTATCTCTAATATGTAAAACATAATAATAAATTAACAAGTAATTAATCTAATACACTAAAAATAATGATAAAATAACACAATATCTCATTGTGTTTTTTGATCATCATTGTGTAATCTTGAACACTATGAGTTTTGAAAAATACATTGGTGAAATAAAATTATTATGTACTTCTAATTGTAAAACACAATGATAGATAACAACAAATTTATATAATGTATAAAAATTAATGACAAAAATAACAAATTGTGTTATTTTCAACACTATGAGTTTTAATAAATACATTGGTGAAAGTATATTATTGTGCACTTCTAATTGTAAAATACAATGATAGATAATAAGTTTATATAATCTATAAAAACAATGATAATAATAACACAAAATGATCTAAAACGTAAAATACAATAATAAATACATATAACAAATGATATAAAATATATGACACAATTAACGTATATGACACAATAAGCTGATATATTTGACACAATGACCAAAATACCCTCATCTTTAAAAAAAATAGAAGAACACGTGTCAAACAAACAATTCTTCTTAAACTTTTTAGATTAAATACCATTTACTATAACCCTACCCCAATTAATTATTTGTGTGCACGTTATATACTTTTGTTGACGCTAAAGTAAATAGGTTATATGTTTTGTTAGTTGTTAAAGTAAATATGATGTAGGTTATATGTTTCTTATGTTAATATACATGTTACATGTGTAGGGTATATGTTTCTTTATGATAAAATAAATATGTATATCTTATATGTTTTCTTATGATAAAACACCATGTGTAAGTTATGTATTTTTATTGATGTTAAAGTATACATATGTAGATTATATTATGTGTAAGTCATACTTTTTAAATTTATATTCACCAAAACTTAACGAACTTTTAGTTTATGAAACATAGGCGAAACTTCTATGCCCCCTTTTTTTTTCGGTAGTGTTAATTTTCGGTTTGTAGTGTAAATTTTGGTCCGGTGTTAGAATTTTTTAATAAATATAAAGTTCGTCTCCCCTAAAATAATTTACTTTCACTCCCGCTCCTTTTTAAGGTGTGATTCAAACTCCGACACTGATATGAAAGCCATGTCAAATGATGAAAAGTGATAAGTTGATGGGTAGAAGCTGATGAACGACACGTGCATGATGATTGCTAAGACACAATGAAACTTGAATGTAACATTTTATTGGAGGTAATTATAGTTGTATTCTTATAAATTAGGTTGTCAGTTGTCACCTACACATTAATATTAAGTGTACGTTTGATTTCGTGTAATATTGTTTTCATATAGGGAAGTTGATACGGTAATATTTGTTTTTTGTTATTCAGTTTTAAATCAAAAATAAAATATAATTGTGATTTAATTTTTTTAAAAGTGTACATACCGATCATTGATTACGATAAAAACTAGTATCTTTTTAAGATTTGTATGAAATCACTACAAGTTTATATATTTTTTTCATATAAATGTCGTCCAAATACTTGAGATGATTCATAATGCATTTATCGTAATGTTCAGGCGATTATTGTGCAATTTAAAACGTATTTCTTATATTTTATTGCACGTATACGTTATTGGAAGCACTCTGTACAATATGAAATTGAAGAATTGGTAGTGTCCGGTGAAACTGTGTGGCCGCCTAATGGGGGTCAAATTGATCGAGATTCAAGAGTTGTAATTTGTATGTTATTGCGTAGTCTGGTTCAAAACAGATCTTTAAAGTGGCAAGAAGTTAATTTACAGGATGTTTGTCTTAGATTCTGACGATTTATAGCAGATGAACTGTATTCAAAATGTATAATGTAATTATTTAACACTTAAGTTTTTAATGAAATTATTAAGAAGATTATTAGTACAATATACTAAAAATAACATAAGCATAGCTGAAAATATAACCTTTAATCTTATTGCTCTTTAGTGGCTCAATCAACCAATTCGTCATGATATGAAAAAACATAATAGTTTAAAATATTTATATCTATATCTATATCTATATCTATATCTATATCTATATCTATATCTATCTATATCTATACTACATATAAAACATTTTAGATGGATATATTTGTAATTTTGCATAAAATGTAAGACACCTAAAACATTTTTGAAGTATAGAATACAAGTGTTTAATGCAATAATTCCTAATTTACCCCCATTTAATAAACTTCTCTTCATTAATACATTATTTAATACACATTAGATTATTTAATTTAATTCATTGAGTATTATTTTATTTATTATATTTTAAATTAATATTTAAATCTACATTTACTTTTTATATGTTTTATAACTAAATACAATTTTAATCAAATATTATTTTATTTAAATACTTAAATTTATAACCATTATACTATATAACTTATACTCTCAGTTTAGGTCAAATTTACACCTAATCTCTTAAACATAAAAGAAATTTATTCTATTTTTTTTAACCAATTTAAAATATAGCACATTAACTTTAATATGATTACCATTTACATATTCGATATTCTTTCTTATGTTTCGAGGATTCAATTTTTTAACATCATTTCTTTTTGTTATACTTTTTGTATCAGAGTTTCACATGTGAATTTTTTATAATTGGTTAATACTAACGTATAAATGACCAGAATTATCATTTTCAAATTTTATAATCCCATGCATAGCACGGGCCACCCTACTAGTTATAATTAGTTATTGGTAAATAACATAAAAAATAATAACTTATGTAATAACCTGATTCGTGTCGTATAATCCTTTTTTTTTCAGAACCATCACCGTCGTTATCTCCGCTACTATCGCTGTCGTCATCACCACTGTCATTCCCACCATCATCGTCGTAGTTGGACGCGTACTGTTGATAATAATTACAACCCTCGTCATTGTAATAACTATAACCATCGTGGAATAATAGTTAGAATCGCAGCCAATAAATAGTTGTTATCCCAGATTGACATCGTTAACATACAATGTATCATGTCAGAAAATGAAACAAGTATAGAATTTATAGATGAACTGGATTAACAAATAATGATTTATATAGTATTTGATAAAGAATATTACGTCAAGTCATATAATTAACACGAATATCGAGGAATATTACATCCTATCAAATAATATAATAAATATAAAATTACACCGTAGTCGAAAAATATTACATCGTGTCAAATAAAAAAGTTATAAATCGAATATAATTACGGCCTGTGAATAACTTAACTGGTAACAAGCCGTGAAACTATTCACGGGCCGTAAAAATATAAACCCTTAAGTACTTTACGTCCCATAAAGGTGTTGATTAACTGATTTGATTTGTTGCAGGAGATTACAAATTTGAAAATTTCTCCAAATTTTACAGTAACTTAGGGGTTTGGCAATGTAATTTCACCATCAACATCCATAGACAAAGGCCAGGTGCACGGATTCAGGTATTATTTTCTTTTATAATGTTTTTATTAAGATTTATACAGTGTGTTAGGGTTTTGTGATTACCTGATTGTATTACCTCAAAGTGTGCATAGACATCGTCAACATCCATAGACATCCATAGACATCGTCATCATCTGCTTGATGAACTGTCTAAAGTCGATGATGAATTGTATTACCCACTTCTCTCAAAGTGTGCATTTCAAGAATGTTTGAGCATAGAATCTTTGGTTTGAAGCTTTGAACTAGATTAAAAAAAACATGTAACCCTTACATGCTCTTTAACTTTAAGATATTTTGTTACTCCATTTTAAACTTTCTAGTTATGATATTTAGAGTTTTGTTGTATAAATACAAATCATGTTTCTCCTTCCCTTGCAGGACACCCGTTATAGATAAAGCAAACAAGAGAATCATAGTACCATAAAGCCTTAATATATGTGTACTGAGATTATTTAAGAAATAAAAAATAGCATTGATTCTACAATAAGGTATATATTTCTATACCAAATCCCTATACAATCCGTGAATTAGGGATGCTAAGGTCTAGAATGATACAAGTTGATAATGTGTTGATTTTCTTCACAAAAACTTACTAATTGATGATTAATTAATACAATTTTGGCTCAATTCATGATCAAATGATGATTACCTTGTTAATAGGTTGGTGGATTAAGTCCTTTGTAATTAATTTTGTGTTGAATATGCATGCAAATGAATAACTAATGTTTAAGAATATATAGAATTGTGTTACTTTAAAGGTTTGATCATGTTAGTCTTAGTTACGGGGTCAGAGCTTTCATCATAGGGTGCCTAAAATGTTAAAATATTTTTTAGATTCATAACCATAGATAAGGTGTAAGGATGGGTTTTGAATTCAACTTGAATAAACAGAGCTGATTAATAAATAATCATGTTACTGCATTGTTTTCTAAAAGCTGTGTAAAATCATAGAAACGTCCGGTGTAGAAGAGCTTTATATGTACGGAAAGCCCTCTCGGTATACTACATTTATATACGAACGTTAAAACTTGATTCGATTGTTAAATGGGTCAAAATAGGTGATTTTTTGTAGGTTACAAGAAATCCCACAAAAAGCTGATAGGGAAAAATAAAGTGGTTGACCTGTTTTGTAAAAATGCTATAAATTCAACTGTAGATCCGAAGAAGGTGCATTTTATATGGTTTGGAAAGCTCTCAAAGATTCTACTTTTCATATTTGAACATAAAGATCTTATTAAGGTGTTAAAAGAGTCAAATCCCATCTTGAGTATTAGCTGCGCAAAAATTGAAGTTTTTATGTAACTAAAATGATGTCATGTTATTATTTTCATAACGTAACTTAACATAGGTAATTTGTTTTCTTAGCCATCCAAATGGATCATGGTTAACAGAAATGAGGGAGGAGTTTAGTTTAATAGGGTGAAGCATACATCTGAAAGAATCTTGCTTTTCTTTCACTTGATTCTTGTCAAGTTCAATCTTATCCAATTGTTCTTGAAGAAAGAATGTTGCTTGTATCAGTTTCCAGATTCTGTCGTCAACCTCAGATGATTGGTTCTTCAATATGTGGACCTACCTCCAGGTACTTGTTACGATTATGATTTAAAAACGCAAAGCAAATTGCTTATTCAAATAACAATTTCCCAAATGAAGAATTAATCTAGCAAATAGGATTTGTATCTTGTTCTTGAACAGTTGAATCCTTTATAATTTTGCAATTTGTTGTTGTTTGGATGTGAGTTTATGATATTGTTTAGTGCTACTTGTTACTTGTATGGCATATATCAGTGAATTGAAGAAGAAACTGTGCATATGGCAATATGGGTTTATCAAGTGTTCCTAAAAAGTCCGAAGAAAAGGTTTGGTGTTTAATTGTCTTTGGATTGTTTATGTTGGTAATGAAAATGTAATACTCTGTTGGATAGCAGTAGTGAATCATGTTTGATTACAAATAAATTTCTTTATATTTGTGCTCATGACCATCTCTACGAAACTCTTTGCCAAACAAGTACATTTTTTTAATAAACTGAAATGTGGAGGGGTGAAGAAAAATAATGTTTTTTTACCACTCGAGATTTCAAGAATATTGGTTACATTTTTTTTTATAATAATTTGAGAGCTTGATGCTTCATGCTTTTGGCAGTCTTAAAAGATTAAAGTTCTATCATTTAATTTGACATAGGGCTGCGTCTTGAAAGCATCCTGTTCTTATTACATTTTTCACCCCTAATTTTAAATTGAAAATCTTTTACGTTTTGTCAAATCTCATCCCATCTAGACGCAATTTTCCGATGGCTCATGAGAAATAATTTAAGCAGATAAGAGCATGTGTATGATATTTTATTATATTTGTCACCCGCCGCAACGCGCGGGTATTTCTACTAGTCTACTCTAATAAAACAAAATATTTATGTGTCACATGACACTTTTCTACTTACTCCACCTAAGCTTCACCTATGCATTGTACACGTGCTATTACTAGAATGAAAGTTAACTATTTAATAATGTATTAAATGTCATTCAAAAAAAATAATTCGCTAAATGCTAATTATATTATTTATATACTTCCCAAATTATGAAACAGTTTTTTTAATAATTTAAAAAACATGTTTCTTTTAGAGTTAAATACGTTTTTCATCCCTGAGGTTTTATTAAAATTGTCATTTGAGTCCAAAAGTTTAAATTTTGCCATTTGCATCCAAATGTTTCACAAAAATTGTCATTTAAATCCATTTAACTACTCCTAATTAACACCGTTAATTTTTTCGTTAAGTTTCTTGCATTAGGGGTATTTTTGTTAAAACAATTAAAAAAATAAAAAATCAACTCTACGTGAGAGGTTTTATGCGTTCGGTGTCATTTGGTAATCACTATTGTGATTTGAATCCACCTATTAGATAAAATAAAATATAATAATAACCACCTAAAGTGACTCATCTCAAACTTTATAAAACATATACAAAAAAATATCTAAATAAACAAACAAGTCATATGACACAAACCATTTGAACCATAACCATAAAAAATAAATAATCATAAAAGTATAAGAAAACAATAAACAACATGACATTAACAGTCAATGAATAATAATCATAATATATCAATCATCGTAATCATAATTAAACTTTAAATCAAAAAAATCTATTATCTAACAAGTGAGGCAAAAGTAACATAACTGCTAAACCAAAATACACTAACAAGACAAAACAACAAATGACTACCATAGAGTCAAATCGTAACTGTAGTTACCAAAAGAGACTAAACATATAAAACTTTTCACGTATGCTGGTTTTTAGTCAAAACGATTACAAAATATTTATATGCCACATGATATTTTTCTATCCACTCCACCTAAGCTTCACTTAGGTATTGTAAATGTATTACTATCAGAATGAAAGTTAACTATGTAATAATGTATTCAAAAAAAATTTCACTAAATGCTAGTTATATTATTTATATACTTCCCAAATTATGAAACAAATTTTTTAACAATTTAAAAACATGTCTCTTTTTATTATAAAATTTATTAGTTTTTATTACCTAAATTAACTATCATACTTAATTTCAATAATATTTTATCTCGAAAAAAATTATTATTTTTATTTTTAAATATTTATAAATAACTATAATTTAATATATTTATTCAATTCATATATTACATGAATTTTTAAACAAGTAATTATAAAAGAAAGAGATGATTGATTAAGGCCATGTTTGGGATTTGTTATTTTGTTGAAAAGGACTTTTGAGAAAAAAGACTTATTGACTTATAACTTTTGAAAAGTAATTTAAAAAAAAAGTGTTTGGATTAGCTTATAAACTAAAAAGTCAATAAGTTGTTTTGTAAAAAGTGTTTGGTTTAGCTTATTAATGTAAAATAATCAAAAAAGATATTCTGTTAAAAGTCAATAAGCTGTTTTTTTAAAAAATATTTGGGATTGTTTATTTACTTTTTGTAAAAGTCAATACGTTGTTTTCTATTATATACTTTTTTTTTTATTCTTACAAATTGAAAAAATATTATGAAATATATAAAATAAGATTTGTTTACATAATTTATAAAAGATAATGTCATACTACATTCATCTCCATGAGATTGTTAAAATAACACAAAAAATACACGATGTTATGAAACTAATGTCATACTACATTTATCTCCGCGAGTCCTTTAAACCTTGCGCAATTATATCTCTTATTGTTGTCATATACGTAACATCATGATCCGAACGATTTGTAGTCGGGAGTTCTTCATTAATGTCATTTGTAGTATCACCTTCTCTGAGATTGTAAGATTATTATTGGGCGGTGTTAAATGCTTCATCAAAGCTACCAGCCTTTCTAATAAAATTATAGATCGCCATTGATGCTATCACAATACTCACTTGGTGCTTGTATGTATAGTTAACATGCATATCTCTTAATAACGGTCATCTAGCTTTCCACACGTCAAAAGTTCTTTCAATAATGTTTCATAACGATGAGTGGTAATAGTTAAATGTCTCTTTTGGTCCCCGAGGAGCACGCATGGCACTACTCTGTCCACGTTGAAATTCCGGTATATGATAACAAATGGTTTGACCTTTGTACGGAGCAAGATAACCTTTAGTATTTGGGTATCCGGCATCGACAACGTAATATTTATCTACAAATAAAACAAACAATAGTTAGGTTTTTCTAACATGTATAACAAATAAAAAATACATGTAGAACGGCTCATTATACTAACCACCAGTTGGATGTGGAAACTGAAGTTCAGGCCTCCAGTAAAGCTTCATTGAATATTCTCGTGTCATGTGCACTCCCCTCCCATCCGGCCCATACAAATGTAAAGCACATGTTAAAATCACAAATGTGACCTCTTGTATATTTGTTAAATTGTTTGTTATTTTCGTTATCTCTTGTAAGTGCTTGTTTAATCATTAACACAAATACGAGGGCTCATCTGTAATTTCTTTTATCTTGATCTTATTTAGTATTTAGAATTATTATAATTTGTTTTATTATTAAATAATTAAGTTAATAATAATAATAATCATAATAAGTAATAATCCATGAAATCAATAAAAACTATATAAGTCTAATTATTTTAGAAAAATTTGTAATTTAATAACTTGGGCATAAAATAATAAAATTAAAACCACAGGGACCCAAACTGTAAATATTTTTACACAAACCCAACTTTTGGGCATTTAATGCTAAAACATAAATAACAGGGACTTAGGTGTAAATTTTAAAATTCCAACCCCAAACACCTCGATTCTCCGGCGACCTCTCCGGCCACACGCCGGCGAGCTCCGACCAACCCCAAGTATTAAGATTTAAGACACCAAACCGTGTCATTTGAACCGTGGGACCGAGTCAAACATGTGTACACACATTAATTGGACGACAACTACAGTTTCGTTAATCAATTAAACCAAAAATCGAAACACATCAAAAGCAAATCGGTTTCATACTTAAATAATAGTAATAACTCAATTAAAAGGGTAGAAACATTCACTTAATCATTTCGCATTCAATGGCATGTTTGATTTCATTTGAAACGGCCGAACATGCATCAAATATGGCCTGTAACAGCCGAGAACAACCTTGAACTCGTTGGTCATTCAAACGATCAAATTGACACTATATAATTGAGGCAAAACATTCAATTCGGGTTTCTTAACCTCTCTGCACACTTAATTTCATAAATAACACACACACACACACATCAAGCTTGAATCGGGAACCGTCGCGAGATTTGTTCGAACTCAAAATTGCCAATACCACTCCAATTCAGGTAATTCAACAGGAGATTATATCCGGTTTTACATGAGAAACAAAAGCCCCATGGTTAATTTCATTATCATAACCGGATTGAGGTTCAATTGGATCGAATTGAATTCTAGGGTTCTTGGTGATTTGGGGGTTTTTTATTTAAATGTTTTTCTGAAATGGAAACGGGTTTTCTGACAAAGAATGGGCTATGGCCCGATAGTTAAAGCTTAAGGGGGGTGAGGTAAGGGACCCGGGTTTGAACCCGAGTCCCTGCATTTCTTTTTAAAATGTGTTTTCTGGATTTATAAAATTCAGAAAATATTTTAATATTATTATGAATTATATAAAAATCATTTTCAATCAGAAACTAAATAAAAATTATTTTCTTTTAAATTTCCTAGAAATTTAATTAATAAATTTTTTATTCTTTTACCTTGGAAATTATAAAAATTGTTATGAAATGTATTGTTAGTTTTAAATTGTAATGAAATTGTTCTTCTTTAATTCTCAAGAATTTCAATTTAATAAATCTTTTATTTTTTTAAAATATAGTTACAAGTTTAAATTATATATTTGAAGAAAATAAAAATATATATGTGCATATTTAAAATGTGCATCTATTGTAGTTAATAGATTTATCTTAATCATTTAAGATTACAAATTACTATTATATCAAATGACATTTAATAATTCTGCGATAATAAAAGTTTAATTTCTTATTAATGAAATTATCACAAAGATTCTTATTTGGCCATTAAAATTATAAAATAATAATAAATTGTATCTAACCTATAATTTATAATTATGGGCTAAACGATTATACTATCACATTGTTATCCAAAACCCCAAATTTCAAAGGAAACCGTAGGTTCTCGAGTACCATTAACATTATAATAATTATGGATTAACTTTAAACGCCGTTCTCTAGGTTGAACTTTAACGAACTTTCAGCGTTTAGTACAAGACTCCATATTTGTTCATTCTTATAATTAATGTGAGTTTTTCATACCCCATTTTATATTATTTCACACAATTTGGGGTGAAACATGTTAACCTTATTAAGAGCACACTTGTAAAGACGTTTATACTCTTGTAACACTCGTGCAATTCATTTTATATTTTGTCATGGTTATTTGGATTCTTGTAATTATTATGTGATTGACACTTGTAAAATACAATTATTAACTATTGCTAGCCTAGCGACGTCATAGATCTATGGGCCTGACAAGCCTATTTGGTGTTAAAGCCGAGGTTATTGCCGGCTCCTGGTGACGTATTCTTGATCACCATGGGAACCAAGTACACTTAGCTAATCGTATAATTTCTTTGTGGTCATATTTGTCAAGGTTTGATTGTTACATTTGTTTATCCATTTATATTTGCATTATCCTTTAACCTATGACATGAATTGTCATCTTAATGTTTATATATATGTATGTTCAATCTATGGAAACTGTTAAGATCAGTGATCTAAGTTTGATCAATTAGAGTTGAATCACAGCGGAATTAGAGCAAGAATTAAGCAAATATAGCAAGAACACAATAAATATTCAATGGAACAGTACACGGTTATATAGAAATAGGGTTTTCTGCATTGGGATAATAACATTCATGCACACATGCTTCGGTATGGCGGCTGCTAGGTTTTCCTAAGCTGCACCGATTACAATTAGGTCAGCATTCCTTATATAAAGGAATGTGACGTCTGCTGATGTCACTTGATAGTGACGTCTAACAGAATTATTACAAACTACTGAACGTAAGCAAACTACTGAGAATGTTCACAACTGAGAACATCTCAGAGTATTCTAAGTACACGAAGAAACATAAAACTACTGAAACTACAAGTACAGAAAAGAAAATACAACTACTGAAAGGAAACCATCACAACTACTGAAGAGGTCTTCTTCAGCTGTTGTGACAATCATCTGAAACTTGGTCTTCAGTTTTGTCTTCAGCTCTTTCACTTCAGACTTTTCTTCAGCTCTTTAGCTTCAGACTTTGTCTTCAGCTCTTGTCTTCAGACTTTGTCTTCAGCTCTTTCACTTCAGACTTTGTCTTCAGCTCTTTCACTTCAGACTTTGTCTTCAGACCTTGTTATCAGCTGATGTCTTCAGCTGTTGCAGACTACTTCAGTTGTTGTAATGTCCGTGGGACTTAAAGGTTTTTCTGATCAGGCTCATTGGTTCTTTTGGTCCAACAAACTCCCCCTGAACCAATGCAGCCAAAACCTTTAAGCTTATTGAGGTCCCACTTATTCTTGGCAGAACTCTCTTGATCAGCTTTAGAGATATCAGATAAGCACAGGCCAGGGAACAGGTTTCAGTAGATGTGAATGTCAAAGGATGGAAGGGAACTCTGTCTTGGGGAACTGGACACAGAGCCGTTATCCCAACCATGAAACCTACTTCCCATTGATGAGTCTATAAGACTCTCTGACGTAGGCCTCAAGGAGAACAACTTGTTCCTCCTTAGTGAGTTCTTCTGCTTCTCCTTCGAAGAAGAACTCTGGGCCATAGTACTCTGATAAGTACTTTATCGTCTTTCCATTTTTCAACTCAACAGTTGTTATCTCTCTGTAAGCAAATTCATCTGGGTGAGTCCCTTCTAATAACAACTGGAGTTCATTTTTCTTGATCTCTTCAAGCCTCTTGTATAACAACCCCTTCTTGACCATTTTGTTCTCCATTAGAGTTTGAGGGGTCATCTTTGACTTGTAGGCTCTCTTGAAGTCTTCAAGTATTTCCCAGGGTGAGACTACAATGGCCAACATAATAGCAGCATCTATGGTCTTTCTCACTTGGCCATTGTATCTACTTGGTATGGATTTCTTATGAATTCTAGAACTAACCCTGGGGTCTGGCCAAATCCTTACTCTCTCCTTTTGATATTGAAAGGTATACCTGAGAGCATACAGCCTTTGAGCATGTTTCTTCATGGCTTGTATAGATGATGACTGAGGAAACTCTTTGTCAATCATCTTCAAAAGTTGCTCATCGTGCTGTTTCTGCTGTTCTTCTTCTTCAATCTTAACTTTCACCATTTGCCTCTGAAAGTCTGGTGTGATCATTTGTTGACTTCTGGGCTCAGGTAATTTCAGAACAGCAGAGATTGGCAGACTATCTTCTTCATCATCTTCTTCTTCATCTTCTACCATCCTCAACACCCTTCTCCTCCTTCTGGGTGCATCACTGGATGTGGTTTGAGGTGGTTTTTGGGGTAAGGGAGTTGGTTTTGAGGGTTGAGTTGATTTGGAGAGTTGTGGGGTTGGTTGTTTTTGAGAGGGAGTTTGGGAAGGCTGATCTAGCATTTTTATGGTGAGTTTGGCTTTGGAAAGCTTGGCCATATCAGTTCTCTTCCCAGCACCTGCTTCATCTAGTGCTTCGATAATTAACCCCTTGTTGAATGCTTCAGAAGTACAGATTCTGGTGGTTATTGCCAGAATACTGTCTCTGGTCCATGATTTAATCTCAATTAATGATCTTCCCAAGTATTTTGCAGTAAACCTGATCATTATTTCCAACCTCTCCCTTTCCATCACACTATAACTGGCCCATCTTTCTTGTATCTCTTCAATCTCCAGCTTTCTGATCTCAGTGTCTAATGTGGCTGTATCAAAGCCCTGTCTGAAGAGTTGATCTATTATTCTGTCCATTGATCTGCTGTGAGCTTCATCAGCTTCTTTAATCAGATCTTCCAATGATTTCTCTTCATCAGGCTTTTGAGTTTCAGCACTTTTCTTTCTTTTGTATGTGATCAGCTGTTTTTCCTTTTCTTTCTCTTGTTTCTCATTTTCCACTCTCTTTCTTTTTCGTTCTTTCACTGCCTTAGACTCCCCCTTTTTGGGTGCATTGGGTTCAGGGGTTTGAATGGCAGAAAGCTTCCTTTGCACAGCATCATCAACAAGTGTTTGTAGATTTGAGGAAATCCTCTCATCAATGGCTTTATGCACAATCTCATTGATGATGGGAGTGATGAGAGATAAGGAATTTTGAAAGGTAGCAACCATCTGCTCAGAGGGGTTCTGTCCCTGAGAGGTGGTGCCAAAAACAGTGGCTGGTGGCTCAGTTGAGTGTAGTGGCTGAGTGTTTGGTAAACCTTCAGATGAAGGTGCCATCTGTGGGTTTATTGGGGCAGATGGACTTTGATCCTGAGACATTTTGGCAAGCAGTTCTTTGAGTCTGCTCACCTCAGCCTCAAGGATTGTGTTATGGGCTAAAACATCAAAGAAAAAGCCCAGGTCATCATCAGTCTTTGCTGAATCATCTGACCTCCTGATTGAATCAGGATGTACATGCCCTGAGTGTAGATCAGTTGTAGCATGTGCCCCTTGTTCTTGGTTCTGGGGACTTCCTGCCTCAGGACTGAGTCCTTCATCGGCAGTTGCCTCTGGTGAGGTCTTAGAGATGTTACCAACTTCATCCTGTTCATTTGCTGAATCAGTAGAAGTGGCAGCCTCACCAGATGTTCTAACCTCCTCCTCTACACGGGGAGATTGAACATTATAACCCCTGTGCTGTGGGTTATCAGCAGCATTTTGGTCCTCTTCCTCAGCTGTTGAGGTTCTCCCCATTGTAATTGGTGTCTGGGGAGGAGGAGAGGAATGCAGCTGACTCAACACTTGTGCAACAATAAATGTTGGGCTTTGAGGGGCGGTTGCATTTGGAGATAGGTTTGAAGCAGATTGCACCCGGGGTGACTGGTGCTCTTCAATGGTAACCTTCTCAATTGAGATAGGTTCCAGCATTGTGGTATCCCCAATTTTGGTTGCATCAGGATCCTGTTGAGAGGATGCCTGAGCGGCTAGGGTTGGTGAGTCTTGGACACTACTGGGGGGTTAGAACCAGTAAGTGTTTCCTGTATTGGTGTTACAGGGGCATCCTCAGGGGACTCATCTCCCTGAGTAGCCTTTTTGGGCTTTTTGGTTTTGGGTTTGGTGGGGACTTTGGATCTGGAAGTGGAGGCTGTGGGTTCCCGCTGCTTGGGTTTTAGCAGCCGGGCAGCCCCTTTCATTGTAGGGTCAGAGTTGTGCCTGGAGTATACTTCAGGCAATACAGCCGGAGCAGGGACTCCAAGGCCAACAAGGCCGTCTGATTTTAGCTGTGTTAAAATTATGGCCATGAGAAACCTGGGATATAATATCCATCTGTTTGCCACAGGTTTCAAGGCCAGATCCTTTAGTTCCATAAACACTATCTCAGAAAAATTTAAAGTTTGTCGTTCAAAGATAGAGTATAATACCTGTTGCCATCGGGAAGACATTTGATCCCATGAGGAGGTTTTTGGTGCAAGGCAGACATTCACCATGTGGAATATAAGACGTTCAGCATCATGGAAGTGCTTCTTCAGAATGGTGGTAGCACTTAAGTCTCCTTCATACCCGTTGTTGATGAAAGACATATCGGTTGTGCCTTTCGGGTATTCTGTGACACAGGTGGCATCATGTAGATCTAGGGTTTGTCGAATGATGTCCGGAGTGATGACCACCTGTTTCTGGTTGACCAACGACTGGAGAGTGATTTGGCTATCATTCTCACTAGTTTGCACAGAGACGTTGGTCCAGAACTGGCTTAGGGAATCGGGGTAGATGGTAGGATTCAGAAGAAACGCGGTTCGGTACTGGGAATCTACCATAAGATCGATGGCGTTATCAAATTTGTTCCAGAAGGCCGATTTCGAGAGGTAGGCAACACAGTTGTGTCTGGGTTTGAGTTTCATGGTCGCCATTGTTGAGAGAGTGAAGGACGGAAAACGGCTAATGAAACGTCTGAAAGTAGGTTTAGGTATTTATAGGGTAAGAAAAGCTGATATAAAACGACTGAAAGTGTTGGTGCTGTCATCAGTTGTTTGAAAACAACTGAAGACCTGGTTTTAACTTTCAGAAGTTGTAACAACTGAAGACTTGGTATTAGTCATCAGTAGTTGTGAAACTACTGAAGACATGGTTTTGGCTTCAGGTGTTGTAACAACTGAAGACTTGGTGTTAGTCATCAGTAGTTGTGAAACTACTGAAGACATGGTTTTGGCTTCAGTTGTTTGAAGTGAAGCAGCAGTTGTAGAAACAACTGAAGAGAAAAATTTCTCATCAGCTGTTGTCGTCAATTCTTAGCTCATCAGCTGTTTCATTCTGACCTCAACACTTCATCAGACTTTGTCTGAGTTTCAGATGTTTCATAGGTCATCAGTACTTATCTGTTATTCTGACATCAGCAGTTGTAACTACAGCAGTAGTTGTAACCACATCAGTTCTTTTCAACAGATGAGTACTTCAGTACTTTTAAGTAATTTAGTCTTCAGTAGTTATGAAAACTACTGAGGATAAAAGAACTTCAGTACTTATTTGTGACAGTAGTATACGAATGCTCATCAGTACTTGTTGACTGAGATCATCAGTAGTTGTCACTTATTCTAGCTGCAGCATACCAAGCCTTAACACTAGGTTTTGGAAAGTTGAACTGTCCAAAGGCTTAGTAATATGTCTGCAAGCTCATCAGCACTAGGAACAAACTTTGGATCAATCAGACCTTTTTCAAAACAATCCCTAATAAAATGGTGTCTGATCTCAATATGTTTGGTCCTAGAGTGCTGGACTGGATTCTTGACAATACAAAGAGCTGAAGCACTATCCATTAGTAATGGAGTCTTAGTCTCTGTAATGCCATAATCCAGTAATTGATTCTGAAGCCAGAGTACCTGAGATGTACAACTTGCAGCAGCAATGTACTCGGCTTCAGCAGTGGATGTAGCAACAGATGTTTGTTTCTTACTCTGCCAAGAAACCAAACAGTTGCCTAGGAATTGACATCCACCAGAAGTTGATTTTCTAGTTAATTTACACCCTGCATAGTCACTATCAGAAAAAGCAACTAATTTGCAAGAGTGCCCAGTGGAATACCAAAGACCTAGAGATTGAGTACCTTGCAGATATCTAAAGATCCTCTTGACTGCAATCAAATGAGACTCTTTAGGAGCAGCCTGAAATCTAGCACAAACACAAGTTGCAAACATAATATCTGGTCTAGAAGCTGTTAAGTACATCAAGGACCCAATCATACATCTGTAAAGTGTTTCATCAACAGCTTTACCTTTCTGATCTGCATCCAGTTGTGTGGTGCTGCACATGGGAGTAGAACAGGGCTTACAGTGTTGTAAATCAAACTTTGCCAAAAGACTTTTTGTGTATTTTGACTGATGAATGAAAGTTCCATCAGCCTTTTGTTTGATTTGCAAACCTAGAAAGAACTGTAATTCTCCCATGGCACTCATTTCGAATTTTTGTTGCATCAACTTTGTAAATGCATCACACAACTGTGGATCAGAGGAAGCAAAAATAATATCATCAACATAAATTTGAACAAGGAGCTTATGCTGACCCACTTTCTTAATGAACAAAGTTTTATCTATGGAGCCTCTAGTGAAATTATTCTGAAGAAGAAAATTTGACAGTGTTTCATACCAGGCTCTAGGAGCTTGTTTCAACCCATAAAGAGCCTTATCAAGTTTATACACCCAATCAGGATGTTTATTATCCTCAAAACCTGGTGGTTGACACACATAAACCTCTTCTTTTATTTTACCATATAAAAATGCACTTTTGACATCCATTTGAAAAACTTTAAGATTGTGGAATGCAGCATAGGCTAAGAACAATCTAATTGCCTCCAGTCTGGCTACAGGGGCAAAGGTTTCATCATAATCAATACCTTCTTCTTGTGAAAACCCCTGGACAACCAGTCTGGCCTTGTTCTTGACAATTTGCCCATTTTCATCTGTTTTATTCCTAAACACCCATTTAGTGCCTATTGCACACTTACCTGGGGGTAGAGGAACCAGTTCCCACACTTGCTGCTTTTTGAACTGAAGAAGCTCAAGCTGCATGGCATCAACCCATCCATTGTCTCTTAATGCAATATGATAGTTCTTTGGCTCTTGCTGACTGATGAAAAGAGCATAGAAGCAGAAGTTGGACAATTGACTTCTAGTTGAGACACCAGCATTGATATCACCAATGATTTGAGACGTTGGGTGATTCTTCAGCTCTTGATACACTATGAGATCTGTGCAAGTGTTTGTAGCACGCTCAGCAGCAACAGATGTTGATCCAGATTCTTGAAACCAAGTGTTAGATGGCAGGTCAAATGAAGTAGAGGATTCAGAAATCTCATCAGCATTTGTTGTGGATGGTGCTACTGAAGCTACAGGAACATCAAGTTGAGTAGACTCAGGCAGTTGATCACTAAACTTGAATAGGTGAGTACTGGGATCATCATGAACATCAGTACCACCAGATGGATGACTAGCTGCAGAAGGTGATGAATTCACATGATCTGCAACAGCTGGAGGCTGATAAGGAACATATTGCAGTATGTCCAGATCAAACAACTCCACAGGGTTTTGTGGGATTTTGTCCTTAGGAGATTCATTGAACTTCACATGCAAGGTTTCTTCAACCATCTTTGTTCTACAGTTGAACACTCTGTAAGCCTTGCAAGTGGATGAGTACCCAACAAAATACCCTGCATCCACCTTAGAATCAAACTTTTGGAGTTGATCCTTTGTGTTGAGAATGTAACAAGGACACCCAAATGCTCTGAAGAATGAAATTAGAGGAGCCAAATGATGTAGAACTTCATAAGGAGTCTTCATCAACCTCTGATTCACTAAAGCTCTATTTTGCACATAGCATGCTGTGTTGACAGCTTCAGCCCAAAAGGTCAGTGGCAAACCAGAGTCAGCCAACATGGACCTTGCAGCTTCAATTAGGGTCCTGTTCTTTCTCTCCACTACTCCATTTTGTTCTGGAGTCCTTGGGATGCTATACTGCCTCTTGATTCCTTTTGAAAGGTAGAAATCATCAAGTGTATGGTTTCTAAATTCAGTTCCATTATCACTTCTTATACACTTGACTGATAGGGAATACTGCTTCTCAACATACAACACAAAGTTAATAATTGTCTGAGCAGCCTCATCCTTTGAATGCAAGAAGAAGGTCCATACAAATCTGGAGTAATCATCCACAATTACCAGACAGTATTTCTTCTTTGCCATGCTCATTACTCTCACAGGACCAAAGAGATCCATGTGCAGTAATTGCAAGCAGGCAGTGGACTTTGGTTCTTCTATAGGAGGGAATGAGACTTTGTGTTGTTTCCCTTTTAAACAAGCAGTGCAGGTTTCATCACAGAGGAACTCCTTTATTGGTAGACCTCTTACTAAACTATTGTGGATCAGCTGATTCATGTTTTTGAGATTAACATGACCCAGCCTTCTATGCCACAGTTTAGATTCCTGAGGAGAGGCCTTGGAGAACAGGCAAGGATGACCTTTTAACGCAATCTTCTTTGACAAATCCAAGGCATATACTCTTCCTATCCTGTTGGCCTTCAGGAGAGTATGTTCATCCAATACCTTGTCAATCAGCCTCAGAACTTTGGAAGACAGAATCCGGCAGTTCTGGCTTGTGAAAAGTGCAACATGCCCTTTATCACACATCTGACTGACACTCAGTAGATTATACTTGAGATTCTCCACATGGTTAACATCATCAAATCTGATTTCTCCATTTGACACAAATCCTTTCCCGATGATGTAACCCTTAGCATCATTTCCAAATGAGACAAATCCCTTCTTTCCTTGAGAGTAGTCATTAAGAAGAGAACTGCTCCCAGTCATATGCATAGATCCTCCACTGTCTACATACCAGATGCTTCTTTGGCATGCTGAAGAACCCTGCATTTATCATAAGAAACTAGTTAGCTTTAGAGACCCAAACCTTTTTGGTTTTGGGTCTGTTTTCATCAACAGATTTAACCATAACTTGTTTCTCATGATTAACAGCTGATGAAGGTGGAGATGGTGCTGAAATGGAATTCTTAGATTTGGGCTTGGATTTCCTTTTCAGTGGTTTGATCACAGGTGCATCTAGTTGGTTAACTCTCCCCAACAAATGCTGAACCATCATAACAAGTTGTGTCTGATTTGTTGCTAAAGCCTTCAGCTCATTTGACACATCAGTACTTGTTTTTGATGAGTTCCTGTGACCCACCATTTCCTCCTTCTTGAAATTCACAGACTTCGTCTGATGTTTATCATGAGGAACACTATCAGCTGTTTTCTGATAAACCCCATCCTTCTTTTTGGATTTTGGTGAGGCCTTGGGTTTATCAGTTTGAGATGACTGTGGTACAAACTTGGTTTCAAACTCATTTTTCATTTTATTTATCTCTTCTTTAATGAGCTTATCTCTGTTGAGTTTGGAACCCTTTTTGTACCAGCATTCATCAGATAGATGATTGAATTTACCACATATTTCACATGGCTTATTCTTCATCTTGGATTGATCAACTGCTGAAGTGGAAACTACTGAAGGTGTGATCTTCAGTACTTTCCTCCTTTCAGTACTTGTGTTAAGTACTGAAGGATCGGTAACAACTGAAGACTTGTTCTTCAGCTGTTCTCTATCCGTCCTGAAAGACTGTATGATAGATTCCTCAGCAGTTGTTAATCCTTTTATTTCGTCAGATTTGAAATGCTTTTCAGATGTTGTGACTTGCCCTTCAGTACTTGGAGTACTTTGAGGGACAACATCTGAATTTCTCAGCTTCATGTGTTTATCAGCATTTAAACCATCAGGCAATTGATTTGCTGAGATCTTAACACTGACTTCATCCTCTAATTTTGTATTATCATTTGAGGATGAATCACATGATGATGTGGTTTGGAAATTACTTTCACCTTCAGATTTTACTATTATTTTGAAGTAAAATCAGTAGGTGGTGCAGTATGATTGTAACCTATTCCAAACTTCACATTTGAAGCTGTTTGCTTGCTGAGAAGCATTTCAAATCCCTTGCAGGATGTTACCCAGCGGTCACACTCAACTTGGGTAGCTGCAAGTGTCTCTTTGAGACTTCTGTGGTTCTCGAGTATGACCTCTACCTTAGCCTTTTCATCATTAAGTTGGCATTTAAGCTTGTAAATCTCATCATCTTTGTCATTAAGTGCAGACACATACTCATCTTTTCTTTTGGAAATAGTTTTCTCAAGCTCAAGATTTTGATTGATTAAAGCTACATTTGCCTCTCTAATAGAGACAAAGGCAGCTATGCATGATTCAGAACATAACTTGGCTTTAGCCTCAGAAGATACCTGGGTTACCTGTGAAGATGAAGCATCGGAGCAGGAACCCTCAGTAGACTCCAGGGCCATGAGAGCAAGATTCCCAAAAGGATGTTCACCACCATGTTGACCAGCACCAGCAGATAATTGCTCATTGAAACCAGAAAGATCATCTGGTAAGCTGCTCCAGTCAACAACTCCTGGTGTGAAGAAGCTGTGATGAGGTTGAGATTGTGATGGAGATGGTTGAGGCTCAGGTAGGGCTTGAGGTTGTTGTGCTATAGGGACATGAACTGGATTTGGCTGTGGCATGTAATAGCAGGGATAAGGATATGGCATTGGACCCTGAGGGACAAAGTATGCAGGAGATTGAGGTTGTGAGTGATGACCAGAACTAGCAGGATGTTGCCCTTTGTTTTGTGAACTATTGCTTGGAAAGGTCACAAAGGGTGCAGAGGAGTTAGATCCAGTTGATCTACACTCTCTTGCAAAGTGCCCAAGCCTGTGGCATTTGTGACACCTCAACTTACTCTTGTCAAAACCAACTTTGGTTTTGCCAGAGAGTCCTGGAAATTTCCTACCAGTTCTCTTGTAGAACTTTTGAGATCTGATATTGATCAGGGCCATTTGGCTCAAAATATCCATCTCTTCTAAATCATCATCAGCAATACCTTGCAAATCATCCATGATAAAGCATAAATTATCACTATTACACCCAGAATGACTGTCAACACCAACAAATGCATGATCAGAACTGTTTGAAGAGAAATCTATATGCTCATCATAATGACTTTCTGATCCAGCATATTCTGACTCATGACCGACCAAGGCAGTGTTACCTGGTACAAAGTCATCAGAGAGCTTTCCTGATGATGCCAGTTTCCTTTTCTGCTCTATCTCTCTTTCAAATGTAAGCAGTTTCCCATGGAGTTGGGTGAGAGATAGGCTATCCAGATTTGCACTGGAGCGTAGGACAATGGTGTATGTGTCCCATCTCTCAGGCAGTGATCTGAGGAATCTGTTGTTCATCTGGCTGTTAGTATACTCATGCTTGACCATTTTCAGCTCAGAGATCAAGCAGGAGAAACGCTCAAACTGTTGAGTCAGTGTCTCACCCTTCCTATGAGAGAATGTCTCATATTGTTGGGCGAGGATTTCTCTGTTGTTTGCTAAGACCTCATCAGTTCCTCCGAATTGTTCCTTCAAAGCATTCCAGAGGTCATGAGCAGTTTCATGATGCATAAGCCCAGAATAGATTTCATTCGGCAGTGCCATGGCCAGAATTCCATGGGCTTTAGCATCAATCTCAAACAGTTTACGATCTTCATCTGAGTATTGCTCCTTCTTCTTCGGAACCATTTGATTGGTCTCCGGATTGTTCACCATAGGCTTGTGTGGACCGTGAACCACAGATGTCCAACAACCTGAACTGTTAACAGACAGGTGATGGAGCATTCTTCGTTGCCATATGTTATACTCACTCCTAACCAGCATCGGAGGCTTGGTTGAGGAGCCAGTATTGTGAGGATCATTAGATGGAGTAGTCATTCTCAGATTCAAACCAAATCAATCAAGTTTCAAAAGATTTAGCACAAAAACACAACAAACTCAATAAGAACCAAGAAGAAACTCAATTAAATAACCAGAAGCAGCAGAAAATCAATCTTTATAACCAATTCTTGCACATATGCTAATTCGATCAAACTATAGATATCAAAATAGCAGTTTCAATGATCAATTGTTAAACCGATCAATGATTAACCTGCTCTGATACCATTTGTTAGGATCAGTGATCTAAGTTTGATCAATTAGAGTTGAATCACAGCGGAATTAGAGCAAGAATTAAGCAAATATAGCAAGAACACAATAAATATTCAATGGAACAGTACACGGTTATATAGAAATAGGGTTTTCTGCATTGGGATAATAACATTCATGCACACATGCTTCGGTATGGCGGCTGCTAGGTTTTCCTAAGCTGCACCGATTACAATTAGGTCAGCATTCCTTATATAAAGGAATGTGACGTCTGCTGATGTCACTTGATAGTGACGTCTAACAGAATTATTACAAACTACTGAAAGTAAGCAAACTACTGAGAATGTTCACAACTGAGAACATCTCAGAGTATTCTAAGTACACGAAGAAACATAAAACTACTGAAACTACAAGTACAGAAAAGAAAATACAACTACTGAAAGGAAACCATCACAACTACTGAAGAGGTCTTCTTCAGCTGTTGTGACAATCATCTGAAACTTGGTCTTCAGTCTTTGTCTTCAGCTCTTTCACTTCAGACTTTTTCTTCAGCTCTTTAGCTTCAGACTTTGTCTTCAGCTCTTGTCTTCAGACTTTGTCTTCAGCTCTTTCACTTCAGACTTTGTCTTCAGCTCTTTCACTTCAGACTTTGTCTTCAGACCTTGTTATCAGCTGATGTCTTCAGCTGTTGCAGACTACTTCAGTTGTTGTAATGTCCATGGGACTTAAAGGTTTTTCTGATCAGGCTCATTGGTTCTTTTGGTCCAACAGAAACTCACCAACATTATATGTTGACCTTATTTTTAACATGTTTCAGATAATGAACCCGCTTAGTATTACTCTTGAAGGCGTGAAAACATCTAGGATTGGACCTAGAGAATAATAAAAAGGGCATAATTTGTTATTTGATGTCAAATTAAACTTATGTTATGTTGTTTGTTTTGAGACTTATGATTTATACTTATGTATGTCATGAATTTGGTATTTAATAATATTTACACTTTGAATTAGTGTTGTGTAGCATGAACAATCTTAACCCTCACATCTCAACGTTTCCGCCGTTAAGGTTGGGGTGTGACAACAAACAACCATTATATTCTGTGTTGCATATCCCTTTCGACCAATGTACCCTGGTTGGTCCGCCAATCGAACTGATGCCCTCACGTGTGTCACATCAATAGCGCCAATACAATCCTACAAATACAAAAAGATGAAATAATTAATTCATTTGTTAAATTGCAACATTGGAAACATGAAACATTAGATAATACCATGAATATTGGATAATACCGAGGATTATTTAATATATACGCGGGTACATCACCATTATGGTTTGCGGGTGGCTTGATAATGTCAGCACTCATTTTAAGGATGGTTGCCATAACTTTATGGAAATGTCGATGAATTGTTTCACCGGAATGATTAAAAGATTCTTGGACAAATCTGTTTGTACACCCATGACCCAAAGTCATCCAGAAGATTCTGACTCCTCAATAGACATATTGCAGGTTTGTTTCAATCCATAATTAGTAACAAGATCTACGCATAATTGCTTGAAAACTGGTACGTCCATTCTAAATATTTCATAACATCGTCTAGGATGCCTATTTAATATTTCAGTTATAAACATGTGCCCTGTTTTTGTTGACATGTGATATTGTCTTCTTCTATCATGCAAGTCACGTGCTATTATTATCCCTTTAACAACTATTCCACATAACCTTTTGAATTCTATATCCTCGTCACCCAAAGTTTCTTCATCACTATCATACGAATCAGAGTCGTCACTATCCATCCTAGATAAATACAAAAGATTTAAAACAATTATATTAAATTTAAAAATAACACACACTAATGTCAAATAGTTGGAACCCAATTTTTAAAAATAGAAATAACACATATTTTCAAATGAGCATGCTACATCACAGTTCATGTACTATAAAAAACAGAAAATCATCAAGCTTTACAAGTTCGTTTGAAGCATAAATAACAAGGAAGAAAATTATCATTTATTGTAACTTCAAGTACCTAAAAATAGAGAGTGAAAGCTATCATAACTCAAACACAATAATTGAAATCAAGACATTTTCCCACTTTCTTCAATTTGCAGCAACCATAAAACTCAAACACATAGGCATTTTCCCACTTATACATTTTGACTTCAGCTGACAACATTGTTTTCAAAGAAGGCTTTCGGCAGTACAATTGAATGCAATTTTGCATAAAAAATATGACCAAGCAAACAAAAGATTTCCACTTTCCAAAAAGCTAAATTCTACTATAACTACAGATCCAAAAAAATAGTGCCTTTTAGCCATTAAAGTAAAAATGCATTTCCTTTTGACAGCCTACAGCTCTTTAGAATGGTATGGCTCTTTTCAGATATGAAGCCAAAAGAAAACAAAGCATAACGTCACAGTGAAAATGACCAATCTCAGTAATATCCCTCAATAGAGCAAGATCTAACTTAATAAACCCTAGAAGTGAAGTGAAGTGAAGAGAAATCAACAATTGAAATTAGAAATCAACAAGTAATGATCGAGAAAGTCAAACCTGTAGCAACAATCGACGATAATTGAGAAACTCGAACAGAAAACAGGTGTAGATCAACGATAACATCTTTTTTAAGTCATAGCCTTTCTTCGCAACATTTTCCTGAAATATTACCGATTTTATTGACGATTTGTAGTCAATTGGTAGGTGAAGGATTAATGGGGAGGTGGGTGGAGTTTATGGCATCGCAGGTTGATTCGATGGCGCCGCAGGTGGTCATGGCGGCATAGGTGGGATGGCGTCCTTGGGGAAGAGGATTGTCATTAAAGGCGATATCGGTGAGCAAAATGACAAATGAGCAGAGTAGGGGTTGTGAGGATCGCCATTAAAGGCGTCGGTGAACACAGCGCACAGATGGGGGTATCGGTGAGCAAGAGGGGCAAAAGGGTAAAATGTCAATTTTTCTTTTTTAAAAGTAAATACCCATTAACTTATCTATTTTAACTTTTTAACCTTTCTTAAAAATTATTTTTTAAAATAACTTATTAATTATCTAAACATGAAAATTTATTTATTAACTTTTTAAAAATTAATAAGTTATAAGTGAAAAATAGCGTTGCCAAACATGGGCTAATAATTATCACCGCGTAGAAATCTGCTAATAAAAGGGGAATTCTTTCACAAACCCTATATAAATGAACGCAGGAGCCCTAATTCGTTCACGAAATACATAAATCTATATATACATATCCTGTGTTGCTGTTGACGAATTAAAGCGGAGATAGAGGTGAATCATTCACGAATTTCGTAAATCAATCGTGTGATTAGGAGCCCTAATAATGAACTATTGGCCCGATTGTTTGCTTGATCTTGAAGTGGAAGCAGTGGATGCTTATGGAATTGAACTATGTTCAAAGGCTTATGGCATTGATGTACATACGCTTATGAGATTTGTCTCCGGTTACCGATACTACAACGAACTTGTATTGGAGCGTTTAAGGTTGAAAGTGGAAGCATTTGATTATGCAAACCAAACTGAAAACAAACATTATCAGGTAGTTGTTGTCAGCAACCACACAGAGGTACATACAGAGGTAAGTCGTTATGTTTTGCACGAAATTGATCGAATGTTTTAAAGATGGTTGCTTTGCAAAACTTGTTATTGGCATTTTTCACACTGAAGAACCTCTTGATTCTTCGGTCGAAAGCAATCACTTTTGGCCCTAATTTTTAAGCGCCCTTGAGATTGAAAAAAAAAAGATACTTTTATCTATATTCTATGTTGAGAATATATATATGATAATGACCAATTTTTTGTTTTTTTGAGAGGAATAGAATAGATAACATGATGATTGTTATTTTTGGGTGGTTGTAATTGTTTAAGATGAAATAAAGTGTTGTAATGAAGAAGAATGTGTAGTTGGGGAAAATAATATAGTGGCACATATTGGTTTTTTCAAATGTTTGGGATTGCTTATCTTTTCAACTTTTTCCAAGAAATGTACTTCTCATTCTTACAAAAACTCATTTTCAATCTATGTTACCAAACACTTCATCCTCTTTATTAACTTTTTAAAAAGTTAAATAATTAAAAGTAGGCTAAAACAAACAATTCCAAACACGCACTTTGTTTCAGATAGATACTAAACTTTAAGAT
Organism: Flaveria sonorensis; assembly: GCA_025506505.1. Taxonomy (NCBI): domain Eukaryota; kingdom Viridiplantae; phylum Streptophyta; class Magnoliopsida; order Asterales; family Asteraceae; genus Flaveria; species Flaveria sonorensis. The sequence goes on from CM046436.1 coordinate 5,393,832, forward strand.
TTTTTATATAAACAAAAAAGAGAGGCGTAGTGAAGGAGTGAAGAATGCCCCTTTCCCCCCTTAGTCCATAGGAAGAACTGGACGACCAAATACAAGCAGTGACTCTTGTCCTTTCTTGCAGCTTATGAACCCCCCCGAAAACATGATTTACGCAGAAAGGCGGTTTTTTTTCTTCTATATAAAGGCCTCGATTTCAAAGTTTGCTTTAAATGTGATGAGCCACACTGCTCTGGATTTAGATGATCAATCATAAACACTCAAACTTGATTATACACTGTATTGAATGTTTTAAAGATGATTGCTTGAAAGGCAAAACTTGTTATTGGCAATTTTCAAATTTTTTGGATAGTCAGATTTAGATGAATCAGTTATAAACACTCAAATTTGATCTCTTGATAATTGCTGCTTATATGTGTAATTCAGTTTTAAGAAACAGATACACATGACTTGAATGGATCTTTACATTTGTTTTCTTTTTTTGTGAATGTCTTGATCAGTACAGTTGAAGCATGCAAGCATGGAGACCACAATTGAGAAGATCCGAAGTCTAAAACCACATGAATCTGCTATGAAGCTACATACACTGATGATGATGGTGCCCATTTATGGTATCGAAAGATGCGCCCATGTGGTTCAAGTTGACGAGTCTAAAATTCTTGAGATTGTTTCAAGGTATCAAACTGCCATGGGATCTCGTTTGGAAAGGTTAAAGAAGATTCAAGAAGCAGTTCTTGTAAAACAAGAATTTATCCAAGAATGTGATTCGATACAGATTGAAGAAGAATGAGATCAAATCTACACTCTTTTGAATGAAATTATACCAGTTGAGCACAATGAACAAAAAGTTGATAAAAAGAAAAGGAAAAAGAAGAAGAAGAAAGGTGGAAAACGCAGTAAGGTTGTGAGTAACAGGCAGGTATATTACAATTACATAAAATCGGTTTTATGTATCGCTACTCCAATTGCAATCGCTGCTATATGGATGTCACAGATATAAATATTACTCACACTCGTACTAACAGCAGAATGTGACATTTCTAGAATTATAATCTTGATTTTGGCATAATTTTAGTTCAGTTTCTTCTGGTAACTCTATTGATTTTGAATTGTTGATTTGCAGTTAACATTATTTACAAATGTGTGTGAATGTTCTCTTAAGCCTGCACTACTTGTCTACTTGTTCATAGTTGCTTGTGGTATAAGCAAATTTTGATTATCCAGTTTTAGAAGTTCAGGAAAACAGAAGTAACACACATGGTGATGTTAATATATTGCTCTAATGATACTTTGATAAAACAAACCCACCCAGTCATGTAAGTATTCTTGTTGGTCCCTATACGGCCTCGCGGTGAAAGACATGAAACTTTTTATATCCATGGTTACATAACCTTTACTGCTGCTCTTGTTCATATTCAGCCAAATTTTAACTTTTTATGTAGATGCTTACTTTGACATTTTTGGTATGATGATCAAGCATGTCATGTATTCGTATCAATGTTAAGTATTTAAGTAAAACTTCATTGTAAATTTAAGTTAGATATTTTCAATTCACGTCATTTGAAGTTGGGTTGATGATGAGCATGGTACTCGGGATGTTAGTATCAAATGAAAGCGGTTTGTAACACGCTTCCAAAATGTATCCTTTTTTATTCATTGTTATATGGATCTACAGATATTAAAACTGTTAAATTTGACTAATTAATAAAAAATATAAGTATAAGTGTCCTTCAAACATCAATCCAACATTATGCTAAAGCTTCTTCCTCTTCGGACGTTCAATAATGGGTATCCTTGTACATTTGCTTGTTTTTCCTAATGGTCTTGACATAACTTCTTGGGTTTTGGGTATTGCTTAATCGGAAAATGGTTGGTAATCGAGTGGTTGTTGCGAATCATGTATTTGCTGAAGTCATATTATTGAAGTTGCGGGACTTGCACCCAAATCGGTTGTTCGAGTTGTGGTCCGTAGCCTTTGGTTTTGTTAGGCACCAACTTGAGCAAAGGATAGAGATCTTGAATTCAAATGTAACTGGTAAAACGGACCAAAACATTTCCCTGTAGCTCTACCCCACGTAGTCCCTCGATTGTCATTAATGGCTACTATCCGTTGGGTCAGGATGTGGCTATTAGGTTTGGAACGGCTTTTGGGGTTGGTTTGGATACATTAGACTGTATGAGAATATTGAGATTGCATAGTAAAAGAGGAATTTAGCCAAGTGAGTTGAACATTTCAGTTGTTAGTAAAGTGAGAACATTGACCAACAACCATGGTGGCAAATGCAACACGAGTGATGCATTGCTCTAAATAATATCATAGGGTTGTTGAATAGCAGTTAAGGGATTAAGAGTCTCAAAGGAATTAATGGTGCCAATTCGAGGTCTTTAGCCTTAAAGGGATTACAAAAGATAAATTGAGATCAAAGAATTATCACAAATGTTGAAACTAATTAACTTGATATAATCTATGGAAATGTGTTTACATGATTATTATGTTTGTTGATGATTTGATGGGATAATACATATATAGGTTAATATGATGACACTCCTCTATTGGTTAAATATTACGGAATCAATGTTTATGTAGTACAAGTTGGAAATGATGAAGTGCATCGTCTAATGGGAATGGGAACGAAGAACGTAAGCCCAGACCAAGGTTCAAGCATAAAAGTGATGTGTAGCCGCATTGCGTACTTATAATTTCTCTTACATATATAGTGTTGAGGTGGACTGAAAAAATTAAAGTGACTTGATGAAGTTGGAGTGAAAGATGAAGTGACAAGATAAGATCATTAAAGATGATCCAAGAGACACCATACCCAAACTAGGGCCTCAAGTTTACCCGAGGATGGGGGTTTAGAAAGCCATATAAAAAGTATAGCTTAGCTTATCATTTATAACTTCAAACTGCCCCACAATCCAAAACATGTCTCAGTGAAGAAGAAGTCAAATACTAGAATGTTCAAGACTTGTTCCACAAGGCAACTCTACACCAATCACAAAACCCATTTCGGCCTAAACCAAATTGATATCTTTCAAATACAGTTTGTTTTGACGCGAACCCAGTTTGATTCAAACTCAATCCGACCTGCATGTTTTGCCGGGCTTAGCCACTAGTTACAAACTTACATCACAAGGACCAAGCTCATATCATAAGGCATAGTCTTTAGTCCTGTTGTGTTTTGATACAATAATATGAGATCAAGCACAAACAAGTTCATAACTGACAGATGATCAAGCGAAAAGTGATGAATTAATGAAATGCTAAAAGATTTATTCCATTGACAATCAAAACCTATAAAAGAAAGAACATATATGAACATGTTTCAACTACTATCAGAAGCAAAATTAGCATAAAACCAATCAAACACCAAGTTCTCATCTGAGAGTTTGAAACCTTCAAATCAATTACCATTTTGAAGAAATCAAACAGCAAGTATTCCACTTATTGATGATCATAGTCCTCCATTGTTGTCATCTGATAGATCCCCAATGCTATCTCTGCACAAATTGAACCAAACAATATGATCATTAGCAGGTGAGATTAACTTTACATTAACGCAATCAATTGATGATTGATCATCGGATTATGAGTTAATTACCTTTCCGGTGTCAGCTTCATCGGGAACTTTGTAGAGATCAGCGGTGATTTCCGATAACCACAGCCCCGGAAACAGAGTCTGAAGATCAAAGAGATGAATATAAAACACTAACATTAGCAATTTAATCACAGATTAAACACACAAATCGAATCAGATTGATGAATGATTGAATTCACTTACATCCAATTGCTTCTGAACAACCCTAGGTCGTTTATTCGGCTTACGTGGCAGTCGCCGGCCGGTGATCGCCGTGAAATCGTCCTCCACCTCACGCCGTGAAAGCGAAACGGAGAATTTCGGTCGTTCTCTCTTCTCACCACTAACGGTTGCACTAACGCCGCCGTTTGTCGGCCGGAGTTTCGGATATTTGCTATCGTTTCTCGCCGGAGAAGAATTAGGTTTCGAAACCTCACCGGTGACTCCGTTCGTCGGAGAACGGGGAGCCTTACACGCAGCTCTTCTCGTTCTCAGATTCCACGGCCGCTCCGCCGGAGAATCAGACGTCGTCGCCGCCGCAGGCGGCGGCGGTGGCGACGGATCCACCAGACGTTCTCGGAGAATAGCGTCCTTCATCTTCCCAACCTCTGTTTGGAAATCGAACATCAGTTTCGCCCTAGTCGCCTCGATCTCACTGTCTCCGGCGACGTCTCCGCCACCGTCTCCGGCGACTCCGATTCTCGCCTTCAGTTTCTCCGACGACGTTACCTTATAACCCTCATCACTCGATCTAAACCGTCTCTGAACAATCACCGTACCACCGCCACCGCCACCGTTACCAACGCTACCACCGCCGCCGCCGGAGCCGCTCTCGGACGAATGATTCCGACGAGGAACCGACGGATCTCCGGTTGAATCTACCTTCATGCAGCGTAGAAGCTTCTGGCCCCCCCACTTCAAGTGGGGCAAATCGAAATTGTGCAATGGCTTCAATCGGTCCATATCGTCCTCCGATGTTCGCCGTTCGCCACCGCCTCTTCTGTCGCCGGAAAACACCATGAAAGGGTGTTTCGATCGCCGGAGTTATGCTCCGATTTGGGGTTTGTAATTATTGCGACGGAGGGTGTTGTTGTTGTTGTTGTTGTTGTTGTTGTTGTGTGTGTTTTGCGTTTGATGTGAAATCGCCGCGAAAGATTCATATATATATGACGAGTCAAGAGAAAGAGAGATAGGAGGGGGTGAGATTTAACGTTCGAGAAGAAGGTCTGATGGCTAACGTGCGCTAAGTTGCGCCTTTTCCGCTAACGTGAGCTTGTATTTATGGAACCGTAGCGTATCAAAGTTTAAATGTATACACAATGCCTCTTGGAGATGAGATGATAGGTTCAAACATAAACAATGATATAACATAAAATAACTTAAAAGTAGTAGTAATGTTTGTCGTTCAAAAAAAATATCAAATTATAAATAAGCTAGTTTTATAATTGTTCGGTGACCTGATGCTTTTGTTAAAATTTTAAAAAGAAAAAACCCAACTTAACTCTAAATTATAATTATCTGAGGGGACATCATGTTGTTATGGTATATCTATTCTATTGTAAAAGTTTAATTTTTAAATCTCATAATATGCAGATGTATGCGTAAAAATATAATTGCTATTATCATGATATGAAACCGTTGTAACGTAATTATATTCGAGTGTGTCTACATCAATGACTTTTTTCATGAATTTGAGGGTTTAAGTCTTATTACTAATATTATCTTAAATTTAAAAGTTAGATTAGATACACGTGTAGTTGTTGTTCTAAAAACAATAAATTATAATAAATAACTTTTTTTTTTCTTATTTCAAGAACACATTTTATTTTGTTAATAAACATGATATTCTTAAAATAATAAATTATAATAATTAACTTTTTTATTTATCTTTACTTAGTAAAAAGATTTACTTGCATAATTATAAAAAATAACTCCCATAGTTGTGCTCAAAGGTAATGAAACGTAAATAATCCTACATCTGATTTTAAAAAATATTAATTGACAAATATTTTATATTAGTGTGGTTACAAAAGATTACAATACTATTTAGAAAACTTGTTGTATCAATGTTACCTAGTCATCCGTTAGTTTGTTCAAGTAAAATCTGAATTTAAATATTTCAAACCTAAATTCATAAACTCGTGACAGTTGGAGAAACAATTGATATAACGATTGCAAAAAAAAAAAAAAAAAAAAAAAAAAAAAATGCTTGATTTGTAGGGACACCCGCGACTCTATTATTAATAAGCAACCTTAGAAAAATTCTTAAAACACATAAAACCATGGACTCATATTTATACTACACTACAACTTGGATTCAAATCTATTTAATTCCTTAACTCTAAGAAGAAAATAACAAACTAGTTTAATTAGACTCGACTTCTACTTCTAAACAAACTTTAATGAATAAACAAATAAATAATTTAAACAAGGATTAGACTTATCAATGACCTTCAAGAATATTTAAGGACATATAACTATAGTTAATAAAAGCCAAAAATAACATTCAAATATTATTAAATTAAACCATTATTTTACTCAGAATCAAATCCATATAATGTTCATCCTTTACCTTCGTCACTTCACAAACCCTTTTCCTTTTATGTGAAAGTTTCTAAACTAAAAAATTGAAAAATATTAGGTAACTTAAAGGTAACAAATCAAAAGAAAAACTACATTAACATTTAAAGTAATATCAAACAAAATTTAAAGATCTAAAGAGAAGAATGAGTGAATATAAACTAATATTTTTCATCATTGATCCTCCATCGATGTGTGATTTCTACAATTAGTACCAAATGCTCTCACTCGAGTTAATGTTGCACGTTTCCTTTCTTGAGACAATGGAGAACTTTGAGTTTAGGGTATGATTGAAAAAAGCATCATAGGAGTTTAGGACGAGTGTGATGTGATGGAGGAAAAACGAGGTACGAGAAAGAAAGAATTTTCCAAAGATTAAATTAAGATTTTTTGGGTTGAATTTGACTTTTAGTAAAATTTAGTTTTATGGTTTGACACTCTCTAAGCTTCAACCATAAATGATGTCGACCTAGGACCTTTGTGGATGTTACTTTTAGGACTCAATACCTCGTGAAAAATCAATGTTTTTAGCTTCGGAAAGTATGATCGCAAGGTTGAAACATAAAAAAGATGGCAAAATGACATCATCATCGAGAGTAAAGGGTGGAAGTCATTAAGATTAATAGAATTGAATCACTAGATGTGAAGCCTACGTATTAAATGGATTTGAAGATTTATAAAATGTAACTTTATTATTCTTATTGGAGTTAAAAATTTTCAAAATCTTAAACAGAACAAAAAGTCACAAAAAGGTTAATCATATGAGCTATTTTCATAATTTCACTCAGGGACTGAAAATGTACAGAGTGTCTATATTTGGAATTAGAAAGTTAAGTACTCGATCCAAGACTTTAATCTAAAGGTAGGGACTTAACATGTAATTTAGTCTAGATTAAAAGTTAAACATGAAGTTTGCCATCTAAAATATCGCTTTGAGTAAATTTGTAACCAATATTTAAAAGAGTTCTAATTTGTCATCAATATTTTTTAACAGATATGATGGTTTTAAAATGTGTGTTGAATTTTTACCAAATATATTCAAGATATTTCCTTTTCATTCTTTCTATTTATATTTTTTATTATGAACTTTTTTTATATTTAATATCTTAAATTCTGTAATACAATGCTTCTAGTTATTGCTTTTCTACATGTATATTCATCTAACAACATTTTATACCATTGATTCTAATTTAAATAATAATAACAAATGTCTTTTATTATTACTGATTATATTTTAAAATGTGGAGATTCGTCTATAATTAAGCTTATCACCGATTCAAAATTTAAAACCAACATTATTTGGTTGCGAATAGTGATCATGCAAAACTGAAAATCAAGTTTAACGCATTGATATGTTTTGAATGAAACTTTATCTTCTAATATTTTTGACATATTAATTATTGTAAGTAAATTTAAAAAAATAATAGTCAGTTAATTAAAGTATGCAAGTTTCTTCCATTTTTGATGCATTTTTGTATAATTGAAAGATCATCAAACTATTTCATTGGCATTAAAAAATTATAATACTTTAGGTAAGAAAAAGAAAAATTCTTATACTTGACAACCTGGCACACGATTTAGAATACCAACACCATTAGAAATCATTTCACACCTTCTTTTCGGTCACACAACGAATGTCATAAAACCCTTTTGACACAAAAAATGTGGTGGGAATAATACAAGTCGCAAATGGCTTACCGCGACCATTTTCGATCACTATTGCCCAGTTTTCTAGCAGTGAAATGAATGAATGATACTAAGAAAATTTTATGCCAACAAACTTAAACCGATATTATTTAATTATTTTGTGATGTTTTAAATAACTTAATAAGCTCTCAACAAAACAGACGTTTTGAGCAGTTCAAACCACGGGTCAAAACGGGTTCGGTCAGTTTTAAAATGACAAAGAAACCAAATACTAGAGCCATATGTGAGGAAATCGCTCACAAACACAGACAACGGTTGATTAGATAAGAAACTGACTTGTGTTTGACCAGTATGTCCTTTGTGCTTCATAAACACCATGGGTATCACTGGAGGGGAAGCCAACTGGCTGATACTGATCCTATAAACTGCAACATGATTCTAAGAATGAAACACATCAAGGAAATAGTTATGTTAAGAGTATGTAATTAATGCCATGAAATCTGTTTTTGAGAACTGGTATTTAAATGTTTGCATTAAAGGATAAATGGAATATACTTACAAGGTTACATCTACACACACAGAAACATACATCACTTGATTGGAATTGGCGTTGTGGGTCAGACAGTTGGAAACAGAATGATTAGAGAGTGTTTGGAGCAGGGGAATGGGAATGTTAGGGAGTGTTTGGTTTAAGGTGTTTGCAACAGAGGAATGGGAATGAGAGTAACAGATGACTCAAGGATGCTAGAGTGGTTATCGCGATAACTTTATAGAAAATAGGCAATATTTTATGCCATTTTTGACAAATAGATGAACATATTAGCAATGTGAGACATGGACAACTTTGCATGACACGTTAAGCAAATTCCATATCACTATCTACATGTGAGATATGGTGACATAAAGAACGCCCAACCTCTAATATCATGAACGTGTTGTGGACGAGAGAAAATTCAAAGATGGGTGACTAAAATTAAACTGTGAGCTTCTAGAACAAAGCACACAATATTGGTTGGTGTGAAGGATCAGATGTTACATATTATTATCCAACCAAAATTTACATTTTGAACCTAATATGTCAAGATTAGGTTCTATAGGATTAGGTTTGGACGTTTGGTATATGTTGGCTAAAGACAGAGTATTATCATCAATTGTCTTATTTTAAGAATAGCAATAATGAGAAGAATGAAAACGAAAACAAAAACAAAAACAAAAGCAAGCATGAATAACGGATGTACGCTGGCACAAAAAGAATACTAATACGAATCGTGTAAAAAGAATCTAGCATACCATGTAAAATACAATCACTTGTCAAAATATCTTAACATGAATCTGTCTAAATACCTTCTATACAAAGATCAAATGCTGTACCATCCCCAGAAGATTAAAGGAGAGAATTCATATACGACACATGTATGATGAGATATGAATTTTTGGCTATAATAGTACCAAAAGATACTTACACTTCTCTCCAGTCATATTGAAGTAGACAACTTTATTTCATCATTGGCTGAGACTGATCCTATAAACTGCAACAGGATTCTAAATATGAATCACATCAAGGAAATATTTATGTTAAGAGTATGCAATTAATACCATAAAATATGTTTTACGGTACTGGTGTTTACCTGTTTGCATTGAAAGATAAATGGAATATACTTACAAGGTTATATTTACACACACACAAACACACACAGAGAAGCATATATCACTTGATTGGAACTGGAATTTTAGGTCAGATAGCTGGAAACCGAATGATTGGGGAATGTTTGGTTTAAGGTGTTTGGAACAGGGGAATGGGAGCGAGAGTAATAGATGACTCAAGGATGCTAGTGTTGTATGGTTATCTCCTTTTTCCTGGTTATCACAGTAACTTCATAAAGGCTACACAGTATTTTATGCCATTTTTTGACAAATTGATGGATACATTAGGCGAATCCCACATCACTTTCCATAAGTTTGAAACTGGGACATGAAGACCACCCAACCTCATATATCATGAATGTGTTGGGGGCATTGTCTGTGAGTGAGAGAAATTCAATGATGTTACTAAAAACAAAAATGTGAACTCCTAGAGAAAGCGGAGAATATTGGTTGGTATAAAGGGTCTGATTTTACACTTTATCCAACCTAAATTCATCTTCTTGAATGATAAATCTAGTAACTAGAGGATTAGGTTATGAATTAGGTTATATAGGTGCAGGTTTGGTATATACTGGCAAAATACAGAGTATCTATGCAGTTCCATAAAAAAGTATCATCATCAATCATCTTTTATAGAACATTAGTAATAATGAAACGGCAACAAAAACAAAAACAAGCATGAATAATGGATATATGCTGACACAAAAAGAACACTATTACGAATTTAATAATAGAATCTAACATACCATGTAAAAATAAGATCACTAGTCAAAATATGTTAACATGAATCTGTCTAAATACCTTCTATACAAAGATCAAATGCTGTACCATCCTCAAAAGGTTAAAAGCAAAGAATTCATACACAACACAAGTATGATGTGAAATGAATTTTCAGCTATCATAGTACCAAAAGATACTTACATTTGGTGCTCTCCAGTCATATTGAAGTAGACAACTTTATTTCAGTACGGGTCAACTATAAACAAAATTCTTCAAAGTTCCAAAAAAATAAAGCCACTACCGTACTACCTCTGCATTGAAAAGAAAGTAAATAAGAGAAGAAAACATAAAAATTTAAAACCAATAAACTGTTATTTACAAGCTCATATACACAACCCATTAATGCACTTACGAATCAAAGTATCATACCTTCCTGGTCTCAGAAACTCTATACAGATCAGCATGTATCTCAGTCAACCACAAACCAGGAAACAGAGTCTGCAATCATATCAATAGATATTCAAGTTATCCAGAATCGACAACAATCAAATGCAATAATATATCAACAAACCTCAGATCTTTATCTGCTTATTTATACTTGCTAGAAGCTATAATAGATTGTGACTTTTTTCTTAATGCTCAAGTCAATCAGATAATTGCAGAGAGTATTGTGCTTTAATATAAAGATCTTATTACTTTTTCCCCAGATTCCGTCACTATACATTCTAATTTCATATCAGACTAGTAGAATTTAGAATGCTAATCCTAAATTGGGGCTAATTTTCAGCTTCAAATCATCTGATCTAACAGTGATTCAGTTCACAACTAGGTTAAATTGTATATAACTGCATCAAATCCACATAAACAGATTGGCATAGAATGCGCATCTAATCATATAACCGAGATCCAAAATCAGACATGAGATTACTACAATTTCCATAAAATTCATGCTCTAGATCACTTACATCCAGTTGATTCTGCACGATCTTAGGCCTCTTCTTAGGTTTTCGTGGCAGTCGTCGTTCCCCCATATCTTCAAAGTCCTTCTCCATCTCCCGACGCGAAAGCGGAACCGAAAACTTCGCCCTAGCCTTCTCCCGTCTCTCAATCCCCTCACCACCACCACCACCACCGCCACCGCCGCTGAAATTATTATCCACACCGGAAGACGACGGATGCTTCGATTGTTCCTCCTCATCAAGCTCCTTCTTAAACTCAAGTATCGTTTTCTCCCAATTTGCTTCCATATCTCCATGTTTGGCCTTCAATTCAAGCACTAGAGCATCAACCACCGCCGCAGACGGCGGCCAGAGGTTCAATTGTCCGCCGTCGCCGGCGAGTTGAAGTGAATTCGGATTGGTGGTGGTGCATTTTGATATGTTGGATTGAGTGGTGAGTTTTGAAGAAGAAGAAATCATTGAAGTGCTGCTGGGGGATTTGGATTTGGATTTAGATTTGGATTTGGATTTGTTGAGCATTGTTATAAAGTGAATCGAATTGGGTTGCAATTCGATCGATTTATTCTGTGATCGATACGAAAACGAAGTTTGTTTCACGCTTTTCCAGCTAGGTTTTCCGGCCAAACGTGTGTTTGTGAGCCCAACCAAGACTATAAAGCCCATGACTCACCCAAATAATAATATTTTATTTCGGCTAACTTCCCATAATAGTAACTAACTTTATAATCATTTTAATCAAGAACTCTTAATTAACTTCTTTTTATATATTTTAATCTAATTATATCAACCACTTATATTTATATTTTATATGATATGAATCGTTAACTTTTTTCATATATAAGAGACATATTATCATTGAGATGTTTTATTAAGAACTATAGTCGTACATGTGAGTCAACTCAATAAGCATGTGACTTTTAGATTAGGCAACAGGGTGTGATCTCACGTTCTTTCACTCCACGTATGTGTTACGTTAATATATTTCATTAGACGTCACCCACTCATCAAACCAAAGAAATAGTTTTACCCCTTTCACTTTTTTTCAATTTAATATATCAAACATACGGATTATATGTGTAAGGAGCATTCATAAATGCCCGTTAAAAAATTTTCAACACGTGAAAGCTTCATACGTCCCCTCGGAATTGGTGTTTCACCCGCCAACATTGTCACATCAGCTCTCAAATCTCGACGTAAGTGGATACCGGATAACTTAAGTTATTTTACAAATAATAAAGGTAATAAAAATATGCATTTGATAAATAGTGAAATAAAGACAAAGTATATATGACTACGGCAATGAAATCAAGCACATGAAATATTATACAACGGTGGTAACTAGACAGTACCGTATAAATGGTGTTACAATATCGAAAACTACTATTAAATGTCTACTAGCCTGTGAAATTATATTGATTACATTAGTCATACAAACACACTTGAACCAAAATATGACTTTTTCCATCTATTATGTATTAAAATAATACACATAATTAAATATCGTATAATATTATCCAACTATTATGTATTATAACTAGTATTAGCACTCCGCGTTGCAGCGGAGACGTAAAACCATACCAAGTAGCACCAATGTCGTACCACCGTCAATGATCACCAACACCGGAAAATCATATTAAAAATAAACAAAAATGAAAAAATAAAGCTTAACGGAAAGTAGACGTAAAACCATTGAACCCCGCACATGAAACGTAAAACATTAAAACAATAACTTAGTCGATCTAGGACCGTGCGTTGTGACGGGACCGTTAAACGGAAAAAAATAGGCGTGAAAATATTGAACTACATGTCCGTGTTGCGGCGTTTTAACTCGTAAAATTTAGAACAGAACGTAAAACGAAAAATATATAATAGATGAAAAATATAAGAGAACAAAGTTGAAAGTGAAAAATTATAAAGGTTAAATTGTAAAATATGTAAAATAACTGGGGTTAAAAGTAAAAAAAAAACAAAAAAAAAAAACTAAAAGTTGTACAACCCACTAAAGCTAAAATACAAACCATAATGTGCAAAAAAATTGATAATTAGTGATATATATCGTGAGCAACAATTACAATAAAATTAACATAAATCTAATCATTATGCCATCTCCATTGGAGAAAAGAGAGCACATTGCATTGAAGAGCGGAAGGAAAAGCATTGAAGGGTTGCATAGCCGGAAAAGCATTGAAGGGTTGCGTAGCCAACTCAAACACTTGTACCATTTTCAATGACTTGCATGTCACACAATCTCAAGCACAAAGTCCTTGTACCTTGTGCTTAAACTATTATAAAACACCGTACATCTATTTGATAATTGGTAATAGTATATAATAATAATAATAATAATAATTATAATAATAATAATAGTAGTAGTAGTAGTAGTAATAGTAGTAATAATAATAGTAGTAATACTAGTAGTAATAATAATAGTAGTAGTAATAGTAGTAGTAATAATAATAATAATAATAATAATAATAATACTAATAATAATCCTAATAATAATACTACTAATAATACTAATAATAATACTACTAATAAAAATACTACTAATAATACTACTACTAATAATAATACTACTAATAATACTACTACAATAATTATACTACTGATAATAATACTACTAATAATAATACTATACTACTAATACTAATAATACTAATACTAATAATACTAATACTAATAATGCTAATACTAATAATACTAATACTAATAATACTAATACTAAAACTAATAATACTAATACTAATAATACTAATAATAATAATAATAATAATAATAATAATAAGTAGTAGTAGTAATAGTAATATAATAGTAATAATAATAAAAGTAATAATAATAATAGTAATAATAATAATAATAATAATAATAATAACAACAACAACAACAATAATAACAACAACAATAACAACAATAATAATAACAATAACAACAATAATAATAACAATAATAATAACAACAATAATAACAATAATAATAATAATAATAACAACAACAATAATAATATAATAACTATAATGACAATAATAGTGACAATAATAATAAAAATAATAGCAATAATAATAATAATAACAGTAATAGTAATAATAATAATAATAACAATAATAATAACAATAATAACAATAATAATAATAATAATAATAATAATAATAATAATAATAATAATAACAACAATAATAATAATAATAATAATAATAAAATAATAATAATAATAATAATAAGAGTTAATTACGCAAATAGTCCTTGTGGTTTATTGAAAATAACAGATATGGGTACTAAGGGTTTTTTATAACGGGTTGGGGTATTGTGTTTTTAATTTTGTAACAAAAATGAGTATTAACACTAACAGATGTTAATTTTTCTGTTAAGTTCAAGGGCATTTTAGTTTTTTTACAAATAAGGGACAAATTATGTAACATTTATATTTGATGGGCTAATTGTGTAATTAACTGTAATTAATATACAAAATATCTATAAAAATATTTTCCACAACAACCGCATCATTTGAACGTAAAGGCTACTAATAATAATACTAATAATACTAATACTAATAATACTAATACTAATAGTACAAATACTAATAATACTAATACTAATAATACTAATCCTAAAAATACTAATACTAATAATACTAATACTAATAATAATAATACTAATAATACTAATACTAATAATACTAATACTAATAATACTAATAATACTAATAATTATAATACTAATAATAATAATAAATAATAATAATAATAATAATAATAATAATAATAATAATATAGTATTATAATAATAATAAAATAGTAATAATGTTAGGTCTAGAACTCATGTATAGGTTTAGATGATCTATCAACTCTTGTAATCACACTTTGTAATTATTATTTGAATGATATGATATGAATGATTTTGATTACATTGTGTTTATGAATTAAACAATATAATGTTACATCTCATTATATATGTTATAAATATATGATATAATATATTTCATAATGTATGTGTGAATGTGTGCAGTGAACACCGTGTTAGAACAACTGCGGATGAATAAATTGTTCTTCCGTAGATATTCTCAGGAATACAACTGAAGTGAACATCCGTAGATCTCCTGCGGAAGAATAATCCAGCTGAACAAGTCAAAAGAACAAAGTAAAGCTACTGAAGGAGAAACTGTAACGGAAGAACAAGTTCAAGAACTCCTACGGAAGCACAATCACAGAAGAACAAGCAATGAAGATACAAGTGTTGCTGCGGAAGACTAAGTTCCTGTGGAAGAAGAAATTCCTACGGAAGACTGTTTAACACTTGTATGATTTCACATCATCAAGTAGTCAACTGATATAAAGTCAACAAGTCAACGTAGCAGAACAACAACATTAATAGTGATGGAAGACATATATTTCAAGCGAATATTCCACGTCACATCAACAACATTATATATATTTATTTTATTGTAAATCTCGAACTCCTATGCCGATAAATATGGCAGAGATTCAGATAACTATAGTTAGCTGAATTATAGCAACAAGTTAGCTAAAGATTAGCAATGGATTATAAACAGAATAAAATAAGATCTTTATATAACATGAGATCATGATCAGATGTAAAAAGACGATCAACATACGATCAAGCAACAAAAGCAACATTTACATCAAAACATCAATAGCAACAAGAAAGCATTAAGATCATCATTCATTAACACTCATGGTTCAATTATTCTTATATTCTGTTTGTTTTATTGTTTGATTGATTTCTAGTTTGTTAATCTCTTAAACAGCAAGTATTGATAATTCCGCGATCAATACTTGTTCAAATCAAACCTGATAATTCCTGAACGATCCTTGGATTCACAGGTGGTATCAGAGCTTAGTGCTCATTGATCCAGATCAATTGATCTATCAGCTTTGATTTGTTTAATCGATTACTGCTAAAACAAAATTGTTGCTTTCTAAAATAAAATTAATTATCATGAGTAATTCAGTTGTTGGTGCTTATCAACCCCTTAAACTGGAAAACAAATCTGATTTTAAAACATGGAAAATCAGGTTCAGGAATCATGTCAATTATACCTACTGATCAGATGTGTTTGATATGTAAATAGGTTTAGTTTGAGTGAAAACTTAACAATGTCATTCACAACATAAAGTCAAGGTGACTAAGTGTGGACAAGTCATTGAGAGAAGCATTCAAGTAAGTCTAATCCGGATGTGATCAGGATAACACCCATGCATACTTACTATGTTGTAACACCTTATAACCTCTATCTTTGCGCATCATGACCCTCTGTTTTGCGTAAGCAAAGACCTGGGTCAACGTGCACCTCTGTTTTACGTGAGTAAAGACCTGGTGACCGGATGCTAATCATCAAACGTTCCAAAAGGAACTGATCTCAAAATCAAATGTGATCAATTATTGCAGAGCATGCAAATCATCTCAACATTAATAAGATTTCAAATAAATCTTAAGATAGAGCTTATAATCTACGGAACATAGTTTCAGTGTGATAAAGTGATAACTTGACTAACTTCTGGAGGACTAACTTACATTTCAATGATAAGTTCATCTTTGTTACCTTTAATTCTTACCAAAACATGATAAACAACATGATACGTTAAACTACACTCTTGACTGAATTTCTGCGGATCCACATATTTGCAATCAGCACTACATCAAGTAAATAATCTCACACAATATTCAGGAAAATGTCTAGATTATTGTATGATCCCTAGTATATCCTATGTTTCCCTGTAACAAGCTATGAACATCATTTATTTTCTCTATGATTATTAGTTGGACAAATTAATTGTTGTTCATGCTATTTTCTTAATTTTTTGATAAATACATAAGTCTATGATTAATAACAAATGCATGAAATAGAGTTTGAAACTGAGTTTAACTAATTTCAACACAATGATATGAAGAAAATTGGAACTTAAGCACATTGACTTGGCTACAGGATATCTAAAGTGTTTACCTACTTCTGCACAATTGCCATGAAGAAAAGTCATAAGGTCCACAGCAAACAACAAATGGACTATGTGTTAGTTCATACAGTTAAATTGAACTTTTCCTTCGGAACATATGAAAATTAAAATTTTCCTTCGGAAGATATGAAACTGAAGTTTTCCTTCGTAGACATTTAACATTTAACATTTAAAATTTTCAACAAAACCATCTTCAGAAGAAAAGTTTAAAGGTTTTAACATTTAACATCACTTTTGAAAAAATTTTTCAAACAACATTTAAGGATAAATCAGGATATCTGTCCGTCGTAGATGTTCTGCGGAAGACAGAATGAAACAGAGGAACATTGACTTCCGTAGATAATCTACGGAAGAAATAAAATGTCTGACTTGCGTAAATATTAATTGTAGACATTGATTCGTCTGATAACCTAGGAGGGGTAAAAAGGGTAGATAAGTCCCACATCATTAAGATAAGGTTAGACAGTCTGGAAAAGTATAAAAAGGGCTCCGTGACCGTTGGCCTTTCTATTCACTTTCAAAACACCTTTCGACCTAGAATTCCTTTGAGCCAAAAACCCCATTTTCATCTTCATTGACATCAATCATTCCACTCAATCCATACGACACCCAAACCTCACAGCTACCATGGCTAATCGGTTTGTAAAGGATCACAACGTATGTGCATTCCTAAATCCAGATGTTGAAGATGAATGCAGAGCCATCATACGATACTTGAGAAGGACAAGACTCTCCTATGCACTAACTGCAGACCCACTAATCTTTCAAACACATATGATTGATTTCTAGAACACTGCTACGGTAGGCCAGGATAGCGAACGAGATGTAATCACAGCCACAGTAGGGAATCTTCCCTTGTGGATAGATGAAGGAATAATTAGAAGTGCATTAGAGCTCGGGGAAGAGGAAGAAGGCCACCCTGATGTGTTCGATCATGAATACATTCAGAGGGTGTTCGGCCTGATGGGATACGATGGTGACTATAGAAACGATGAGATCAAAAAGGGAAGACTGTGCAAAACCGTATAGATTCCTATGTCACACATATCTCAAGTGCATATCCAACCGAAAGTCTGGGTTGGATAGATTCTCAAGACACATATCTGATGATTGGTTAATATGCATGCACTTAGTATAGTTAATATTGCATTTTTAATATATTTTATATGTCGAACAATATTACTTTGTTGCGTGTTTGAAATGTAGGTCAAATGAAGCTTAACGGACATTATTTGAGTAGGATACAGAGGATACGAAGACTACGGGTTGAAAGGTGCTGAAAATAAAGAAAACTGTGCAAGTTGCAGGGAGGCCGTAAGCTACGGCCTGAGGCCGTAACTTACGGCCCTGTATCAACACCGTCTGTGAAATCCGTAAGACAGAAGGTTTGGCCGTCTGGTTGAAGGTAGGCCGTAACCTACGGCCAATAGGCCGTAAGTTACGGTCTAGGGCGATATTTTGAGGGTTGTTTCAAATTTCAAAACCTATTTAAACCCTAACATTAGGGTTTCGAGAGGAGACTTGCCTCCAGCCCCAAGAACGAATCTTTAGACTATTTGGAGCCTTTGAAACTATCTTTAATCATCAATTGATCAAGGATTCATATCCCCAAGTTGAAGATTGAAGAGATTATGATGAAGATGCAAGGCTAAACATCCGTGATCATCCCCGGGTGGATGGTTTGTGATTTGATTATGCTTTCTTATGCTCTTACCTAGTCAAGACATAATCTTTAATTGTTTAACAACTTTTATTCGTTTATGTGTTTTGAATCATGTATTGATTAAAGATTCGTGTTAGTTGATTTGATTATTACTTATCAAGTTATCAGTTTTATATTGTTAACCATTGAGTAGTAATTAGGTTATCATCATTAATCGGTGATTACAAATAAAGTTTCTAGATTATGGCATTAGTTAGTTTACTAATTAATTTACATAATCGGATATCAAGTTCATAATTACCTTTCAACATATGTGATAAACAAGTTATGTCTATGTAACTTCAAGATCGGGTAAAACATAAGCCGTGTATTCAATTACATTCCTGAAACCCGGGTGTGATCTCTTTCATCTCAATAGTTCCAAACCAAGTCTAAGTTTTCGTTTTGCTTCATAAAGTAATCTTTTTTAGTTAATCTCATCCACATCCATTTACAGTCAAGAGACAATAATTCAATTTTTTAAATTTGTAAGTTAGTTTAATAATCAAACGAATCTTGTAACACTAACCACATGCTCTCCGTGGATACGATACCTGACTTACTCTAGCTACCTAGGTTAATTAGGTTTTTGCATGACCCCAACGACAGGTCATCAAAATGGCGCCGTTGCCGGGGAGCTAGTGCGCTTAGCGTTATTTGATTTGATTGATTTTCTTTCGTTTTAGTATTTGTTTAAGCTTCAAAATAAAAAAAATAAAAAAAATATTTAAAGAAAGTAAAAATTAAAAAATACAAATATATTATTTGTTTTCTTAGTTTGTTTTATTTGTTCGTCTTTACCCTGGGTTTTCTAGTTTTTTTGTAGGGTAATTTTCTTACAGGTTTAGTAGAATAATGGATTGGGATTGGGATTATGATGATGATTACGATCCATGTATTTGTTGCGGGAGTGATTGTCACTGGGTTCAAGATTGTCCACTGTTCGAGAGCAAATATGGAAACATAGAAAGAGGATGTTCTGAATATAGGAGACAAAAAGGATATGTGAGAACAAATTATGATGATGGAGAGTCACCCTCATATTATTCACACTTTGAACCTCCTCCACCATCAAAATATCAAGAATATTATCATGTAGACATCAATTACAAATATGCTCAAGAGTGGGATTTGAACCATTATGAAGCCGAGATATCACAATTCTCAAGCTACCAAGAGGAATATGATGACTACTATTTTGAATACCCTCAGTTGACATATGAAAAGCCTCAGGTTTCAATAAACTCTAAGCTTGATGCAATCATGAACATGATGGTGGAAATGAAGAAGGAAGACAAGTTAAGAGATAAATCATTCGAGTCTCTACTTAAACAGGTTAGCCAACTCACTAAGGATGTAGCTCAACTTAAACGAGAGCAATATGAGTTAGATTGTGGCACCGTGATTGATATTGATGTGATAGAAGATGTTATGGGTCATTCAGAGCATGACTTGGGATGTTTTAAGTTAAATGAAGATGTAATACCTCTGAAAGAGCTAAAGCCTAACGTTGATCTAGTTTATCCCAACCATTCTCATGTGCTTATTACTTTAACTATTAAAGTTGGGAAAGAAGATTTGAAGAGCAAGATAAAAATGGTGGCATTGGAAGACGTCAGACAAATCATCATGAGATGGCACCACAATATCTACTCAACAAACTTGCTAATCATGATAACACAGTTATGGAACTGGCAGGTCAACTATCAAGCTTTTATTGGGAATTCGGTAGGTAAATGTTCACTTAAACCACCATAACTATATCAGGTAAGGTCAGGCTGAAGACCTAAAACTTAGCGCTAATCGGGAGGCAACCCGAAATTGATTTGTTTCTTTTAGTTTTTGGTTTTTTTTCTTGTTGTTTTGTTTATTTTGTTTTTGAGCTTTAAGCACCGGATGCAAATATTCAAGTGTGGGGAAGCTCATGGATCTTTAGGAGCATAAAGAAATGTGTGTTTGGCCTGCTTTACTTATCTGAGTTAAAGCATAACCATCATATATTGCTGATGAGGCACCTTTTATCATCTATGATCAGGTCCATGTACTTTTTCTGTATCTTAAAGCTTTGCTAGTTTGGTGTCATTTAGTACAATCATGGTAGGCATAATGCGTCTTTGGAAAGTTAGCCTTGTAACTTCACTTGGGTAAAGGTTAGGATGTTTGATAGTACCCTTGTTGACATAACAATTTTAAAATGTACATTGAGGACAATGTAAGATTTAAGTGTGGGGATGAAGGGAAGTTTGAAAATTGAGAAAAAAAATTATTGAACAAAATCTTTCAAAATGCCCCTAAAGCGACTTATTTATGCATGAAAGGTTAATTTTTTCAATTGAAATCGTGAAAGTATGTTTAACCTGTACACAAGCAGAGGTCCTCAGTCATAGCTATCTCACTTGAAAAAAAAAGAAGAAATTTATTAGAATTATTAGAGATGTTTAACCTGGGGTAACAAGCAATATAGTGGACTTTTTATGCATGTTTTCACATCCTTAACCTATTTACCATCATTTTTTTGTGAGGATTGAGCCTATACATGAGCTTAGAACATCAACAGGTTAATTGCTCAGCTTTCTTTCATAAGTGTTTACCAGAACGATTGCATTATTCTAGAACTTGCATAATTGATACGTTTCTAAATCATGAACCAAACTGTTGCACATATATGATTAAGGCATTAGGATGAACCTTTGTTTTATTAGCCTTTTTCAATCATATTATCCAACCCTAAAATACCCCCTAGTCGCCAGTTTGAGCCCCTAACCTCTTTAATTGTTTAAACCCGAATCAACCCATTAGCCTTTTCAAATCTTTTTCACTTTTTAAGCCCATGTGATGAAATCTGATAAGTTTGCTTGAATTTTTGATATAATATTATTAGAAGCAGTGAAGTGTTTAGATATAATCATCATTCAAAAAAAAAGAAAGAAAGAAAAAAAAAATGAGTAAATAATGGGTCAAAATGACCACAATATCAATGTCTTGTTTCAGTGGTAGTAAATTGTGATATGGGTCAAGTTTACCCAAATTCATTGTGTAGTATCGCTTTATTATTCAGTACGTTTCAACATTCTTATTTAGATTTCATCACCTTTAGCCACTTCAAATTCTCTATCCGCACCCAAATCCTAAGCCTTACATTACAACCCTTTAAAGATTTTGATGTGTGCATGGTTTGTGTTAATTGGTGGAGTTGCGATCATTATGCAAGCTTATGGTAATTATGAGTTGTTCTTGGTTGAGAGTACTACACTGATATACTAGCATACCTTTTGCTAGACCATATACTAAACCGAGAGGAGTGAAACTTGTGAGAGGTGTGACTACATGCATAGGGAAGATTAGAAAGCTTGTTGGGCTTGGTTAGATAGATCATATTTTAAAGAGTAATATCTTTGCTTACAAAGCTATAGCTTGAGATATGAAACTATGAGTTAGGTATTACTTGGGACCTTAGCTAACAGAAGGTGAATACATGGCTGGATCGTATTTGTCTAATGATAGTTGTAGTGTTATAAGCAAGTTTGCTTGGGGGCAAGCAAATGATAAGTGTGGGGATGTGATGATTGGTTAATATGCATGCACTTAGTATAGTTAATATTGCATTTTTAATATATTTTATATGTCGAACAATATTACTTTGTTGCGTGTTTGAAATGTAGGTCAAATGAAGCTTAACGGACATTATTTGAGTAGGATACAGAGGATACGAAGACTACGGGTTGAAAGGTGCTGAAAATAAAGAAAACTGTGCAAGTTGCAGGGAGGCCGTAAGCTACGGCCTGAGGCCGTAACTTACGGCCCTGTATCAACACCGTCTGTGAAATCCGTAAGACAGAAGGTTTGGCCGTCTGGTTGAAGGTAGGCCGTAACCTACGGCCAATAGGCCGTAAGTTACGGTCTAGGGCGATATTTTGAGGGTTGTTTCAAATTTCAAAACCTATTTAAACCCTAACATTAGGGTTTCGAGAGGAGACTTGCCTCCAGCCCCAAGAACGAATCTTTAGACTATTTGGAGCCTTTGAAACTATCTTTAATCATCAATTGATCAAGGATTCATATCCCCAAGTTGAAGATTGAAGAGATTATGATGAAGATGCAAGGCTAAACATCCGTGATCATCCCCGGGTGGATGGTTTGTGATTTGATTATGCTTTCTTATGCTCTTACCTAGTCAAGACATAATCTTTATTGTTTAACAACTTTTATTCGTTTATGTGTTTTGAATCATGTATTGATTAAAGATTCGTGTTAGTTGATTTGATTATTACTTATCAAGTTATCAGTTTTATATTGTTAACCATTGAGTAGTAATTAGGTTATCATCATTAATCGGTGATTGCAAATAAAGTTTCTAGATTATGGCATTAGTTAGTTTACTAATTAATTTACATAATCGGATATCAAGTTCATAATTACCTTTCAACATATGTGATAAACAAGTTATGTCTATGTAACTTCAAGATCGGGTAAAACATAAGCCGTGTATTCAATTACATTCCTGAAACCCGGGTGTGATCTCTTTCATCTCAATAGTTCCAAACCAAGTCTAAGTTTTCGTTTTGCTTCATAAAGTAATCTTTTTAGTTAATCTCATCCACATCCATTTACAGTCAAGAGACAATAATTCAATTTTTTAAATTTGTAAGTTAGTTTAATAATCAAACGAATCTTGTAACACTAACCACATGCTCTCCGTGGATACGATACCTGACTTACTCTAGCTACCTAGGTTAATTAGGTTTTTGCATGACCCCAACGACAGGTCATCAATATCCTCTGGCATTATAGGAATTTTTGAAGGAAGAAAATATAACTATGCCAAGTATATACTGAACTGCCTTTGCGACCACGTGCGAGTGCAGAAATAGGACAAAATGTTCATGTTTCCAAGGTTCTTACAACTGATGATTAATCAACAATTGCCCGAGATCGAGAGAGAAGGAGATGTATGTGTACAGAGTCATTTGGGCAGATCATTACTAAATAAGCTAAAAGGGCAGTATGAAGGAGGAGGTGTGGACTTATTTGCACATGTGGTGGATGAAACTGAGAACATCCCACAAGAACTCCTATGGAGTGAAGATCCTCATCACCAGAACACACCAATGGAATCCCCTGCACACTTCCAACATCAATCACCAGCTGCTGAACCGTCTCCTGCCCATCACCATGAACCACAATCACCACCTGTTCAACTGGATTCATCATCCAGCGAACATACCTAGCCTGTTACACCTGCACACTCACTATCATCAATCCACACTGATGCAACAGAACCCATCTCACTCACTCCTATTCAAACACCCACTTATCCAATCCTAGCTGAACCAATTCCTTCTCCTACACCAACTGAACCATTCACCTCACCAACATCCACTGAACCAATCACTTCTCCCACACCTACTGAACCCTTTGAAAGCCCAACACCAACTAAAGAATTCCATCTATAAGAGGATGAAGAAATTCTAGAAGGGACTACTGAGGAGATTTGTATGGAGGCTGAGGGAGAGAAGGGTGAGGAGGTGCTCCAAGAAGTGTTTGTTGATATTGAAGCTTATTATGAGGATGACCTGAAGGATGAGGAGATAGATGTAAGTAAGAGCTATTTAGTAGCAAAATATAACAACCTCATCCTGAAAGGAAACAAGAAGCTAGAAAAGTTGAAAAGATTGAAGAAGGAACTGAAAGAGAAAGACAAACTGATAGTTGAGAAAGATACAGCAATCATTCAACTAGAAGGTAGGCTGAAGAGGCTGAGAGAAGATATTGTGATTGACAACGAGGTGATTGATGCCCTGAATGATTTGGTAGATGAACAAGCTGAACAACTGAGCGATAAGGATCATGAGATTGAAGGGTTAAAGAATAAGGTAACTGAAGTTGAACTGAGCAAAAGTGAAGTGCCCATAATCACTTACAGCAGGAAGAGGAAGTACCTGGGGAAACCGACAGATGCTACTGGTGAATCACCAAAACAAGTAAAAATAGATTCACCAGAGCAGTCAGCCCCAGAGGAACAAGACAGGGTGGACAGTGATAGAGAGTGGGAGGAGTTGACAAAGGAAGAGTCTCCTAAAGCTGATAAAGAGGAAAAAGATGCTGAGCTCTTCACAACTGAAGATATTTTGGAAGAAAGAGCTTAATCAACCATGTTCATGGACTTGATAAATAATGGATTTCCTTATGACATGGTCGAAAGAATGAACATGAATGAGATGATTAAAGTGTTGAAAGACTTCGATGCTGCAAGGTTGATGCTACCCATATGCAACTATGAAACTTTCTCAAAATACAAAGCTATGGAGAAAATCAAGAAGGATTTGGGTCACTGTGACACAAGACATCTTACAAGGTATAACATGACATGCTGGCTACAAAGCCATAACTTTAATTCCTATGAACTCAAAGGAAGAAATATAACTGAGTTGAGGGCTATGATGGAACATGTCATGAAGGTGGAATTGGAGACAGGAGTAAAATTCAGAACTGGGGCTCCCAATCCTGCCTATCAACAACAACCAACACAAACCCCTGCTGAGCCTACTGTGGTTAAAGCCAAGGATATGCATAAGGGAAAAGAGAAGTTGATAATAGAGCCAAGGGATGTAATTCCTAATAAGATATGGCCTCTAGGAACTGCTGTGAGGGAGATTACAAAAGAAAGACTAAGTCTGATTCAACTGTTTGATCAGGTGACATCTCCAAGATCAGCAGAAGATCATCACATATCAGCATGGAAATATGATGGAGAATGGGACTGTGCTATGATAAAAAGGGCATCTGGTATGGTGCAATACTTCCCATTGGTGGAAACCTTACTAACACTTCCAGACGCAGACCTAAATGTCCTACAAAACATTCCTATCATCAACTATCCCATAAGTCCAAGAGGAAGAGACTTCTCCGGACTTGTGACTAAACTTAGTCACAAGTTCAAGGGAGATGTTCTGAGGGAAGCTAGATTGGTAGATGCTGAGCACCATAGAAGAAAATCAAGAAAGTCTCAGTCCAGGTCTCAGTTGATTGATAATGAATTTTTGAAGAGATCTGGATCTGAAGACAGATCTAATGCATCAATAAAGATAATAGAAGACAATCAATTAACATTTCCTATAACAGAATAGGGATATGTAGAAAAGAACAAAGAGCTTGTTTTGCTGAGGAATGATCCTTAAAAGAAAGCTACAAGTATCAGACTCTTTGACCCAGTGGAAATAAAGTTGCTGCACCCAAGCTACACCTCTTACTTACATGACAAACACTTTCCAAGGCTGCAAGATCAAATTGCTCAAAATGACTTGTGCTTATATGTCCATCTTATTCAAGTCATTGACAAACTGCATGCCAATGCTCACAAGAGGAGGAAGTATGAAGCTGGGCAGCTGATTGGGTCAGAGATAAAACCCATAACAGAATTAAGAATTTCTGACCAGGACGAATTAGAAGTGATATCCAATAACAGTGTTGTTGCAACACTGACCATTGAAGAGGACATTCTGGGGCTGAAATATAAAACACTAAAAAGAATGGGTAGAAGGCAGATCAGTTTCAAATATGAAGATCAAAAGACTGTCGTAGAATACTTTAAAATGAAGATTTTGTCAAGAGTTCAAGAACTGAAAGACCTAAACCAATGATTACTAGAGTCTAAACCTAAGGGGGAGTATTGTTAGGTCTAGAACTCATGTATAGATTTAGATGATCTATCAACTCTTGTAATCACACTTTGTAATTATTATTTGAATGATATGATATGAATGATTTTGATTACATTTGTGTTTATGAATTGAACAATATAATGTTACATCTCATTAAATATGTTATAAATATATGATATAATATATTTCATAATGTATGTGTGAATGTGTGCAGTGAACACCGTGTTAGAACAACTGCGGATGAATAAATTGTTCTTTCGTAAATGTTCTCAGGAATACAACTGAAGTGAACATCCGTAAATCTCCTGCGGAAGAACAATTCCAGCTGAACAAGTCAAAATAACAAAGTGAAGCTACTGAAGGAGAAACTGTAATAGAAAAACAAGTTCAAGAACTCCTACGAAAGCACAATCACAGAAGAACAAGCAATGAAGATACAAGTGTTGCTGCGGAAGACTAAGTTCCTGTGGAAGAAGAAATTCCTACGAAAGATTGTTTAACACTTGTATGATTTCACATCATCAAGTAGTCAACTAACAGAAAGTCAACAAGTCAACATGGCAGAACAACAACATTAATGGCGATGGAAGACATATATTTCAAGCGAATATTCCACGTCACATCAACAACATTATATATTTATTTCATTGTAAAACTCAAATTCCTATGCCGATAAATATGGCGGAGATTCAGATAACTATAGTTAGCTAAATTATAGCAACAAGTTAGCTAAAGATTAGCAATGGATTAGAAACAGAATAGAATAAGATCTCTATATAACATGAGATCATGATCAATGTAAAAAGACGACCAACATACGATCAAGCAATAAAAGCAACATTTACATCAAAACATCAATAGCAACAAGAAAGCATTACGATCATCATTCATTAACATTCGTGGTTCGATTATTCTTGTATTCTATTTGTTCTATTGTTTGATTGATTTCTAGTTTGATAATCTCTTAAACAGTAAGTATTGATAATTTCGCGATCAATACTTGTTCAAATTAAACCTGATAATTCCTGAACGATCCTTGGATTCACAAATAATAATAATAATAGTAATGATAATAATAGTAATAATAATAATAATAATAATAATAATAATAATAATAATAATAACAATAATAACAATAATAACAATAAGAAGAATAAGAATAATAACAATAACAATAATAATAACAATAATAATAATAATACTAATAATAATAATAATAATAATAATAATAACAATAATAATTACAATAATAATAAGAATGACAATTATAATGACAATAATAATAACAGTAATAATAACAGTAATAATAACAGTAATAATAATAGTAATAATAATAATAATAATAAAAATAATAACAATAATAATAATACTAATAATAATACTAATAATAATAATACTAATAATAATAATAATAATAATAATAATAATAATAATAATAATAATAATAATAATAATAATAATAATAATAATAATAATAATAATAATAATAATACTAATAATAATAATAATAATAATAATAATAATAATAATAATAATAATAATAATAATAATAAGAGTTAATTACGTAAATGGTCCCTGTGGTTTATTGAAAATAACAGGTTTAGGTACTAAGGGTTTTTTGTAACGGGTTGGGGTATTGTGTTTTTAATTTTTTAACGAGAATAAGTATTAACACTAACAGATGTTAATTTTTCTGTTAAGTTCAAATGCATTTTAGTTTTTTTACATCTAAGGGACAAGTTATGTAACATTATATTTGATGGGCTAATTGTGTAATTAACTGTAATTAATCCGACACTCTTACACCACCGCCATCCATCTCCACCGCTCATATATGTTACACCTACCACCGGCCGCCGTCGCCACCATCATCATCATCATTACCATGGTCACATCATCTCCCCTTCCCTCTCCCCTGTTAACCCTAATCTCCTCGACCATCGATCACCAGCCACCACCATAACCGCCGACCATTGAACCATCTTCACTGTCTTTCTTGTATAAAACCCAAATCAACTGCATCATCATCATCCGCAATCATCATTAGCAACGTCACATTATCTCATCAGATCAAAATGAGGAACTAAAGAATGTGGGGAACTGCCGGTGGGAAATTGGAGGTGGGGTACTGCTAACCCTAATCTCCAACCTACGTTTCTAGCATACGACTATTCTGATTTGTTTGGAATTGAGTTTGCATCGGTTGAATATAGTTTTGAGTTTTGAAGCAAATATGATTTGAATTTTGTTGGAACTTGTAAGAAAAAGCATAAAAAAGCTTGTCTTTTAAAGCATTTATGGTGGCTGTGGTGTTGGTTGTGGATGTGGCGGTGGCGGCGGTGGTGGTGTAGACGACGGTGGGGTGGTGATGACGGGAGCAGGAAATGGGGTGGGGGAAAGAAGGGTTTAGGTTTCTAAAAGTTATTTTTTATGTAATTTACAAAATAGTCCAATAAGTAGATTAAATTACATATTGGTCCCTATGGTAAGTTACTCAAAAGGGTATTTTGGTCATTTCAATTCAAGTTAACAGAAAAATTAACGGAAGTTAGTATTAAACCCCAAACTCGATACAAAATTGAAACTCAATACTCAAACATGTTACTTTTTTCGCTTAGTACCCAAACTTGTTACGGTAGCGGTAGCGGTAATAGTAATAATAATAGTAGTAGTAATAATAATAATAATAATAATAATAAAATATTAATAATAATAATGATAATATCTATAATAATAATAATAATAATAATAATAATAATAATAATAATAATAATAAAATAATAATAATAATAATAATAATATAAAGATCTATAGCCCTTGATCGCATCATCACGTGGATGTTATATTAAAAGTCAACAGTTCATAAGTTCTTATAATTATCCTGTTTTCTTTCTTTCTTTCCGGCGAAGAAAAAGATGGAAACAATAGGTGAATTTGCAATCGCCATCGTTGTAGTTGTGTTCTTGAGGTGGGGATGGAAATTACTGAACTGGGTTGGTTTAAGCCAAAGAAACTAGAGAAGTGGCTTAGAGATGAAGGGTATAAAGGTAACTCATACAGGCTTCTAATGGGTGATATGATAGAGCTCGCAACAATGATAAAAGAAGGTAAATCAAAGCCCATGCCACTCACCCATGATATCACTTCATATGCTCTCCCCTTTGATCATCATATCATCTCCAAATACGGTATTATTCAATTCTTTTCTTTCTTTTTATATAAAATTTCTGATCAGTTTGATTTCTATGGTGTTTTGGTATTTGACTGAATTAGTTGTGATTCTGATAATATGTAATTAGATCTTGAACTGATATCATATTAATAACGAGTGTTAGTTGTATATAAAACCGAATCTTATTCACGGATCAAGATTTTTAATCAGGGAAGACTAAAATAGATTATATGGGAATTATGAGCATTAAAGGGTGTAACCTCTTAAGCAAGGAATAGAAGATACAATACAAATTAACACAGACAAAACTATACTTTTAGAATCATCAACATGCTATAAAAATTCACATGTAACTTATATGTGTAGTAATAAACTACATCATTAACTGATAAAATTTAAACCATCAAAATTGTAGTCGTCTTTAAATTACAATGGAGCTGTATTGCAACCGACATGTAATAGTGTAGATTAGGAACCTCTCTAAAAAATCAATTTTTTAGCTCCCTTTTCAGTTTAAAACATTTAGCTTTAAAAGTCTAACGTAATATCAAAATTTGTAGCCCCAATGTTCCAACAAATTTCCTATTGTTTTAAAACACAAATGCAATAGTACACAAAATTTTTTTGATTAAACAACCTTAACAGTATATAATCCGTATAGGTTTCATAAAGATTCTTAAAAATTGAATACAAATACTTGGGTACATATATCATATATGTCCCTATTTAATAGAGAACTGCAAGTATTTCATAAGTGTTTGTATTGTTGCATCGAATGTAATACAAGGCTTTCTTTTTTACCATTACATTCGGTTATCCACTACATACATGTACCATACAATTATTTAGTAATATATGATTTTGTATCAAACATGCACCTGGATAATAGTTGTTAACATGTGTTTCTTCAATTTTGATTAACATAATCATTTTGAAAATGGATCGATGTCCAAACTATGAACCATTTGACAGGTGAAAAATCGTTTATATGGTTGGGGACAAAACCGAAAATGTATATCAGGGATCCAGAGTTGATAAAGGAAGTATTATTAAGGTCAGATGAGTTTCAAAAGCCACATCCTGAGCCATTTAGAGACAGCTTCATCCGTGGACTTCTTGTTACCGAGGGACACAAATGGATCAAACATCGTAAAATCATCAATCCCGCCTTTAACCTTCAAAATCTCAAGGTTCGTGTGGATGTGAAAAGAATTTCAAAATTAAATGTGTTTTATGAGAGAAGTTTCAGGATAGATGACTTTCTAAGAAGTCTCCACTCGAAGAACAAACAAACAATTATGAATAACTTGTGAGCAAAAATGGCAATACTAATTTGTCTGAAAGGCATGATGTTACGTAACATATGTATTTTTCTTGATCTATCCATATCTAAAATAATCATGTATTGATATGTTCATAGATCATGTTCTCGGCTATCAGTTCAAGTTGCAGTGATATGATCCACAAATGGGAAGTCCTAACCGCGAAAGCTGGTTCAACCGAAGTGGACGTATGGCCATATATCGACAGTCTAGCCGGCGATGTGATTTCACGAACAGCTTTTGGTAGCTCGTATGAAGAAGGGAAGAAGATATTTCGAATCCAAAAGGAACAAATTGATCTTATATTCCAAATGCTTTTCATACTTCTCATTCCCGGTAGAAGGTAACAACAAAGACATATGAAAGATCTACTAACCTTAATTGGATCACATGTAATTAACAATAGATAAAGGGCAAACCTGAGATTCTTACGCAAAAGATTCCTGCACTAGTGGGTCCGGGGACGTCAAACCAATTTGCGCCTTATATACGCATTCTTACCATGTATTTAACGATAGACGTTGAGTTAATTTGTTTTGCAATTCAGGTATATACCTACCCGAGCGAACAAGAAGTTTAACAAGAACGTTAACGAGCTTCAATATGTCCTACTAGGCATAATCAACAAGAGAAAGAAAGAAATCGAGAAGGGGGAAGGTAATTGTGATGATTTACTTGGAATCTTGCTAGAATCGAACTCGAAGGAGATCGAAGAACATGGAGTTGGAATGAGCATGGAAGATGTGATCGAAGAATGCAAACTATTCTACATCGCTGGATCCGAAACAACCTCGAATTTGATCGTGTGGACGATGGTTTGTTTGAGTATGCACCAAGAATGGCAAACCCGAGCCCGAGAGGAGATCCGTCAAGTATTCGGTGACAAAGAGCTTGATTTTGAAGGTCTAAAGAGCCTCAAGATTTTAACAATGATACTACACGAGGTTCTTAGGCTATACCCACCGGTGATCATGATAACACGCGCGACTCACAAGGACACGAGGCTCGGAAACATGATGATACCCTCGGGCGTGCAGTTATCGCTAGCGATGGCACATGTTCATCATGACCGTGAGATATGGGGAGATGATGTGAACGAGTTTAAACCTGAAAGATTTTCAGAAGGGATTGCGAATGCAACAAAGGGCAAAGGTTCGAGCCCGTTCTTCCCGTTTTCGAACGGGCCTCGTGTTTGCATTGGGCAAAACCTGGCGATGACGGAAGCGAAAACCGCCATGGCGATGATTCTGCAACGCTTCTCGTTTGAGCTTTCACCATCTTACAAACATTCTCCGTTTCCTGTGTTCACTCTACCGCCTCAGTTTGGAGCTCACTTGATTCTACATGATATCTTTTAGTTTTACTATTTCAATATGTATAAATAGTAATTCTACGTAATTTCTCGTAATTTTGTTATTCAAGCTAAATATGTAGCTTTAATATATCTAATAAGGTTATAGTGATGATTTTCGAAACATATAGGTTTCATATATGCTTTTGTGAAAGATGTCATATGGGTTTTTCTAGGTCATCGTTGAGGTTTCATGACAAAAGCTCATGTGTACATAAAATTTTTGTCTAGTACGTGTTTAAGAGTATAATTTCAAACTCTTTTTTAAATACTCATGAACATATGAGTACTTCATGACTATGGTATAAAATTTTATCTAGCATGAACACTAACATATGCTTATCTCATTTTAAATAGTATGATCCGTAGTGGTTAAATAGTAGTAATTCGATAAGAACAACATATATACATTAGGAATTTAATTAAGGGCATCTTGTATATTCACGTGAGTATGAGTATGACTGTGTCGCGTATAATCTCAATCACCACTCACGAATGAGGAGAGTGATGTGTTTGTGTGTGCGAGGGTAGATACACCTATATATATATATATAGGTGTGTGTAAGTGATTATGTCCATCAATGTGTGGACCACTCACGGATGGGGGAGTGGTGTACTGGTGTTATGCGTGAGCGTGAGCGTGAGCAACATATGCACTCATGGGTGTCCTTTTAAAAAGTATACGAATGACTTAAGTACATTATTTTTGTAATATTATCGATTATTGGCTAAATAAAATCAGGTGGAAATATATTTACCTCTTGTATCTTTTTTAAAGTAGCAAACTTGCATAATAATCAATCTACTCTTAAACTACACTAGAGGTGCTAAATGGGTCATGTTTGGAAATTGGTAGGTCCAACCCGACACGAACTTGAAAATTTTACGAGAACCCCGAACACGAACTGAACCCGAAAATCATGTCAGACTTGTGAACATAAACAAGACACGAAAATTTACGGGTTGACATGAACACGACTCTTTTGACCTGGTTTTTAATTTTTTGTATTTTATCACATATTAATACTTTAAAATTACTACTCTAGAAGAAAAGTACTAATGAATATAAAACAATTATATTTAGATTTTTAAAATCTTATTTCAATTTTGATATTTAATTTTATTTTTTTTGAAATAAAACACCTAAAAATTTAAATGTATGACATAAAACATATATAAAATAATAAATGAGTTAAACGGGTCGACCCGATAACCAGATGGGTGGACCTAACTGCTATCCATCTAACTAAACGGGTTGGTGGGTTCAACACGAAACTGACCCGAAACCGACCCGAAACCATTCATACTAAACTCAAAACTTGTAAATTTTATGTGAGTTAGATCGTTGTTTTCATGTTGTGTCATAATTTTGCACACCTAATTGTGTTTTTTAATTATAAAATAATATATAAAAGTATCGAGCACGTTATTGCATCGTCAATGTATGGATGCTATTAAGTCAGTGGTTCCCAAATTCTTCTTACTTGTCTTAAATTCTTCTTATTTATTGTCATCTTTTCCCATTCAAAAAACAACTTATTATCCTCTTTACTTTTTTCTAGAGAAGAGAAAAGATGGAAACAATGGGTAAAGTTACAATGGCCATTGTTGTAGTTGTGTTCTTGAGGTGGGGATGGAAATTACTAAATTGGGTATGGTTGAAGCCAAAGAAACTAGAGAAGTGGCTTAGAGATGAAGGGTACAAAGGTAATTCATACAAGCTTCTAATAGGGGACATGATAGAGTTTGCAACAAAGGTGAAAGAAGGTAAATCAAAGGCCATATCACTCACCCATGATATCACTTCATATGCTCTCCCCTTTGATCATCATATCATCTCCAAATACGGTATTATTCAATTTTCTTTTTCCTTTTTTATATAACTACTAATCAATCCATGGTTGATTTTCCTGATGTTTTAGTATTTGATTGAATCGATTGCGATTCTAATCATACGTGTTTAGATCTCAAAGTGATATGATTTTGATAACAAGTTTTAGTTGTATACGAAACTAATTTTATGTAGAGAACTGTAACTAACAGTGTTACTAATAAAATACTCTCTTTTCCATCTTTACATTCGATTATCTCTTATGCACTATGTTTATGGTATTTATAGTTTTGTGCTTAAAGTCGATTTTGCAAAAAACGCCCCTGATTATGTGTTTAATATTTGGTTATGTAGTCTTTATTAGGAAACAATCAGTTTAAAAATGGGTTAATGTTCAAACTCGGAGCCATTTAAATAGGTGAAAAATCATTCGTATGGTTGGGGACAAAACCAAGGATGCATATCAAGGATCCAGAGTTGATAAAAGAGGTATTATTAAGGTCAGATGAGTTTCAAAAGCCACATCCCGAGCCATTTCGAGATAGCATCATCCGCGGACTTCTTGTAATAGAAGGTCACAAATGGGCCAAGCATCGTAAAATCATCAATCCCGCTTTTAATCTTCAAAATCTCAAGGTTCGTTTAGAGATACCTTCATATTTTTTAGGAATGGAACATAACCGAACAAACTTAAATTTATTTATAAAGAGAATGAAAGAATACAAAACTTTAGGATTGTGTCCTTGTGGGACATATTCCCCGAAGGACATCCTACTACAACAAATAAAATTAATGTAATTCTAATAATATGTTGTATTAGATCTTGAAAATTTTGTATAAGTTCTCGAAAGTATTATATTATGCTCAAAACAACCCCTTTCACTGGGGGTTGTACCAAGTAAAGTTATACTAAATTTAAAGCAACTTTTTGTTAATTCAACTTCATCTTAGAAAATACAATCTTTCTTTACAGAAATCTAAAAATTTGTATTATGCTTCTTATTCTAATATTGGTGGTTAGTGTACTGCCAAAATGTTGGGGCTAACAATTGGGTTATATGTTCCGAAAGGATACCATCATATTGGGCCTGACGTAGCCGGTTTACACCCAACTCAATTACTCAACCATTAGTTTTGTTGTTTCCAATTGTTAATAAACCTATAAAACTCACCATTTTTCTATTTAGTTTGAAAATAAGTAGTATAGTAATATGTAAGGGTGAGCAAACCTTAACCATTAACCGAAATGAACTGATAACTGAACCGACAACGAACTGAGTTCACTCATAACCAAAGTTAACCGACGGTTACGGCTAAGGTGTTTTTGACTAACCGATAAATCGGTTATGGCTGTGGTTAAGGTGTCTAATAACCGAGCATTAATCGAGTCGAACAGATGAATACCTATGCATATGATACATGGATAAAGTATACATGATTTCTCATATTCATTGTCCTTTATATACACAATAGTATGATAAATTTGTAGTAAATATACTGTTAGTGTAGAAATTTATCAAATATAAAAAACTACTCTATATTTACATACATATTTTTAACGGTATAAACATCTGGGAAATTATAAAATAATTATGCTTATGATTTTACATGTTTTTATCAATTGTTGTGCTATCATGTGATATACTATTGCACTTTTCATTTGACTATGTACATTTTTTTAGCTTAAAACAATTAACCGAAACCGATTCATGACCATGGTTAACGGAGCTTATCTTAACCGACCAATCAGTTAGGTTATGGTTATGAAAGATGTCATAACCGACCATGCGGTTATGGTTATAAAGGAGATCATAACCGATCCATAACCGAATTTGCACAACCCTAATATGTTAAATATGATTACAACATATAAAATTATCTTAGAAGGTACTATGCATTTCACTCATTTGATATGTTTATAACTAAGTTGATTTGTTTTATAAAAATTCAACATAAACTGGTCAAAATTACATAGCCACTGGGTTCGCTAGAAACGTCTGTTCTTTTATATTATCAACACGTACTCTAAAGTTAAATATGTTTAATCAAGAAAGTCCAAGGATGAATGACTTCTTAAGAAGTCCCTATTTATCGAACAAAACAAATCTATGTGTTATTTGTGATCGAGCCGGTAATATTTATTGGAATGAAAGTATTAATGTTACATAACATTTCCCATTTTCTTAATCTATCCACATCTAAAACCATCATGTATTGATATGTGCATAGATCATGTTCTCGGCTATCAGCTCAAGTTGTAGTGACATGATCCACAAATGGGAGCTCCTAACCCGTGAAGCCGGTTCAACCGAAGTGGACGTTTGGCCATATATCGACAGTCTAGCCGGCGATGTGATTTCACGATCAGCTTTCGGTAGCTCGTATGAAGAAGGGGAGAAGATATTCCGAATCCAAAAGGAACAAATTGATCTTATATTCCAAATGCTTTTCATACTTCACATTCCTGGAAGTAGGTACGTAATAACAATGACACATGCATGAAAGATCTAGTAACCTTAATTGTATTACATGTATTTAACAATAAATAAAGGACAAACCTCATGCAGGAGAATCCTACTGCATACGCGGGTCTTGGGATGTCATACCAACTTTACGCATCCTTACCCTGTATTTAATTATAGACGTGAGTTGATTTGATTTGTTTTGCAATTCAGGTTTATACCTACTCGAGCAAACAAGAAGTTTAACGAGAACATTAATGAGATTCGATCTGTCCTAATGGGCATTATCAACAAACGAAAGAAAGAAATCGAGACGGGAGAAGGTAAGTGTGATGATTTACTTGGAATCTTGCTAGAATCGAATTCAAAAGAGATTGAAGAACATGGAGTTGGAATGAGTATGGAAGATGTGATCGACGAATGCAAATTATTCTACATAGCTGGATCCGAAACAACCTCGAATTTGATCGTGTGGACGATGGTTTGTTTGAGTATGCACCAAGAATGGCAAACCCGAGCCCGAGAGGAGATTCGCCAAGTATTCGGTGACAAAGAGTTTGATTTTGAAGGTCTAAAAAGCCTCAAGATTTTAACAATGATACTAAACGAGGTTCTTAGGTATACACGCCTGTGGTGAAGATAACACGAACTACTCACAAGGACACGAAGCTCGGAAACATGACGATACCGTCGGGCATGCAGTTATCGTTAGCAATGATGCATGTTCATCATGACCGTGAAATATGGGGAGATGATGTGAATGAGTTTAAGCCGAAAGATTTTCAGAGGGCATTGTGAATGCAACAAAGGGCAAAGGTTCGAGCCCATTCTTCCCGTTTTCGAACGGGCCTCGTGTTTGCATCGGGCAAAACCTCGCGATGACAGAAGCAAAACCGCCATAGCGATGATTCTGCGACGCTTCTCGTTTGAGCTTTCACCTTCGTACAAACATTCTCCGTTCCCTGTGTTCACTCTACCACCTCGGTTTGGGGCTCACTTGATTCTACATAATATCTCTTAGTTTTTACAATCTAAATATGTATAAGTAGTAATCCTACGTAATTTCTCATATTTTGTCATTCGAATTAAATATGCAACTTTAATATATACCGGATAAGGTTATACTGATGATTTTCAAAACATATAGGTTTTAAATATATGTATTTTGTGAAAGATATATATAGGTTTTTCGATCTCATTCATCCTTGGGGTTTCATGGCAAAAAGAAAATGACTCATGTTTACTTGAAATGAGTAATGTAAATTTGTAGCACATGAAATTTTTGTCTAAAAGGTGGGTGATAAGTAGTAATTCAATAAGAACAACATCTATGTAGTATTCTTGGTTGGGTTGTTTAAAAGGTGGTTGGTAGGTTAAGGTTAAACAATCAATCTTTAATTTTTATATTTCAAAAGTGTTGCTTTTTGAAAAAGGAATCGTAAACATTTATTAGCCATAAACCCTTTTCTTTGAACGGCAATTATTAGCCATAAACCTAGTGATAAAAGTTATTTTTGAAATTTTATTATGTAACCTTTTAAACTTATTCTTATTTTATGTTTGGTTTGCTTAATCTCCCAACAGTATTAGTGAGCTGAGTCAAGCTTTGAGCCCGAGCTAATCTTGTTTTAAGCTTTGTTTTAAAATTTGAGTCTAACTCGTGAATAGTTTTTCATGTTTAAATCTGGCTCGAATTCGACCTGTTTATTATTTACATGTTATTTTATCACTATTAATTTTAATTTTTTATATCTATATTTATAATTATATTTTTATATAACCATGTATAAATATCAAGCTTGTCTCACTAAAGGATTTATAGTCTATTGGTACTGATATGTGTACCAA
Source organism: Flaveria sonorensis (assembly GCA_025506505.1). Taxonomy (NCBI): domain Eukaryota; kingdom Viridiplantae; phylum Streptophyta; class Magnoliopsida; order Asterales; family Asteraceae; genus Flaveria; species Flaveria sonorensis. Next base: position 5,432,275 of record CM046436.1, read on the forward strand.
ACGTGAATTCTCGCAAAAATCAAACGTATCTCAATCTATTAAACCCAACTCAAGTTTAACGCTAATCAAATTCCTCAATATTTTAAAGAAATCAATAAACCGATTTACAAGATTATATCCAAGCCGGTGAAACCTCAAAAATTTACCGAGCCACGGCTCGGCTAAAGCCTTAAATGCAAGTCAACCTCCCCATCAGTCAACCCACGACCGGCTCGCATATCCGGCTGATGAGCCGCCGACTCCCTGACGCCACCGAAAGCCGGTAACACCTGAAACGGGGAAACAGCTCGAGGAACAAAAACCCACGACGGAGATGCGAAACCGGTGGCCGGAAGTATCATCCGGCCGCCGTGGGCGAGGAGGCGATGCGGCGGAGCGAAGGCGGAGGCGATCGGAGCCCGAATGTTGGCGTTTCGGCTGGCTTGAATTTGAGCTCGCTTCAGCTGCTGTCGTTCTTTCTTATGAGCATTCTGGTGACCACCAAGAGCCTGTGAGTTTGAAAACTCACGGTGGCAGTACTGACACTCGTATCTCCGGCCGTCGGCGGAGATGATCGCCGGTGGCTTGGAGGCTTGTGGTTCTTCATCGTCAAGTACGTTGAATCCGAAGAGCTTTAATCTTGTTGTTGTTATCGTCGTCGACGTGTTTGTTGGTTTTGATTGATAGTGATCATGTTCTGTCATATTGTGTGTGTAGAGGAAGATGGTTGATGTGTGGTGATATTTATAGGGTGGTGGTGATGAGAGAGGTGATTGTAGAGATGTTAATGATATAAGAAAAGTAAGTGTAGATTTGGCAAACATCAAGCCTTGATTGATGCATATGTTATGTGATGCTTTTAAAGTATCTTGATAAGTATTCTCAATGATGTCAAGTGGAAGTGTGGAACTTAACATTTTGGATGATAAAATGTCTTCTTTTTCTTTAAAATATCAAGACTAAAATTTATTTTCAATGATGTGTTATTTTTTATATTATGTTAAAATGAAATTAATATAATGTGATTTGTGTATATATCTTCATGCATCAAAACGTAATATAATATATTGTTAACATGAGTTAATAAATTATTAAGGTGAGATTTTCAGCTTAGCTGAAGCCAACGTTCAACTAAAGTTATGTAGGAATATTTGTCAATACCTTGTAATTTTAAAGCCACGAGATTTATGGGAATGATGCAATTTCAAGTCATTAAGCTTAACCCATTGAAAATAAGCATTAAACTTGAGTAGACCCATCCGTTTTTGCAAGTTATTATAAATACCTGCAGCTAAACATGTTACAGGTTGTGTGATCAGTTGTTTCTAATAACTCAAACCACTCTAATTTAATCCATCAAATATGTGCACTAAAGTACGCATACACCCTAGCTACCTATTGTACCAGGTGCCATGAAGAGTCGTGTTTTTAAAAGTTGATAATATTTCACAACACCACTTGCATGATTAGTCTAACAAACATATCATAAACAACTATTTGATTCAAAAGAGCTCTAATATGTTTGTATCACCGGTATCAATAAAAAAATCATCTATACATAAAACATTACCCTCTTTAATTTTGTGTGTTTAAATAAGTTATTACTCAATGATAGTCATTGTCTAAATTCCATAGCTTAATATCAGCATGTATGAATTTGTAAGCTGAAGGTATGTTAGTGAAACAAAAATGAAAAGTTGATATGAAAGGCATACAACTTATCTTTAGCATCGATTATGAGATTGAAGCATGACATAAAGGCAAAACTAGATACACTATCAAGGATTCATGTATCTCATGATCATATAATTACCATAGAGATACATCGCACCTAAGGGTTAGACAACTTCTATGATTTCTCTTCGGGTAATATTTTGATTATATATGATAAAGTTTGTTTATTTAAAAATGAATTAAAATTTAATTATTTTCAAAATTCACATGTGAAATTCAGATTAAATTTAACATCATTTTAATTGTATTTTAATTGATAAATGATACATGCTCGAAAGCAGATTTCGAAGCAATTCTAGTCTTGAACATGGAAGATACGCTCATCTTCATCGAGTCGCATTTCTTTGGTTTCAAAAATCACACAATCAATATATCACATCATACTTGTACTTGATTTTGTTTAAGTCGTTTCCGATTGATTTACTCGTGAGAATTACCGAATAATTTGGATCTCTGAATGTTTTACATGACTTCTAAATTATCCCGATTATGAATTGAATTCCCCTACATATATTTCATATTACTTGGCACATTTACTAGAGATACATATTCCTACATCGGTTTCTATTCATGCATGATTTCTATGCTTAAACAAAATGCGACGGTGTAGCTATTTCTAGTTATTTTATATTTCTTTATGATAGTTAGAAATGCTAACATGTCAATGGAATGATAAGAAAAATGAATTGCCAATCTTTTGGCATGAGGGTCTTGCATGGTGGTAATCTTCTTTTGGTCATGCATGTAGTTAAAGAACTAGAAGAATGAGAGGGTTCAAGAATATGATGCATGTTATTGATGCATAGTGGTTGAACTATCGAACGATGACCTCAAAACTTGAACAAAGATAATGTTCTTCACCAACTAATACAACCATTTTCGGGGATTTAATTATTTATTTATTATGCAAAATATGCTAATTTATCAACATGCATGGGACAAATGATGAGATCGATCATTATGAGGAGTGAAGTTAAAGCAAAGGAAACTTATCAATTTCATGTTCGGTGAATATATGGTGCCGTTGATTGACAAACGACGAGTCTTGTGGATATAAACAAAGTAATGACTCGAGAAAACAAAGAGTTGTCAAATCGATCATGTACTTTTAAGATCAAGAAAATCTTCAAATGTTTTGAAACATTATTTTTTGCTTCATAACTTTGTAATTTAGTATTAGTAAATAAACTTCTTAATGTTTGATTATTAGTGAAATATATAACTAGTTTAAATCATATTAAAATCGAATATTAATTGATTGGACTATGTTGTATGATATTGGCACAAAGTGCAAACAACATATGGCTTCATGAGTTCATGGGACATATATAAATTAGGTTTCTTAATTTACAGGATATGAATGTTGTGGTTTTAACCTAACTAAAGCTTTTCGCATTAATAAATATATTTTTTTCTTTTACATTGCTTATTATATAGATATAACAAATTCTAAAAGTTGTAATCAAAATTCATATGCTGGTTAATTGTGCTTCATTTTTGGATTTAAAACTGATTTACTTATTTAATTAAATATTAATCATAAAGTTATATATAAATAATAAAAAAACAAAGTCTAATAATTTATGGGTCTTGTGGAGCTTATGAAACGTTGGACCACCATACCAACTTTCGAGGGCTAAATGAATTTGGTCGGACTCGTAGAGGAAACTTTCTCAAGTGCCCTTCTCATGGGGCTCTAGAATTTTAACACGTAGAACAATTAAATGGGTATCTAACATATACAATCAACAAAACGCTAATATATACTTTTAACTTTTATTCATTGAATATCATCTGAAACCAATCAATTCCATATTGTCATGTGTACATGTTGATATGGTATTTACCTAATATTAGATATGGAATATTTGTCTCTTAATAGTAATAGCTATTATATACACACATGTACATAGTGAGGAAAGAGTTATTACAAAACACTAAAGAACAAGAACAAATTTAAGCCGCTTAAATCATTTGATCAATTATTTATATTTAACATAAGTATTATATTCTAACAAATAAATGAAATATTGGTGATTTTAATTAAGAAGTTATTGGTAGTAAAGTAACTTTTAAGTTGATGTGGTCCGTAACCAAGAGATTTCTTCTCATTTGCTCTCAACCTTTTATTAACCTTAAAATGAAAAAAATTATAGATGTGACACCCTATATTTACAAACCTGTGGATAATAGAAGTTTTTAGATGACACACCGACCGGTTGCCCTTGGTGGTCCTAAGATAAGAGATGAGAACCGGAATTGTATCATTGTGCCATGATGGTCTGGAAACATAATCAAGTGGGAGATGGTAAACGACATATATTTACTAGTTATCTTCATGTGTTCAATCTCTTAGTTTGTGTAATATAAAATGTATTTACAACTAAAACAAGATACCTACATATGATAATTAACTACATATGTGTAGGCATGTTGTAATTATATATACGTATACTTAGCTAGCTGCATATGTGTAATTTTGGTTTTATTTTTATACTTATTTATTTATTTATTTGAATTTAAAATTTAAGATTGAAAAATAAACTAGTGGTTTATATCTGTTTTTCATGTTATAACATTAATTTAAGCTGTACGAAATTTAGTTAAGAATGGCACAATGGAAAGCAAAGTCGAATCATCAAAAGTTATAGGTTCGTAGATTCTTAGAAATGAATATTAAAAAAAATAAACCAATGGATTAATTGATGTACGTTAGATTCCATTTATTGGAGCTATGATAAATATCCCACAAGGGAACATAAACAAATTAAGTATATTATACATTAGTCGATCTTTGGCATAAAGTTTGGGATGATGATATGTTCTTGAGTCTTAAACCCTAATATTAACAGGTTCAATATTGTCTACGTGTAAGGATATGACATTTGAAAAACTAACACGATGGGTCATGTTGGATGTGTTACTCTGTCTAATATTGTTAGGAAAACTTATATTGCACCTCAATATTTATAGTCACACCGAAAGATAAGATGGCTCATTAAGATTTAGATTTATACATAAGAAATAAAGACAAAGATATTTCATGGTAGAAATACAAACGAAAAAATAATAAGTAAATTTAAATAATACGTTAAAATAAGTAATATGACTTTAAAAAATCATATTGAGGAAAATCCAGTCAGGGTAAAGCACCAATAATCTTCCTCAATGGAGCTTAATCCTAGAGTAATCAATCAGCTGCAAGACTGACAAACGTTTTCCAAAAATGGAACTGATACTGTAAAACAAACCATCGTTAGGACTTGTCAGATGAAGAAAGTTCATCATGTGACCACCTCTGAGCATGAAAATCGAACTCAAAAGTAGATGAAATGAAACCGATATGTGAAATGTTACCTCGTCATTTTTATATATATAGTAGCGTTTATGATTGCGTGAGGGTTGTTGGCCATCACAAAAAGCAATGCAATTCATTCCTACTAAGTTAGAATGACAACTTTAGTGTTATGATGACACATCGATGTAACCTCCTGATGGTTTCTTTCTTCCAATTGAGTAACTGGGCTGGGTTGCACCTATCGGGTTGCTTAATGAAGAACTTGAACTTTTACTTTTGAGAGTGCAATTCTAAACGAGTAAAATTTTAGAAACCAAAAATTATGAAAAAATAAACAAGAACAAAAAATTGGCAAAATTATTCGGATTATTTAGTTTAATTTGGTTTATTCATAGTCATCTGAATATTCGGATCGGCTAGCAATACCTCCAAGTCGAACAAAATCAAATTCCAGAAAGGACCTTAAAGTTTTCAAATTCAAATAATCTTTTATCAGATTCGATAAACACCGCTAGTTATTAGAAGAAATAACCAACTAAACCATCCTCACATCTGCTGAAAGCTTTCCATCATTCCGTGCTTAACATAAACCAAAATTGATACAAATAAATAAAAAATAAAGAAATCCTAAGCCAGCAGCGTTGCAGGCGTTGGTTGGCTGCCTCGTCATTATTCATAACTCTCAATAACCAACACCCCCTTTTACAAAGTTATGTTAAAATAAGATAAAAGCGAATTTAAAAATAAATAAAAATTCAAAGTTTGTTATCTTTAATATAGGAAAAATAACCGATTTTTGAAACATTATAAAAAAGAGGATGGAACATTTACAACAATTAATAAAATTAAAATAAAAAAATAAAAAATCTAAGCCAGTAGCACGGCAGGCGTTGGTTGGCCGCTCATCGTTATTCATAACACTCAATAATCGGCATACACTTTTATTAGATTATGTTAGAATAAGACTAAGCGAATTTAAAAATAAAAATTAAAAATTTGTTATCTTAAATATAGAAAAATATTTAAAAGTACATCATAAAAAAATAGATGGAATAAGTAACGCTGCGTTCCCGAGGTTTATAAACGAAAGAAAAGAAAAGAAAGGAAAGGAAAGAAAATTAGCAAAAGAAAAGAAATGAAGAAAAAGAAAATTAAGGAGAGAAAAAAAATGGTGAGAAAGAAAAAGAGATATTAAATTTTCGTGTTCCAGAGTTTGAAGAAAATAAAAATAAAGTTAGAATTAAAAAAAGTCTGTAATAAAAACTTAGGAACACAATTCTTTTTCACTTTCCATTCATTTCCTTTCATTTCTCTCCTTAAATGAGACTCGGGAACGCAATGTAAAAGTCTGTAATAAAAAACTAAAACAAAGAAAATGAATTAAAAAAAGAGAAGAAAAAAAAAATATTAGGGAGGGGCATACGAACCCTTGCCCTTGTTTTAACATATTGCGGCATTGCGGAAAACCCCCATTGCGACAAATTAGATTTTGTTATATATTACTTGTTTGCTATATAGATAAACTAAAATTCATGGAAATTTAAAAAAAAAAAATCAGGCTTGGCAACACGGCAGTCTTGGCCAAAGGGTTGTTCTTAGTTCCCAAGTTGGGGTTTTACTAGTGTTTTTCTAATAAATAATTTCAAGATTAATAATATGTTAAAAACTGTAGGAGTCTATAAAACATTTGTACATAGTGAACTAATGATTTTATTGGGACAGTGGGATAGACTGTTATGTAACTATCTTTTATATCACACTTAAAACAAAAGATGCAAGTGTATTATATGTTTTAACGTATTTATATTTCTTAAAAGAGCATTTGTGTTCATAGTTCATATAATCTTGTGTTAAAGATGTTCTTCACCAAATTAATGGTTCCTAACTTCACAATATCATGTGTAGCAAATGTCTTTATTATTAAATAATTGAAAGTTCTAGTCCCATGATAAACAATTTTAAAAGTAAGTTTATAGAATGTGTGAGTTTATCGTTTTGAAAAATGTTAAAGATCTTCAATATGTATATCGACAAATTCTTCTATTTAAATAATAGACTTTGACCCAACACAAATAAATCTAAAGTGTCTTTTAAAGATTTGGTCTTAGATCTCCCTAACATAATATGCCTCCTTAATTTTAATTAGGGTTAACTAACCTACTAATAAGCTAGCTTCGAACTTTAGGCAGTGTTAGCATTTGTAGTGTTTCTTAAACATATAAAACTTGATTTTTTAATGGTTTACACCACTTCTTCAAAGAAACATTAAAATTTACTTAGATATCTACCATATTTATTGAATTTCTCTAATTATTTATTTTAACAATCACTAAAAGGAATAATATCGCAAACGAATATATTTTAAAAGAATAACTGTAGCGATTGGTAAATGCATGACTTTGATTTAATCAATCCCCAAAAAAGATTCTACGGTTTGAGAAAAGGACAACAAATAACCTTATTTTCCATGAAAAAGAAGTTGATACATTTTCTTATTTTGTACCTAAAATATAACCAAATACCTTACTTTGCATGAACAGAGATATGGTATATTTTTTTACTTTATACCAAAAAATTCTAGACTTAACTTTAATATAATAAAGTCTGTAATTATATTAATGAAATATCACCTGATAATTATCATACCTCAACCAAATTGATAAAGTATGTTTCTATTCTTAAATTATCGTCTGGTTTCATCTTTCTTATAAAGACTTTTTAAATTTTAATTTAATACAGTTATACTATTATGAGGTAGCGTTTCATATCAACGAACAAAAAATCTTAAATCTACATAACATTCACGTTAATTAGAAAGTGGTCTTCGCATGTATGATGATTATGTTGGTAACCAACGTTTATTGTTAATCTCACTTGTTGAGTATTTTAATCAACTTTGGAGATTTTATTATAATAAGTTAAAATCGCAGACTTTCTATACAAAACAAAGAAAAAGTACATTAGTTTCTATAATATAAAACTAGTGGCCGTTATACAAAGTAAACAAAATTTAGTGGCCGATATGTAAAAATAAAAAACTACAACATTTAGTTGTACTTTTATATACAGTACTAGCTTATTAGCCCGTGTATTACACGAGTTAAAAATTACAAATATATAATCAAAAATGTAAACAAAAATTTAAGCTCTATCGTTTTAATTTAAATCGATAATATAAAAATAAGGATGTGTGATCATAAGGTTTAAAGGGTTAAATAATGTTTGAGATGATTGATATCATAGATTTAAAATCCTTAGAATATTGGTAATGATTGAGGTAGTTAAGAAAAATAAAAGCTTCACACTTGTCGTTCAAAAATAATTAAAATAAAATAAAAACTTCAAGTAAGAAACATAGTATGATATGTGAAAAATTTTGTAAACAAGGTTTAAAACGGGAAAGTTTTTATGAGGTGAAACCTGATGATGACATGTGTCATCACATTTAATCATTTATTATAAGTATGATAAGTATGATGATAATATTAACCCTGATGAAACTAATGACAATTTCGAAATCGAAAAGAGTGGGCCTATCATGATGTTAAAAATTAGGTGACTTTTATTTACGAGGTCAAAACCAACATAGTCACCGTCATAGAAAATGATAATTAGGTGTTCAAACTTGTTTTACTAATTTAATAATTTTGTGGGTTAATTAAAGTATGATGCATGCCTCGTGTCATATTTATTTATTTAATATGTAACTAAAAGAAAAGAAAGGCAAGCAAGTAGTTGTAAAAGAAAGCCATCTACATTTAAATCAAACTTGTTTTTATTATTTAATAATTTTGTCAATTCTGTCGTACACAATCGAATAGGTGAGGATTATCTGAACAATGTTTTAATTTGTGCTGTCGAAAGAGAAATATTTGATATAGTAACCGATGATGATGTAATGTATTGATTTCAAACGATAAAATCATAAAATGACAAACCTATTAGGTATTTGTTTAACTTTATATATATCATTCTTTTTTTCATTAGTGAATGATTATACCATATAAAAAGGAAAAGGAAAAAAAAAAAGAAAAAGAAAAAAGAAAATTGAGACATCCTAATAACGGCAGGTTAGGCAGGTTAGTGATTAGTTGTTAGTACACCAAGTTAATAAAATTTTCAAATGCCAAAGTTTGAACCTTGATGCCACCGCGTTTGATTATATCTTCATGCACTACGCATAAATATATTATACAAAACCTCTAGTTATAACTTCAAGCCAATTCTATATAAAAATAAATGCCGTTCAAAAAAGACTAGAAAAATAAATAATTCATTTGTTTTGAGCATGTACATATCTAAATTCTTGGTAGTGGAGATTGTGATTGTAGTATTTTACAAGAAGCTTTTTAGTGTCTGAATTTATGCTAGTTCTTTTTTCTATTTTCCGAAGATCTTCACTAAAAAGCATACATATTTATTAAGTCATTAGGTGCCCTTCATATTTAGATGCTTTTGTCTTCAACTGTATTGCAATTGAGTGTTTATATTTTAAGTTTTGGAAGTTTTTTTTAAATAGAAATCTTTTTTTTGTTATTATTATTATTTTTATAATAATAGTCGCTTTTTAAAAACCATTTGTAAAAATACTGATTTCTATTTTGCATATAAAAGTAGTGTATCTATAGTTTGTTTTTAAATTTAATTTTTTTTAATTTTTAATATATTTTTTATCTGAGACTTCATATTATGTAATATTTAACAAAATGCGACGAAATCCCAGTTAGCGGCTTTACTTGTTCATATGTTGTTCTGCATTTGTAAATTGTAATATATATGAAACAGGAGAAATGCAATGGGTGCCAATAATAAGATATTGCAATTACACCCTCACTTCTACTGTAGTTACATGATTTTACCCTTTAGTTTAAACAATCGGAAATCGGGTCAACCTTGATTACTCGGGTGTTGTATGATCCACAAGATCCACACTTGTGGTAAAGCCAGTGAAAAGGTACACTTCCCTTTTTATCACAGTCATTGCATAATATATCCTGAAAAATTTAAAACCAAAGTGTATGTGGATTGTTAATAAGAGTACGTTTGTTTTACGGAATTCAATAGATAAAAAGTTTTAATTCAATTTGAACATTTCTTTTCCAAAGATAACATGCTCGGTTGAGAAAATAGTGGAATTCAGTCAAAGAGATTGGATTCTCCAACCACTCGCCTCTGTCACCCCACCGCCACTGCCACCATGTCCCCACTGCCACTCGCCGCCAAGGTGTGGGCGGTGCTTAGGTGGCAATGGAAGGGGAAACAGCAGCAAGACGACAGCAGTGCGATGGGGGCACGGACGGCTGCGTGAGGCAACCAATAGCTGGTGGCAGCGGTGACACAATCCGATCATTAATGATTGTTTTGTTACCTAAATGCACCCAGTCCCTTTGATAGATTCCAATTCATCACATTTCAATTCATGTATCTTTGACCAATTCCAGTTCTTTTTAAAAATTCATTGAACCAAACACACTTTAAATGTATTAAATGGGAGCTAAAATTAGAAACTTTACATGACGGCGATTTCTATAGTCGTCGGGGAGCACTTCAGAAGCCATTAAAGCATCAAGCATACCAAAATACACCTGCAGATACGTACATATTCTTAAAAAGTGAACTAACTAATGCAAAAAAAATAAAACAAAAGTGACTGCTTACCGACATATCTCCCATAGATTTGCTGCATATCGGACAGATGTAGTGTGTGCAAGCATACGCCTGCGAGAAGCAAAGACAACGTTAATTCAGCAAAAGTTGTTTCAAAAAAATAAAAAAAATAACAAAGAGAATGTAACAAGTGCTACCTGGAAACATGCAGAGTGCATAAAATGACCACAGGGAAGCAATCTAACAGATGCACTAGATGTAAATAAAAAATCACAGCAAATAGGGCAGTTTGTTTCCAAACCTTTCTCCCTACACTTATGATCCTTTAAGTCCATCGCCAAACAGTAGTTACAGGTCATACAATGGAAAAAGTCAACTCCGAGCCCCTTTCCAACCCGACATAAATTGCAAAACGGGCAATGATAAACCGCCCTGAAAAATGTACGAAAAAATTTAGGAGGAGAAAATAAAACAATTTGTGAAAATCTTGATGCCTACCTATTATCATAGATTTGAAGGATAGTTCAACTATTCAGTGACTTAATTACCTTTCATCATCAAAAAATTTGCAATAGCTACAATAATATTTTGCCATTGAAAGCCCATTGCAAGTTGGAGTTGAGCAAACTGGTCCAACAGGTTGAACTTTCAAGCAGTTCATACACATCATTTCAGTTGTAGCTTTCCTGACATGATAAATAAACAGACTGATTTATTATTAAATTGAACCAAAATGATTAAAAGATATATATTTAATTATTAATCAGTGGAAATGAGTGGTTACCTATCCATTGTGTGGTCACTGACATTATCATGACAGAACCTGCATGTAAATAGCTTTTGACAACAAGCAGCACGAAGCTTGCAGTTGCGTTTATAATGTTCACAACCAAATATTTGTTTCTCTGCATCGCGAAAAGAAGGTGTGCATCCTTGTAGACCTTCACCATCTGTTTCTTGAGGTGATTTCTGTTGGGCTGCTATCCAACGACTACATTGACAATTAATTAAATTAGCTGGCAAGAATGCATAATTTAATTTTAAGTTAAGATAAGTGGGATTACCATATTAATAAAAAAATTCTAAAGATAAGGGGAAAATCAAACACACCTGGTCATAAGGTTTTGAAGGAGGTAAGCCTTCCCTCTGGGATCAAGAGTTGGATCCCTAGAAACTTTTCTTATTTCTGATTCAAGCTCATTTTGATTCATCCGAAATATATCTTTCCACCCGGGCTTGAATGCATGATCATTTGAATTTAAGACTTCATGTGATTCAGATCCTAAATGAGAAAAAAAGCAATACATTTGAAATAAAATAAAATTTCATGTGAACCTATTAAGGAAAAACTATTTGAGCCATCATGAAACTACGTCGACCCTGCCAAAGGCTAATAGCATAAAAAGTTAACCAACTTTCATCTGGTTGTTTTCATATAAGGTTACAACCAAATATTTCAGTTTCAAGTGGCACATAAAGGCAAAAAAAGGTCCATATGGTCAAAAGTTATGGACATTTTAGCTGCCAGGTCATCATTTTTTAATCAAATTCGTTTCTAAAAAAATTGATGGTTTTATGCAATTAGCACACAAAAAGTCCATACAAATGCAGAAAGTATAATAGTAAACCTTGTGAAATATTTTTATCCGATTCTGAAGGTGATGCATCTGATGAAGGAGAAGATCCTTCCCACCATTCATCAAGCCACTCTGTAAACATTGTGTTTTTGGTAGCTTGCTTCCATGTGTCCATCATTTTGTTCTGTTCTTCTTGAGTAAGTACAGATGTCACCCATGGCAACATAGATTGCAACACCTCCGCACCCGTAGTGCCAATTATTCGACCCACGAGCTTATCTTGCTCCTCAACCCGAAAAATGCCTATCAAACAAAGGCCATAACTCTAGCTCTTCACGCAAAATATGCTGATCTAACGTCACTCTGATTGACTTACACATCCCCTGAACCTTAGTCACCAACTCAGCATAATTTCTTAAATCATCATTGCATTTGGAAGAAATGGAATATTTTTGTCATTAAGTTCACACAGTTCAAAAAGTGAAGTTGATATATCCTCAAAAAGCTTTTCTTCTTGTTTGTGGTCTAAGGTATATGAGTGACTCACATTATGTAATGTTTCCTTAGATTCTAATGCAGGAAACACAATATCATCTTCTGCGTTACTGTGAGCTCTATATAACCCCATAACAAACGAAATCTACCATTGAATTGATGTAAACTACTGTCGTCTGACTCACTTAATTTTCCAGATTCAACGTCTAGAAATTCCAAATCTTTTCGAATTGCTTTATGAAATTTGAAGATTGTATCAATTGGTCGACCCGTACCCTCATCTATTAGACTTATACCTGTTTCCCAGTTAACAAGACTGGAGCTTAAAGAAGGAGCAGATGGGTCAAAAGATAAAGACCGTAATGATTTTGTGGGGCCTGTTCCCAATTTGTCACTATTCATTCCCAGACCGGGAACACAACAAGATTGTTCAGCTGGAACAGTTAGAGTTCCAGGAGTACCAAAACCATTGCTTTCGTTTCGTGAAGTTGAATTGGACCGTTTGAATGGCAGGTTGCAGGGACAAGATGGTGGGCCTGAACCGTCATTTTCTTCTAGAAATGCTTTTGCAGGACAGCAACCGCTTGCACTGGAAGACAAACAAGTTTTCTGTGGCCGGCCTTTGCAAGCCCAACCCGAAAAGAGTGTAACAAGTGCAGTATCCGAAGCAGGGGCTAACAGAAACACCATATTTGATTAGCAACAAAGAACATAATAATGACTAAAATAATCGAAATTATAAAATTAAAAGACAATACACAAACCTGCCATATGCATGTTATACAGAATTGATTTTGCTTCTTCTTCGGTGAGTGATCCCACCAACCATGGTAACACACACTCGATTAATCTTAAAGGCATCACACATAAGCTTTTGTATAAAAGCTCTCGTTGTTTCTTGGGACTAAAATGCTTGCGTGCAAGTGGGAGAACCTATAAATGTAATCCATATTCTTAATATCCATATGGTAACACAAAATACTGATAAAATAATATAACTTTGTTTGCCAGCGTACCTGAAGTTCCTCATTTTTGAAGTGGTTATCAATGATAGCCATGATATGATCAGCATGTGAGCACAATTTGGAACAAAACTCAGATGAGGATGAGTTTGCTCCATCAATTTCAATACTTTCAATAAGGCATCTAAATTTGTCAAATTCGCTCTCTTCTTCTGCATGCTCCTTGGCGAATGACAGCTCAGCATCAACAGCAGGGAATATAACTTTATCTTCTGCAATACTGCACCCAAAGTGTGCTAAATATAGTACCAATTCATACGTAATATCGGAAACATTAGTACAATCACAAAAATTACATACAAAGAAAGAATGTTATGTTATGCTGCAATACCTATGGAATATGCAAACTTCTGCAATAAATGCTGCAGCCTTTATTAAATGCATATAAATCTGAAAACTCTCCAGATAACTGCATCCTTCTAGCAGCTTCAGCTATATCAATTAATTCTTTTTTATAGCCTTGTGCCAGTGTAATTTTCATCAACAGGGCGATCAAGAGGTGAATCTTTTATGGACCGGGAAGATGAGCATGCACAATTTCCATAAGAAATTGGAGAACACTGATATGTGACACCATCTTCCATATTTTTGCGTTTCTTGAACATATTGACACCGTCCATCCATGTGAATATAATCTTCAATTATATCAATATATAATTTGTCAGCCAGGAATGAGTGAATAAATCTTTTTAAACTGATAGATATTAATATAAAATCTTTAGTGTAAAAACAACCTGTTGAAGAAGCTTTTCTTCTGGAATTACTCTGCATAAGGAACTACGCATTTCTTGGCGTTCATCCGAAGATACAGATGCTGAAAGCCATGGAAGAAACTCTGACATCATGTTTACAGGAATGCTACATAAAAACTGCCAAACTAATGAAGCTTGTTCTTCAAACGAAATTTTCAACAAGCAAGGAGTATGACCTACAAATTGATGAAAAATACATTAATGATTATGAAATACTAAATGATACTGAGAAAACTTAAAAAGTAGTTTAAAAAAGGAATTACCTGCTCCTCTTCCTTGGACATATGTTGACTAATTGATGTTTGAAGCGCACCTGTGCAGGATGCTAGTTCTCTTCTAAAGCTTTCTTCGTTTGCATGTCTGAATCTAGTAATGTAAAGAGTTGATCAAAAATAACACTTTCACCCTCGTGTTCGAGAGAATAAGTTCGAGCTACGTTCTTGACACGGATATCAAGAGCGGGAAAAATAACCTGCAATGCAAAAGTAGTAGCCATATCATAATCCCATAAATAAGCAATGTAGTTATATTCTTATGTGAATTGTGATCCTGCCCTCCACCACTAACCACATGCAGATTGCCTTTAGTATAATTTCAGAAATATGAAGTTACTTTGCATGCAATTTTCAGATAATTGATCAAGTAAAAGATTAGCAAACGATGGTCAAATGTGGATGGAAACTTTAACAAAACAAAGTACCAAACCATAGCACATACAGCTCAACTTGCTTGTATGGTCTCTCTCCCACTAATCTATATTAAATGACATGGCCATCTTAATGACTTTCTTCATTTAATCTATAATAAGGCTCTATCTGAGTGTGATTGTTATTTTCAGAATTGAACCTAAAGCAGCATCTTCAACAAATACGAGTCAATTCCGATTAATGTTTCTGAGCTGCTCAGATCTATGGACTATGATAGCCACCTTATATGAATTCCTTTTAACTAATGGGTATGAACTGAACCTAATACTCTTCATTCTCTTTGCCTAAAGCAAACAGAATAAATGATCAGGAACATCATAAATATGTCATGTGGTCCACATGTCCAATCTCCAATACTTGATCATCGATTAAACCAAAATTCAGTTGTCAAAATTCATGAAGATTAGTAACTAATTATATACAAGCATTAGCTCTATCACTAGTGTAGCATCCCATTTCTTGTTTAATAAAGTTTCATATTTAAAGTTTTTTAGCTTCACAAACTCTCAGCAAGGTTCTATCTACCACCAACTCCATCCTATAATTTTAACATCATCAGCAGCAGTATCAAACGGTAACAAGCAACAAATCTAATCCACTTTTACAATCACAATCACAAACACATATATGTACAGATTCACATCCCTATTGTACAAATACGCAATTCTTTGCCAATTCAATCATTTAGCTTACTAAAACACCACCATAATTGCATTATACATCATGCTATACCCTTGAACCTTTTTTTTTCACTATCAAGTATCAACCAGCAAGTAACATAAGTTGTACACAAGAGCAAATATACTTATAATTGCTCAGTTTAGCTTTATATACGAATTAATTCCACTAAATTAAACACGAATATAATCCAGAATCTAATGCAATTAGGTTTAAAAAATCAAAACAAACAAATTAGTAATAATTCATACACACACCTCGTCTTCCGCATTGCAGTGGTGCTTATAAATCGACCGAAGAAAGTGATACCGCTTGAGCAAGGGCTCAATCTCCACATGAACATTAGTAGCAAAATCAACAGCCGACCGATGTAAAGCATCGAGCTCCGACCGTATAGCTTTATGAAAATACAAAAATATATGAATCGGCGAACTTTGATCCTTCAAACTCTTATTACCACCGGACTGATCTATCTGGCCCACCGTACCACCACCGGAAGCCGCCATCACCGCCACACCACCACCACCACCACCACCAACCTCACAGCGTTGCAATTCCGTCAATGGCGTCGCCATCTTATATCAAAAGTTCAAATCACAACAAAAAACCTCCAAATTATCAAAATCACTTTAACTAATCCGATTCAATTTCACAAACCTTAAATAATTATATCATCATGAACAACAACAATTGGACGATTTTTTTTTTTCTCTAGAGAGGGAGAAGAGGGGGAATGTTAATGGAGATGGGAGGGGAGGTTTGTCGATGGATAAAGAGGGAACAAAGTGTGGTGTGCCAGGTGGATATTGTGATGGGTTTATAAGTGGTGTGCCACGTGGATATTCGGCCGTGACTTGACCCGGTGTTGGATTGGTGGGTGTGTTTTGTCGGGACGTGGTTGACACGTGCGGGGAGGAGTGCCGCACGTACGTGGCTCGGTCTAGTTTGTTTGGTTTGGTGAGTAGGCTTCCACCAATCAGGTGTCGACACGCTCGTCAGAGATGATTGATAAAATGAGATGTAGTTATCGGTTGATGTTTGATGATCACTGAGAGGGCTGTAAACGAATCGAACGAACACGAACAAGGTTTTGTTCGTGTTCGTTCGTTAAGAAATATACTTGTTCATGAACTGTTCACGGACACTTACCGAACGAGATTCTTTATTCGTGTTCGTTCATTAAGAAATAAACATGTTTATGAACTGTTCATGAACACTTACCGAACGCAAATGACACAATCAAAAGCAAACGAACACAAACAACTGTTCATGAACATGACGAACACAAAAAAAACTCATGAACACAAACGAATACAAATGATTATAGATTTATTTTATAATAAAATTTACATTTATATTACAAACATTACACAAAATCAATCAAAAATAAACAAGTACTTAACATAAATATAAAAAAATACTTGATATAATAGTCATAAAAATAACTAACACAAAAATTAAGAATATAAACGAACATAAACGAACACATTGTCGAACGTTCACGAACGGACATTAACGAACATAAACGAACACATTATCGAACGTTCACGAACATAAATGAACGAACACGACTCGTGTTCATGTTCGTTCGTTTAACTAAACGAACGAAATTTTCTTGTTCGTGTTCGTTCATTTACTAAATGAACGAACATAAACGAACTTCCCGCCGAACGGTTCACGAACTGTTCGCTGAACGTTCAGTTCGTTTGCAACACTAATCATAGATGTACAATTGTACAATAGAATTTGGTGAAAGTAATTGAATCCCACTATAGGAGGTAACCAATGGCAAAAAAAACGTTTATATACACGTTCACGATCACAGACAACGCTAGGTGACATAAACCTACCAACATTAATTTAGGGGAAAACCTAAAGTTTACTGAGATAAAACCCGACCCACCAACAATATATTATTGTCATTAGGTTTTGAACTCACTATCATCTCTAGAGAAAAAACTAAGCCCACTGCTCAATGAAATGGTTCGGTTTACAACATAAATTTATTAAATAATGTTTTTTAGTAACATTCTATGAATAGGGAGATGTAGAATCTATTGTGAATGTATTTAGGTATGGATTTGTAATTTTAAAGTTTTTTTTAACAACAATTCAAATATTCATTTAACGTACTCTTACTTTTATATGAAAAGTCGAAAACTAATCATAGGCGGGGCTTAATGTCCTGAACCTTGATCTCAAGAGATTTTCACAACACTAACTCAAAATGACTTCACATTGAATCAAATCCTCATCTTCTAGTTCCAAAGTTTTAAATAAATAACACATAGAAGAACTACTAAATGCATTAGCAAATAAGGTTTAAAAATAAAAACTTAAAATCTGATTTGACAACCATGCTCGGTTCACCAAGTTCATAAGTCCAACAATATCAAAACAACTCAAAGAGACATACCCAGGCCCACTCGGTACTTGATTATTGGTTCAACTGGTCTGGCGGGTTGGTTATGAAAACATTCGTTAGGAAGTTAAGTTTTTAAAAAATATTCTAATGTGTTTGATTAGATGAGATCTGTTATAGTAAGTAAGTTTAAGAGTATTCAAATTAAATTACTTATAAATTTTTTTGTCCAAATCAGGTTATTAATATTTTTATTTGTTTCAATCAGATCATTAAAATTTTAGTAATTTTCCAATTAGGTCACTCGTATATTTTTCAAAATTTTTAAATAATTCGTAAGTTATTTAACAATTTGGTTTCTATAAATATTGTTGATTTCTAAATATTTCAAATATTTTACAATTTATGAATGACTTAATTAGAATTATCTTGGAAATTTAGTGACCTGATTGGAACAAAAAATTTATTAGTGACCTGATTAGGATAAAAAAAAATTATGAGTAATTTAATTAAAACAATCCTGAAACTTGATTACTATTTTACAAAATTATCCTATTTTTTAAATTCATATAATCTTTTATGCTTGTAAAAATTAAAGATTTATAGAAAAACTAACCAAACAACGTTTTACTTATTTCAGGAAAACACCAAGTTCACATACCAGAATCAATAGTAATAGAAAAATCATCTAACACTATATTAATATTCTTACATTTTTATAAACCAACCAAACAACGTTTTGTTATAAACTCACACACGTTTTATAATTGCTTGATGAGACAAAAAAAATACGTTGATTAGAATCTTTTATATAATACGCAGGTGGAAAAGTCGATAAACACCTAGCGCAAATTGGTAAAATTTATGATAAAGCAAAAAGCTATTATCATTTGATCACTTTTTTCATGTGTCTCGTACTTTCCTCAATTAGTAAATAACAAGTGTGGGAGCTTGCTTAAATACTCTAAACATGTGTTACTTGTTTAATAATACATTAATACCATGATATTGATACATTTTAGCCTCTATTAACTGTAAACTCGTACTTTGTTACTAACATCGCATGAGTTTGCATTATTATCAATAATCTTTTGAAAGGAAATTATTATCGATCAAAATCAACTATTTGTTGAACTATATATTATATTACCAGCGGTGAGTATAACCGCCGATAAAAATGATCTCATCTGTTGAAACAAGATGAAACTAAATCCTGACCGTTTAAACTAGACGGTTATGACGGTTACAAAGTAGTTTTCGGTAATTTTCAGCGGTTATGGTAGAAGCTTCTACCAACCACCCACTATCAGAATTAAACTCCACACTATCCCATCTCACTTTTGACATTTATAGGTTAAATATCTACCGTTGGATAAGGGTAATAATGAATCTCAACCATTCAAAGTTGTTATTTTCTCGTAAAAGGAGCAGTTACTTTTTCATCTTCAAAACATTCACTCAGATTCAACACGTCGCCTGAAAAGCTGCTGGTAACCACCTCTTTCACCTAAATATAAAGCTAATATTTCTCCAATTTCTCTTATAATTTGCGAAACCAAGAGGCCTATCACCTATGAATTCACTATCCTTCACCGGACTTTAATCGCAAACAACCTGCCGATTTCTTTCTCGATTTCTTGCTCGTCAGTTTAAAATTCCACTCCAGTTCGACCATCGAGTGCACTTCACTGTTTTTGTCGTCCCCCGGGTTTGATTTCAACCTTTTGGTGATTGTAAATTTAGAATCACATGAGTTGTTTGAACATTGTTGATTTCTCTTTTTATTTGGTGATCGTTATGAATCGTAATTTCATACTTTGAACTCACATGTCACAAATCGGTATTCCTCACCTTTATGATTAATTCCATAAAAACCATAATTTCCCCGTCTACTTGATTTCATAAACTGCATTCAAGATTTTTGCTGTTAAATTCAGGTTTTTTGGTAACCAAACCGAGTTCATATTTGGTTTTTGGTTCGGTTTTGACGGAGGCAATTGTCCTCCCTAGAACATGATAAATTACTTAACGTTTGAGAGGGTTATTATGATTCTGCATTTCATAATTTGTATCTGCTGTCTAATTTTAAGTGATGCATTGAATATATTAGTTTGTTTGATCTTTTTATTCATCAAATAAATGTATTAGTATGCTTAATCTGTAGTTTTAAGTAGTAAATTATGTGGGTGTTATGTAATCAATTTATTAGATTGAAATCAAAGTTAAAATCAAAACCAAATTGGTCGATACTAAAAACCGATTAAAGAGTCCGAAACCGAATCCATGAACATCCCTATTCACATGAATTTACAATATGTAAAGTAGCGATGGGAGAAACTAATAACATTAATATCAACTATTTGCATTGGTATATTAGTTTGAAGAATATACATACTTCTATCATTGAAACATATATGAGGGCCATTGTTTTATTAATTTTACATTTTATTTTTTCATCTTGATTGAATAAAAAATACAAAAACATATATGAGAGCTATTGTATTCTTATAAAGTGTTTTGTTAATTAGTTAATGAGATTTTGCTGAATTTGTAGGAATTTGATATGGGTTTATGGTGGTCGGGATTAAATTTTTGTAGTTATTATACTCACTTACAAGGGTGTTTCGTATATTTTTAAGTGGAGAGACTCATTATTTTAATTTTTAAAGGCGTTGTTTATTGATTTCTTTTTTTCAAGAATGAGGTTTTTTTTTCTTTTTTACGTTGAATACATCTATATATCGGAGAGTTTTACTTTCTTACTATGTTTGATTAGCTTTAATATTCATTTCAATTTAGTGGAAACTAATCTTTATGCATCATCTTAGTGTATTTTCAGAAAACAATTATAGTTTTGAAGGTTCTTTCTTTCCAAGCCTTAATATAGACAAAAGATATGTTGTAATTGTTGTTGCATTGTAACAAGAGAAAAAAAAATTAGTACATACAATATTCATTGTTATATTGTTATCTTTGCTCTAATTTCTTATATGAAAATCATAATATCATCTTTGTGGTATAAAGTAGATATAATATGATTAAACTTATCAACTATCTCTTCTTTGCATTGTGTACTAATGTATTTGGGTTTGACCGCAGGTCTTTATTTGTTACCTTCGTTGCCTAATTTGATTGTGATGTCAGGCTTTAGTTTATGAAGAAATAGGATTTTGCTTTCCTTTGTTGTCTTACTTCCAGTTGGTTCAAGCCCAAGTTCTTCAAGTTCAAGTGGTGTTGATTCCAAGTCGTTCAAGTAGTCCAAGTTCAATTGTAATTTGTAAGTCATTCTTTCAACTTCAATTTTAGTTGCAATCCATTCAAGTGCTTTATACATTTAGAATTATTTTTTGGGCATGCTATTATGAAGCCAAAAGTAATTTGTGTAGTCATTGTACCAAATGTAAAAGTATTCTAAAAGAGAAGTGTGGATTTGAGAGACCGAACACAACAAAGAACCGTGTTATTACGACCCATTTATATATTTTTAGTTTTTTAAGCATTCAGTTGAAAAGCTGTTTGAGTATCTTGATTAAATGGTCATGCACTCTCAATGTATAAAGACATGACGATTTGTTACACAAAAATATAGGTAGTAATGAAAATAACTTCAAAATTTTGTTTAATGGTTTTATGCATAAGAATACATGGAAATTTATATGGAAGCTTTGGACATATTTTCTCAATCACTAGCAGAACGCCAATAGTGTTCCTCAACAATTCTTGGATGCCAAGGAGGAAGAAACTAGGAAGAAGCAAGTATTGGTCCTTAAATTTTGATAAACTTATGATATTATGTACTGCATTTCAATTTCATATCATCGTAAATTTAGAAGGATATGAATCGTATAACAAGGAGTGAAGATGATATTAGTTTTTCTACACAAGAGTTGGTTACAATAGAATCAAGAATTTGGGTTTAACTTATGTTTCTTTCATGAAATTGAGCTTGCTTTGCGATTGTTCAAGGTCAAATACTTTCCTCAAACTGCTATAGCACAGAGAGGCCGTTGTTGTGAAAGCTGCTAACTTGGAGGCCACTCAAAGAGATACACAAAAATTTATAGAATGTGCTGAGGTGATGACAAAGAGAATGTTGAGACAAATGGATCAGGAGAAACAAATATTGTATGTTTGAATGAAAAAAAATAGCGATGCTTTTAACAATAAAATCCGGCCACCATACGGGTATAAAACTAGTTTTTATGGTGCATTATAACGTATAAATAAAAAATGTAGATACGTATCATATGGAAAAAGGAAATATAAAAACGACTGTATGTAATTCAACTACTCAAATAATATAGTAAATACACTTGTACACACTACAAATTATGTTCTAAAGGCACAATGGCCACTTAACCCATTTCCGTACCTTTGTTGTTTTCGAACATACTAAATATTTTCGGTTTCTTTATGATTATAAAAAATCTATGTATTCATTTAGCATTAAAACACCCAAGAAAATTAACAACGAATAGGGAAGCCTTGGGATGGATCAACTTAGACGTTTAAGCTCACTTGTATAATTTTTATGTAAATTTGTGATGCAAGATTACGTATATGGGTTGTTTGTTTGTTTGTTTTTCAGTTTGACCCGAGGATCGACTTGTCTGCTTGGAGCCAGCTTAATGGATCCACGAGTTGTTTGGAGTTGGCTAAGGAAGAAGATTTTGAAGTTACTCTCTTAAATAGTTATTAGTCATTATTTCCTATTTTTAAGGATTTATTTCCTAGTTTGTGTGTGTGTGTTTTTTTGATATATTAAAATCTAGGGTAATTGGTTTCTTCTTCGACATTGAATTATTTTGAGTTTTAAACGTGAGTTCGAAAACTATCTTTGATTGATTAGATTTTGAACACTTTGATAGACAACACATAGATGGTTTGCCATAAATGTTAAATCCTTGCCTCCTTGGGATGGATCAACTCTAATTTTGTTATGTTGATACTTTAGAATTCTTCAAATCATATTTTACAAAAATGATAAAATGAATTAAATATTCATATAAAAAGTTAATAAAGAAAAAAGTTAGAGCATCTATAACTAATGCCAAACTCATGCCATCCCAGCTCTCTCACACCCACGAATACTAGCATTAGAGATGGTTTAATATAATAATGTAAAGTTTGTGCTGAAACAACTTTCAATCGTTTACCTTAAAAAGCATAAAGCCAAAGGAGGAAAACAAGATTTTAGAAACCACAAAAGGCAATATGATTGGAGGGTATAAATGTAATTTAAAGAGAAAGGATCCAATGAGGATTTGATTCAAAAAGAACACGTGGAAAGGGTGTGCCAATTACATTGTGGCATGTGACTCATCCTTAGTGTCACAAGTCCGGCAAGACACCATCACATTGGGAGCCCACTCCACTCTCACTCCCCTTTAATCTTGCCTTTGCCGACACGTATTTGGCTCGTTTGGTAGAGTTTTTGTCTTTTAATCTCTTACTCAATTAGAGAGGAGTTTTTGGATTCAAAACTAAGCATGGTGTAATTAGTTTGATATAATTTAAGAGGAAAAGTATGATACACCTAAATTATAATTTACACCAAACTAATATAAACCTAAATACAAATAATTTAATTTAGGTTTTTATTTGTATAATGACTTAAATATCCTAACTTAACCAACACAATTAACTAAGTTAGCGAAAATGAATAAAAATAATAACTTTTTAAAAAGTCAAGGACTCAAAAAAGAAAAAAGAAACTTTTTTGAATGGAAATAACAAAACAGACAAACTCGAAGATGAAAATGACAATTAACTCTTTTGTATATTTTTAAATTGTCTTTAGTCATATGAACAAAATAATAGAAAGAGACCATTTTGATGTTTATCAAGCATATGTGGACGTATGACATGGAGGAGAGGGTGCTATGAGAGAGTATCACTAATAGGCCGCCCACCCAATCGTTTCCACTACTCGAGTATGAAACAGAGACCACCATCATAAGAAAGCTCACATTAGGTGATAAAATCCTCTGACCCAACTTGAAACCGTTATTTTTTTTTTATCATATGCGAGACTTGAACCCAAAACCTTCCCAAATTTTAATAAAGTCTTGAGGTATTTTAATTCAACCACTTGAACCGAATATCATTGGTATATTTTTACTTATCTAGGCTATCCCACAAGGGGCAAACATTATTAGATTCCTTTGCCGGTCAGACATTCTAGTTGATGTTGATAATGACATTGAAGACTTGAATTACGATTGAAATGCTTTAAAACAATCGTTAGTTGTAAGTTGTAACATCAATTTTTTTTAATTATCTAGTTTCCCTTCCTGTCATTTCACTTTCAATTGCTTTTATTTTCACTTTATTATTTGGATGACCTAAAAGTAAAAAAAAATCTTATTAAAAATAGTAGTACATGTACTTTATTTCATTAATCATATGTAAGATCCCATTTTTAAGTTATTTTAATTTTGAAGGATGTAAAAAGTTTAAATTAGGATGTATATCGACAGCTCCAAAACTTGTGAGAGATGAGTTTCAAATCAGTAAACTTAAGACTTATATAAGAGAGGAGAAGAAACACTCATCTCTCTTGCACATGTTTTAAAATTACGAAAAGAAAAGGAGATGAACTTATAATTTTAAGAATTTATTAGAATTTGCACAAGGAAGTTGTCAAAAAGTCGAATCAAACAATGAGGTGATCATTAATAGGGAGTTGTTGCATTAAAACAATACCATAATACCTTCGAAAGGATGGATATATTTTTGAGATGTATGATCACGTAAAGTTTGTGTTGTGCTAAACGATCGTTATTCTGATTTAAAGATCTTAAAAGTACAACCATAACTCTAAGACGAGCAATCACATCACTTGATCAGAGTTGGTTTGGCGTTTTAGCTCGTTCCCTGGCATGTTACACTGTTACAGCCAATGTGATATTATGTTTATGTAATCGAGTACAATCAATACAGTTCTTTTTAAATCTATTCATTTAGTGATTTCCTAATATACATGTTTATATATCTCATGGTAATTATTATTGTGATTAATATTAAATATATATATATTCCACAAAATAAGTTTATTTTTCTCATAATAAAAGTATAAAACTATTAGAATAAAGAGTATACTAAACTTGTCTCGTTACATCACATTTTTCCTGTAACAGCATGCTGATGCACCCACTAAATATTACCTTTATGACATCTCTTATAGTTATCAGATGATCTTAACCAAATCTTTAAAATGTAATCGAAATGTACTTCTAAACTTTTAAATACTTTATATTTATAAACTTCCATATTCATTTAAGGTTTTAAGGTATAAGATAATCCTCCACTTAAGTTCCAATAACCATACCCACTTGAGGTTATTTTTTGTATTCTTTTTTGTATATGTCCACTATGATGCTTTTCACCATATAGACAGTAGACTACCTAAAATCATAGTCCACAATGCAAGCATAACAAATCAATGTTTTAGATCAACAACAATGTTACTAAAAGTTAATCATAACTTTTTAGAATAATGTAAAACATATCCATGGTTATTAAATGAATAATAAAATATTAGAAAAATATAAGTTATATATTAATGTAATTGAATTAATTTAGTTGACTAAAACGAATTATAATGTACATCAAAGATGTCAAAAGGTACGCAATACACATTTGTTTATTTTTTCACCATTAAGTAATAGGGGTTCAATAGGGCAAAAGCCACCTTGGTAGGGGTATGGGAAAAGCGCTCTTGTGAGTGGGGTCTAAGGGGTTGCCCTGGGAGCTGTGTCCAAAGGACGTCAACCTCTGACGAGGTATAAAGAGCAGAGGCCTGGGTTGGGGTTTAGCTACCAGATCAATTTAAATTCTTTATTTGATAAAAACTATTTAATTAACAATTCATTAGAATTTATTTTCTTGAAAAATCACATGTAATATTCAATGGAAGAATTGGCGCAAATTTTGTGTTAATTTTGAATTCAAATGTATAACCGGCAAAAGACAGTTTCTGGCTCAAACCCTTGAATATGAAACTAGAGTTTTCGGCCATAATACTTGTTCAAATTATCATCACACTCATTCTCGATCAATTCCTGAGTTTTATCTAGTTGAAAATTTGGATTGAACCATCAAGTTATTTCAATGCAGGTTCTTGATTAAGGCATTTCCTACATTTTCATCTCTATCTATATATATGTGAATAATTAAACTTATTTAAAATCCTAACAATTATGCGAATAAAAAAGTTATTATATTTGTCATGAATCCTTTACAAAATATGGTGATTGATATATCATATTTCATAAGAACAAACTAGAACTCAATAGACAACAAAACAAGAGACTATTAGATATACATTCATCAAAAGGTTACAAGATTGAGGTGTTAATAGTAGGATCATATGGGAACACCACACTCCTCCTTTAGCGCCTCAAGAACCAACCCTGGTGTAACACCACAGTTGTGAGACAATTTCAATTATTTGATAACCTTTTTTTGTTTGTTTATAATATTTCATTTAACTTTTAATTTGATTTTAGTTTCATAAATGGTGATCGTTAGCATGTTAAATAGATCTAAACATACAGTTATTTTTAAAAACATTCTCTACACATTGCGGTAAATTAATGACTTCCAAATTGTATTCAAAAGAAATAAATTTGGTCTCGTTAAGGTGACACAAAATATTAAATAGTGAAATGAATGTATGCCCGTGGTCTAGAGATCTAGGTTCAATAAAATTAAAATAAATACTTGCTAAACATTTTTTAAAAAATAATTAAAAATGTACTCTAGCTAACTATACCATATAATTTGCCCCTAGAAACTAGTAGACAAGTGCAACACGATATATAACAAATAAAAGCCATCAAATATAAGTTGCACCTACATGCACTTGTATAGTTGTATTCATCATCAATACGACAAAACATGTATCTTATTTGACTAGGTGTCGAGCACGAATCTATGTTATAATTCTTTTTTAGAGAACGAAGTTGACATGACTAGCACCTTAATTTCTACTCTTATCTAGCATAAAGACAAAGTGAATCCAAACACTAAATATATAATATGTTTCTAGAAAGAACTTAAAAATATTAGATAACTATTTCAATCCTTATAGTGCAGTTCATGTAGTTACTACTTAGTGAAATATGCATTCAATAACTACATTTTGTAAATTTTAATATGATGGTGTGTTGTTTGGTTCGTAAAATGTTTGTGACAAAACTATATATTTCCAAAAAAAAAAAAATAGAACTTGAAGGAACTACCATTGAATATTTATGAAGTGTTTAGTTGGTAAATTTAACTAAGAAACTGAGATGTATGAAACGTTAAAAACGTAAAATAGTTTGTCTATAATGTAACATTATCTCTATTTGGCCGCTCAATCATACCCAAGTCCTTCGTTGGTATGTCTTCGTTGCAACATTGTCCTCCCCCTTAATCGACAACCAACGTTCACAAGAATTGCACATGACATACGTGCCACCAAACAATTGTTTTATAACACACCTAATCTCCAATCTTTTTCATGAGTTGTCATATTCATTTTCACTGATCACTTCAAATTTTACTTCATATTAGGGTTAGAAGAATTTGATTTGGATATGTTTGCTAAGCTTAACTCATGAAATATAATATAATACATGATGATATTAAAAAAAAATAGAACAAATTACTGAATTTATAATGGTTTTAAGAACGAATAATTGAAAATTTTCGGTTTCTAATACTGCTATAGTATAAGAAAACACGGTTGTACATAGGCAGAGGGGTAGAAGTCCGGATGAATAACACAAGAAACAACATTATGGTATGGTATATTTTGTATATTTGTTATATTTTACATATTTATATTATAATAATAATAATATAATAATAATTATTATTATTATTATTATTATTATTATTATTATTATTATTATTATTATTATTATTATTATTATTATTATTATTATTGTATTTTCATTTATATATATATATATACACACACACTAATGGTCTGAAAACTATTAAAATTATCACATATAAATATTATTATTATTATACACACACACTAATGGTCTGAAAACTATTAAATTATCAAATATAAATAATAAAAGAACGTAAATTAATTTATGCTTACAACGAATTGTCTACACATATATAACATTATTTTAGAATTTCAATAAGCATGCTTATAATAAGTATAAATTTATAGACACTAAGCTATAAATTATATTTACACTTAGTTCATAGTAATGCAACAACGGGCATTGAGTACTCTATTTGAATTGCACAATTACATATAGGAATATCGGATTAAGAGAACTTTAGAAATAAATAAAGATTTAGATATTTATATATAGGAATTATCAAATATTTTAAAACAATATTCCCGCTATAGCCATATCAGATAATTATCAAATTATTTGGAAGAACTTTAACAACCATATAAACCTAATAAAAAAGCGGAATAAAAACATTAGATTTGAACAAAAAATAAATCAAAAGTACCATAACATAAATATGAATAACGACAATCTTTATTCATTATAGATCCATTTTGTTCTAAAATAACTAAAAGGTAACGTCGAATTTCTGTAAATTAATCTAGAGATAAAATCGAGAATTACAAAAAGACCCCCGCATGTGCAATGCAGCAACACTTATGCCCTCCACACAATTTTTTTCAATTAACTATAGACTCCATCTTCATGACCACTCAACCAAAGGACAATTTTGTCATATTATATTCTTTGCTATCATCTATTTTTATTTTCAATTCATAAAGCAAATCTAATTTGTCTATGAAATATAATTTATTATACATTATGATCAAATTATATCAAATAAATAAATCACTGGTGCTATACACACATAAATTTGTGTGTGTACACATTTATGGGAAGAAGGTTGATCACGCCAGAGAAAATCATGCTTAATTTGTTTAAACATGTTTGGTTAGGTAAAGTTATGGAGAATAAAAGTTGTAATAAAAAAATAAAGTTCTTATATTCATTGTATGAGCATCTTCTTGTATCCTTGTGAAACGAATAGGATTCATCTTAGTTAACATGGCTTGTTAAATGTAGTTAAAACTTGTCGAAATTACCAATGTCATAGAGGCTAGAGCTATCCTTCAACTAGTCATTAAACAATAACTATGATAAAAG
Organism: Flaveria sonorensis; assembly: GCA_025506505.1. Taxonomy (NCBI): domain Eukaryota; kingdom Viridiplantae; phylum Streptophyta; class Magnoliopsida; order Asterales; family Asteraceae; genus Flaveria; species Flaveria sonorensis. The sequence goes on from CM046436.1 coordinate 5,461,618, forward strand.
TCTACTAATCTAGAGTTGATTAGTTACATTCAATCGTATTAGTTTACCTTTGATGTATGGTGGTAAATAAGTTTACAAGTATTGTTTTTGATTAATCTAATAGATAAAGTGATACAACCAAAACATTGTACGTTTGAAAGAAACCCATGTTTTCAACATCTTGTAATTTGGAAATTACAAATGTTCTTTATTTCTAGTGATGATAATTTTGTCACACTATAGTATTCGATTAAAAATCGTCCATCATAATATTTGATAAATACTAGATTTGTAATTGGGAAATCGTTGTTTCAAATCCAATAGTCATGTTCAAATTAATCAAATCCTTTATTTCTCGTGATGATAGTATTAAGACAATTTCGTGATTACTTTTTATGAACTTTAATATAAAATCAAACTCATGTATCATTATATCAACAAGCGATACCCGATTTTAGTAAAATAATTCAACCCGTACGCCCTTTAGATTTTGTCGCATGTGAATGATATATAAATATACAATATAACATTTTAAATGATGTTTTTTTCCTCTTATATAATATTACAACTTTTTGTTGCTTTCAAAAAATAGTTATTTTCAAAATTATTTATGATAAGAAAAGCCGAAAAGGTATTCAATCTAAAGTTCTAAACTATGGCCTAAAGTTTTACAGGCCCAATATGTAAGCATACGGCCCAAATTGCCCGTTAACATTGATGCTCCGAGACTCAAAGCCTGTGAGCCCACTCTCATACTTTTGTGTTATGATTTCTAAAATCGTATCAAAACTTGATCACAATTCAAAATTGTACAAAGTCAATTGGGCCGAATGGCCAGGTCAACAAAATCAATTATTCAATTTGATCAAAATAGTAATTTAATTGGATAAAAAAATTTTATGTATTACCAAACGTCGAATATGGTTAAATATTATGGTAGTGTATGGTTCGATTGTCGTAAAATGTTGATAGAATCGATAAACTAAGTTAATTTGACAATTTCATGAATTGAAGGTCTAAGTTAAAGGATTTCGTCAAACATATGAATCAATTAGAACTAGTTTCGTTTGGACAACTCCATAGTTTAAGGTAGAATTTAATTTTCTTTCCAAATTTTCGTGTTAAACTACATGTAACCAATTAAATTAGAAAAACACATTTCACAATTCGTGCTATTAGACTTAAACCATTTAAGTTAGAAAAACAAATTTAAGCATTTAAGATCAACAAAGATGTCTGTCAAAGTTTGTACTTGATTCCGTTAATATATATTTAGAAAACTAAATGTTCATAAAAAAGTTATCGTTCAAAGAGTGAGTGATAGTGTTTGCAGACAAACTATATGAATCATCCAAAGAGAGGGTGAAGGCAATTAACATGCTATAAAACAAAAGTAAAAATTGATTAAAATTTCTCTTTGATGATAACGAATTTTAATAAATATTTGTTTGTTTGAAATTCAGGTTTAATAGCATTTGAGTGTTCTTGAATTTGCATCCCCAATTGAAATCCACTGTGTTTTCTCATGAGTTTAAAAGATACATTCTGAATTTATAGTGGGAACTGGGAACTGGGAACTGGGAAGGCAAACAAGACCCAAATAATAAAAAAGGCCCAGTGAAGGCCCAATATGTAAAACGATAACAAACATTGGGCTCGATGGTTTCATTCTGCATTTGGTTAATTTACGTGAAGAAAGGAAAACATGGTTTAGTAATTACTTGGTTTAGTTACCGTATGCCACAAACTAACACACATGTAAATTGTAAACGAACTTAACGTTGTTTAACTTTAACTAAATTAAACGAACGAGTTTTTTTTTTCTTTTTTTTTTTTACGTCTGTTCGTAAAGAAAACAAACATGTTTGTCTTCGTTTTTATCCATTTGTTAATACTTTGAATGAATAGTTGACGAACATAAAAGAACACTAGTAAACTGAAACAAACACCAGTTAACATTTAATGGTATCTCAATTAAAGTCTAAATGCCATTACTCGATCCCTAACAAAGAAAGCTAAAGGCTGAAAAGTCAAGTGACCCCCTAATTAGTTGATTATTTAATGCCTGGTTCTAGAATTTGTTTGGGTTAGTGCATGGTGAGTAATTACTAATTAGTATTACTAGTAGCTCACAAATAGACGTGATTGCGAACTTTGAGTCCGAACTTTAAGTCCGAATTTACCTCTTAGGATTTCTAATCTAGTAGACGTGTTAGACCCAACTTTGTCAGTTAAAGGTAGTTTGGTATAAACACATCCATACGTGCAAGAAGGTGGTATATAATTTGAAACTTTATTCGGGACTTAGGAAGAAGTTCACATGGCTGGCCCTAATTATAGGTCCTAAACGTAGCAAATACGTGATTATGGAACATTCAAGGGGTGTCATAGCGTAAGCGCTTGAGAGTTAAGTCTTTCTAGCAAAGTTTTCACATTTAATATAACTCTACTTGTTTTCTGCCTTTTACCAATTTAAAACACTACTACTCAACATAAGTTGCTTAACCTGATCTTCTCACTCATCAATATATTGGTGGGGACTCATTCTCAAAACCCTACAAAGTACAAAATATTATAAGAAAAGAGGCCCAAGGGGGGCTGCATCAAGCCCTTTCACCATCATTAGCTGTGATACATAATATTTTTCACAATAATCCAAGAAAGTGTTTCGAGATTTTCCCAATTGAAAATCGAAAATAAATGTCAAAAGATTTTATCAATGATCCTTATCTCAAGTGGTTAAGGTGAGTTATCTCAAAATCTCATAAAAATAGGTGGAGATTTTGGATTCAAGTTTCACCGGTGACAAAAATAAGGTGTTCCAGGTGAGCCAGAGGGTTTTTTCATCTAATGTGAATTTTCTCCTGAGGTTGTACCTGAGTAATGGAGATGATCGGGTGGACCAGTGATCCGTCAGTATCTAATTAGCCGTTAAAAAAATGTCAAAATGTTTTTTTTTCAGAAAAAGGGAGAAAATAATCCAAGAGTGTAAAGAGGTTGGTCAACACCGACTTTCAACAAGCAGCCCGTCGCAGAAGAATAACTAGTGATTATGTTGAATTTAACTGAACCATTTGCAAATCTAGCGGTCAAATAATGACCTTTTCAAAAGATATCCCACGAAAAAACAACATTTGATTTTGGATTGATTTAAAGTGTTTTTATTATATTATTGTTAACTCTTTCAAGGTGAAAGCGTGTTAGGTTAAATAATAAATAGGTATTAACTCTAACTCTAACCCACATCTTTACAAAGATGATATCCAAGCCAGTAACTTATGGCCATAATGTGAACGTTCAAGTAGTAGGTCTTACATGATTTTCATATGGTTATCCTTACGATTAAGAGTATAGTATTGAAAGAACAAGTGTGTCTTTCTATTAGGATCTGCTATCCGTATGTCAAATTATCAAACCAACATAGTAGATAGAATGTGCTTCTAATTTAAACTCTAACGAGAAAGATCCTTACGATCTAGTTTATAAGGCTCATTTGATACTGAAGGACATGCAAGCGAGTAAGAAACTCTAATCACAACATATAATGAAGACTGATGAGGCAAGCTAACACTAGTTAGAAGCAATGCTAGACTCCAGTGTATTAGAAAAAAGAAAAACTCTTGCTTTAAGCCCGTCGATTTAAATACTCTCAAACTTTTTAATAATTGATGTTAAAAGCCAGGAATCAAAATGTCTTTCTTTATCGAGTAGCATTGTAGTTTTGCTGGTGTTGTTGGTAATACAATTCTCTCACAGACACACACTTTCCACACGTAAGTATATACAATTTTTTATTTGAGTAAATTATCATTATTAACCACTTGCATTCCTCAAGTTTTAAAATTATTATCCATCCCTAACATTTTATTTTTATTTCCATTTGAGTTCAACACACTAACGACGTTATATTTTTCCGTTAATTTTAATAAATTGACAAAAATACCCTTATTTAATACCCCTCATTCACACCCCCCCCTTTTATTTTCTTTCTGTCTCTCTCTTCTCCCTCTTTATGTCCACCACCACTGCCACTGCAACCACCGCGGTCGCCGCACCACCGCGGTCGCCGCACCACCACCGCGGTCGCCGCACCACCTCTGCCACCTCTTTAGTCCCTGTAACCACCATTGTTGTCGCCACCGCAACTGCAACCCCGCCTCCGCCGCCGCCGCCGCCACCGCCATAAGATAATTTAACAAAATCTCCTTCGCAGAAATGTCACCGCAACCGCCTCCGCCTCCACAACCGCAACCACCATCAACCATCACCACTTACGGAACAAGTGCTTCACATAAGTTCAAAGCTATCTTTACACACATATTAATTCATCCTTTCATCTTCTTCATTGTCGCACGTACCCACTCCCAATCACCTTCACTTCCGTAATCCACATTATTTTAATCGATTCATTCAAACTTCACTCAAAATCATCATTTCTCCCAATGTGAAAAAATATTTCACCCTTTTTACACAAATTCCCCCAATCTGCACTTTCAATCCACCAACACCATGCCCGGAGACCCCACCAACACCATCGCCGGAGACCCCACCACCGCCGATCTCACCCCCACCGTCGTCGCCGCCCACGCCGGACCACCCGCCGTCGGCGTCCACATCAACCACCGACGCCTCTGTGACCGCAACCACCATCGTAACCATCACCACTTACAAGACAAGTGCTTCACATAAGTTCAAAGCTATCTTTACTCGCCGGAGTTTCCGATCGCACCGTCGGAGTAGGAGGCGGTGGAGAAGACGATCGGAAAGCCGAAGGACAAGGAAGCATCGTTGCAATTGGGTTTTGGGGGTTAGGGTTAGGGTTTTTGTATTCATTGAGAAATCCACCGTTGTAATTAGGGCAAATGAATTTGGTGGAAGCGGAGGGGGCGACAGCGACCTTACGGTTGTTGTGGTAGAGAGAGAGAGAGAGAGAGAGAGATAGTGTGTATGTGTGTGAGTATGAGTTTTGGTGGTGGTGGTATGGTGATGTGTGGCTGTGGTCATGGTGATGGGAGTTGTGGAGGTGGTGATTGGCGGTTGTTATGGTGGTGGACCTGGTGGTGGTGAAGGGCTATGGTGGTGGTGATTGAGAAGGGAGAGGAAGATGATGTTTATTTTGATGGTGGTGGTATGGTGATGGATGGCAAAGTTTTTTTTATTTTTATTTAATGTTAGGGTAACTTAGTTCTTTTAACAGTAGTTTTAATAGAATAATTAATGACGTTAGTCGTCTGAACTTAAATGGAAACAAATATAAAACAACAAAGACTCAAATAGAGATAAAATAAAACGTCAGATGTTAGATGATTATTCTAAAACAGCAAGGATACAAGTAGTTAAAATGAATAAACGTTAGAGATGCAAATATTAATTTATTCAAATATTTGTGATATTTCATATGATCTGAATTCTTTTATTTTGTTGACTTTTTTATTTACTTTCTTTTGAGTATGATTTGTTTTTGCTAGCCTTGACCCAATGCAATTATTGTTGGAATGAAGGCTAAGAAATTAAAAATCTATGTATGATATTTGATCTTTCTAGCCACGTTTGTTGGTTTGTACACTTCAAAATTGAATTGTTGCATTCGTAAAAATAGCAATGTTTTCTTAAAGGAAGAATATATAAAAGCAGTCACTGGCTAGCAATGAGCTAGACAGGGTGGAAAATAAAGTACAACAACACACTCAATTTATACAAGCTTTACGATTCATATTCGAAAACCATAAAAACAATTAACAACGGAATCGAATAAATATTCCCTCTTTTTAGTAAAAGTCAAAAATATGAGATCGTTCCTATGCTTCCAAAGCATCCATCAAGTCATGTAAAAAATTACTTCAAGAATCTTCTTATCTTTAACCATTTCACTTAAATCTATCCACGCCTATTTTCTATAGCTTTTCATAAACTTAAAGCTAGCTCACATCCTCCAAACAAATGATCCCAAGATTCCACCCCTTTTTCACAACAAACACATAGCAAAGAAGGATCAATTCCTCTTTTGTCAAGGTTGACCTGTGTCGGAAGACGGTCTAAAGTTAGACACCAATACATAATGCCAATGTGGGGCTAGCCCACTTGGTAGAGGTTTTGCCTCTTAGAAGGAAATTGTTGGGTTCAAACTCAGGCAATGGTGTAACATATAGTAATTTAAGAGTAAGATAGGTTTGTCATTCAAAAAAAAAACCCCAATGTTAATTATTCTAGGCAGGAACTTATTCCATCTTGTACGGCCATTACCATACAATAAAAATAAACGATCAATATAATTTCGAACACCCTTAACAGTGAAGCCTTCTCACTCATTAAAGCCTCAAATCCAACCATATGGAGAATTTAACCAAACTTTCATGTCAAGCATATGATTAAAAACAAAAAAGGTTACACAATTCAATACCTTCCAAATTCAATGTTGTTTATGAGTTTATACAAATTCTTTATCCCCTTTTCATTTGATTTGAAGAATACCATTGATCTTTAGCCTAAATTCTTGAGGTGAGGTAGTTTAATATCTCATTAAAATATAAGGAAATGTATTGAGTTTAAGTCTCACGTGTGACAAAAAAGAGTAAATTACACTTTTCGTCCTTTAATGTTGTAGCAAATTTCAGGTTTCGTCCTTAAACTAAGGAAATTATAGTAAACGTCCTTTACGTTTAAAAAATCTTGTATGTTTCGTCCTTTCCTCTAAACGACGTTAATTTTGTCTGTTAAGTCAGATGATTTGCTTTGCATGTGAGGATAATTTGGTCTTTTTACCCCTATTAAAAAAATTAAATATTAATTAAATTATTAGACCAATCATACCCCACCCCACCCCACCTCACCCTCAACTCTCTCTAATCCTTCTCTCTCTAAACAAAACAACACTCACTATTTCATCATCCCATCTCTATCATTCCTCTATCTTCTTTATCTGATACCCACCACTGCCCATCATCTCCGGCGACCGATTCAACCACCACCATCGATCCATCTACCACAAAAGTAGATCCATGGCGGTACAAAACCTAAAACGTTAGTGTTTTTTAAGGTTTAAGAGACATGAGGCTGTTTAGATCAAGAAGATGGGGGGTTTTAAGTTTTCTCCACAAACTTCAGGTTCAAAACGCTTTAAAATTATTTGTTTAGTGGTTAAAATTGTTGATTTCAAATTTTTTTTACAAAATTCATTCACCCAATAACTCCTTAACTTCATCCCTGATTTTAGTTCTAATGTTTTTCACAAAACAACATATGCAAATATGATGGATCTAGTAGGTTTACTAATGGATCTAGTGAGTTAATTGATGGTGGTTTGGTGTGTGTATTTGGCAATGGATCTGCGTAGAGAGAGAGAGAGAGAGAGAGAGAGAGAGAGAGAGTGAGTGAGTGAGTGAGTGAGAGAGAGAAAGTTGAGGGTGGTGTGGTGTGTGGATTTCTGAATCAATGGTGATAGATCTGTGAAGAAGGGGTAGGGACGATGTGGCGGTGGTGCCCGTGGTGGTGCAGCGACGGTAGTATGGCTGAAGAAGAAAGGTAATGGATTTTCTTATGGATGATGGTGGATGACAATGGTGGTTCTGAATGATGAGGGTGTATGATAATGGTCATTGTTAATGATGATGAAGATGGAAGATGATGATAGTGATACGAGAGGATGGTTGTATATTTAGGTTTATTTTGAATGTTTTAATATTTAAGAAGGTATAATGACCAATTTACCCTCACATGCAAAGCACGTGATCTGACTTAACGAACAAAATTAACGTCCGTTGGAGGAAATAACGAAATGTGCAAACTTTTTTAAATGTAAAGGATGTTTATAGTAATTACTTTAGTTTAAGCACGAAACCTGAAATTTACTACAATACTAAAGGATGAAAAGTGTAATTTACTCAAAAAAAGGTTGTAGGTTGTGTCAGTGGATTTTCTCACATAAGATAGGTTTCCTACTGAAGGTGGTTTCGGGTTCGGCACTGATATGGACGAAATGATGAACAAGCTTCCCTTCGGGACGTGTTATCCTAGTCGTTAAGGTTTCGTACTTAAGTAATGAAGATAATTAAATGAGTGTTAGCGATTCTAACTTGTCATAAAAAAATTGATTGGAAGTGTAATCAAGGATATTGTGTTGTATAGTCATTCTGTGTGACGAGGGTCAAGGGTCGACCGAACTTGCCTAAGCTTTTGAAACATCTTTAACATTCTTTCTTTAAAGTTTAATATCGTCTTCGTTCGTGCAGTGCACTTGTCACCTAAGACGACTTATGCTAGGTTAGTTTTTTTTCCTCTAAATTTGGTTTCGTTACCGGAATTAGTTAATTTGCAAGTATTTAAATAATGTATATTAATTTACGGCTACATTCATGAATCTATGTTAAAGGACTAATGAGATGAGTTTTGCAACCTTAACATAAGTCTTAAATCTAAATTTTTCTTTGTCTTAAAAATATTTCTGAGTTGGGTCGCTCTAGTGGAAGGAGAAAAGAAAAGGTGTCAACAAACCGAAAGATTCTACTAAATACTAACAGACATAACATAAACTACAGATCACCTTAGAGCATTCAGACTAGGTTCTTCTTTTCCATCCGTATAATCTACCTAAAAGTTATTATCCTCTAAATTTATATCTCATTTTATAAATAAATGTAAAAAAAAACTACAACTCGTCCCTTATATCTATTCTTTTTCAATTAAATAATACATTATTATTCAATTATTATATTTTTTTTTATTTTCTTCCCTCATAAACACTCACAAATAATATTAAAAATATATATATTTGGATGAATTGTGATCCCCTAAATATGCGGGAGTGTTGTGGCTTCCCTTAAAAATTTAAGGGATGAAGATTTTTGATGTAGGACTATAGAAGTCAAATAACACATATTTTCATATTTCCTTTTAAAATTTAAAGATGGGTATGAGAATAATATTGTGAATGCTTCTATAGAATAATAATCAAGTTTTTAATATTTTTACAATTAATACCATTAAACCTTTTTTTTCGATTAGATCACTTAACTTTCGATGAATGTTATAATTAATCTTGTGTTTTCTTACCTATAATTTTCTTCTTTCTTATATACCCACGCGGCTTCCTTTTCTTCATTTTCTAAATGCTAGTGTAGACCAATAACTTGGGTTTTATTAAGAAAAAAGTTTTGATTCAAAATAATATATTTTTATTTCAAAATAATTGTGTTTTATAATTTTTTATAAATTTTAAAAAGAGTTAAAATTAAGTAGGCAAAATCTATACTTATTAATAAAACAATAACTTTAGTGCCACGTGGCATTCTCTTAAGGCTCTATTTTTTTTAATTTCTGCCTAAATATGCATCTGTTCTCAATGTTAGTTTAGATTCATTTAGAGACATTTAAGAAAATTTTAAAAATTTAACCCTAAATTAGAGTGTATCTTTTTTTAAAAATAAAATCAAACCAGATAATTCTTCTTTCTTCAAATAATTCATCTACAAAAACTGCATATCATTTTTAAATCCATAAAATGCTCGGTTTATATTCGAATCGTGACAAAAATTACCGGATTTCTTCATTGATTCCTCTTCAATTCGAAAGAATTTATTGGTATCTTTCTTTAGAAATGAAATCATACCCGATTTTGTAACACACAAATTGAATAAATAAAATATCAAATACCTTGTATAAAATTTTAGAAAATATAAAACAATATTTTCATATAAAATATATTTAAATTAAATATATAAATATTTCAAGTAAAACAACAATAATATCTTTTTAAACTTTCGTTGTTGAAATTGTTAATTATTAAATAACATAAAACTAAAAATAAAATCAAATGTGTTATATATTAAATAAGACATAACAACTTTTGATTATAAGGTCACAAGTGAGCAAAAACATCCTTGTAAACTATATTTGTAGTAACATTAGTAGGTTTACACTCATTATCTAAAGCTAAAAGATTCAATTCATCTTTACTCTTAACTTGTGACAAGATGCTATAAAGCTAATCATGGTAAAAATAGACTCTTACAAATATAAGCCGACACTTAACAAAGATTGACCTTGACTTTTGTTTATTGTCATAGCGAAATATACAGTAAAAAAAACTGTCTTCTTTTAGACTTAAAAAAAAATACTTTTGACGGGTCAAATCGTGAGCTAGATATTGAGTGGGTATAAGGATATTAGTCTGAAAAATTAAGATTTAAATAACATACACTAAAAAGTTATGTGTAATAATTAGATCAATTACGAAGTATTTTAACCCTGTAATCAAATATAAAGATATAGTATTGGATCGGGTTGGATCGGGCTATAAATGTTCATAATATCTCTGATTAGTTGTTGATTATTATTTAGTTAATACTAACTTTAGTAAACTCGTGTATTATACGGGTTGAAAAAATAAAAAATTAAATATAATAAAATTTTATGAAGTATAAAATGATAATCTAAAATAAGATATGATTAAAATTATATATGAGTAATAACTATAAGTAATAAAATAATGATATCAATTTTTAAACTTTTGTTTTAAACTTTCTTTCCAAAAAAATCTAAACATTTTTTTCAAAACAAACCGTATTAAAAATGTTATTTTTTAATTTTTTTTATTATAACTCCTAATTTTAATTATTTTTAGTTTATAAAAAACTTACTTTTTAAAATACCAATTTTAAAATATTTTAAATTTTAAAAAAAGTTAGATATTTTAGAAAATTTTTTGAACCGTATAAAAAATTATTTTCTAAAAATAGCATTCATAAAAAAACATATTTCTTAATTTATTAAAAAAATTATTCCAAAAAAGAATTAAAATTATTTAATATTTATTAATTTAGGTAATTATTTAAAAAGAGAGAAAAGAGGGAAAATAAACTTAGGGGGCCTAGAAATATGTCAAGTGTCCCCCTAAGTTACTATTTTAGTATATATATATATATATATATATATATATATATATATCATTAAGTACAACTATCTATACAATTCACACAACCTTTTAATGTGGTGTGTATGAAATGTTATGCAGATTAACTAAAGAGTCAAATTTTGATGCTCTTTTTAACTCATTGTTTGTATCTGTATACTATGATGTAACATTTAATTTAAATTATTATGGTTTTTTGTTGTGTTTGTATCATTTTACCTTACTATGAACATCAATAAAATACCTTATTTGACTTTCCACTTACTCATATACAACAGGTTGTTTTAGATGCTTACTTTATCTGAGTAGTATTGTAATTGTTTAGTTATGTGCAATTATCAAGTTATCATTCCTTTCGCTATATATTACTTTAGATGATTTAATTATATGCAAACTATTGTTTTAGATGCTTACTTTATCTGAGTTGTATTTTAATTGTTTAATGATATACAACTTTTATTGCTACTTTGTTGTTTGATATTCTACCTGCAAGTTGAAAAAAATCATAACATATATACATATAAGTTCAAACTTATTATGTACCTGCGAAGATTGTTTGATGCGTACTGCAACTTGCAACATGTTTATGTACCAGCAAGCATTGTATATCAATTTAGATCTTTAGTTACTTTGTTGTTTAATTGAATTAATACATTTAAATCCATCTGCTAATAATATTTTCATAAAAGTCTATATACAAAGTATTATCAACAACATTATAACTTACGAATTTTTTTAAACAACAATAATATTTTTGGATTGAACCCGTGTGTTACACGGGTCTTTAGCCTAGTGAATATATATGTAAAGAGCTACTACTTTAAGTTCAACCTTTTTAAAAGGTAAGTTCTTTGATTGTCATTTGTAAAATATTAAGAGTCTAAACTCAACTTTTATCATTAGTTTGTTAAATTTTTCATGCTATGTAGAGTTATTTATGCAATTTTAAGAAAATAATAACAAAAGAAAAACCATTTATGGGTTTCACAAACTAGCCACTATTACAAATAGAAGGCAACAATACACAAATAGAAGGCAACAATGGGTTTCTCCACTTCAAACAACCTGGTTGATTAAAGAAAATACGACTGCGATGGATTCCTAAATCGCTAGATCTGAAATTATGACCGTCACCTAAATCTTTTTTAGCTAATTTTTTATAGGATCAGAGAAATTATAGATTGTTTTAGCTAATTCCTAATCCCGGGATCTAAACTTGGTTTGATCAGAGATATCATAGATTTTTTTTCAAACAAAAAAAATAAGGTATTTTTAAACTATTCACACTTCTCATGTTATTGTTAATAAATAAAAATAAATTCAGACATTTGTCATCATTCTAGACAATCTAATTATTTGTTTTCTCACCTCTTTCTCCTCTTAGTTATAAATATCATAATAGCTATTTATTAATTAATAATTATCCATAATTAAAAGTTTAAATATGTTAACTTCAAACATTCAAATATGTGTAATGCATAATATATGCTTTTATTCAACCTGTATAATGCATAATATTTAATACGTAACTTTTTATATTATTAACCTTGTAACAGTAAATTTATTTAATCTGTGTATTACACGTGATTGTAACCTAGTATTAAAAATAAGAAAAGAAAAGGAAATGCCATGTAGGATGGTCAATTGTTATTATAGGACAAAAAAACAAAGGATAGAACATCCATCAAAAGTTAAATGACATTAGTCTTGGTGTTATGAGATAGAGCCTCGTGTCAAGTTATCCTGTAATATTATGAAATGTTATGATAACTGGCATTCGATAGAGCCCCTGATCAACTAGTTTAACCCTGTTGTAAATCAAGCAATTAGGGGCTTTAACGAATTTCTTAATTTATTTAATTTTTTTTAATGTAAAACAATAATATAAAATTAAACATTATAATCAAATAAAATTCATTAAAAACATAAAAACAATAAAAAACACATTACTTATTTTTAAAAAAACAATACAAATACTAGTTGATGATTGGTTAATATGCATGCACTTAGTATAGTTAATATTGCATTTTTAATATATTTTATATGTCGAATAATATTACTTTGTTGAGTGTTTGAAATGTAGGTCAAATGAAGCTTAACGGACATTATTTGAGTAGGATACAAAGGATACGAAGACTACGGGTTGAAAGGTGCTGAAAAGAAAGAAAATTGTGCAAGTTGCAGGGAGGCCGTAACTTACGGCCCTGTATCAACATCGTCTGTGAACTCCGTAAGACAGAAGGTTTGGCCGTCTAGTTGAAGGTAGGCCGTAACCTACGGCCTATAGGCCGTAAGTTACGGTCTAGGGCGATATTTTGAGGGTTATTTCAAATTTCAAAACCTATTTAAACCCTAACATTAGGGTTTCGAGAAGAGACTGACCCCCAACCCCAAGAACGAATCTTGGAGCATTTTTGAGTCATTAAAACCCTCTCTAATCATCAAGTGATTGAGGATTCGTATGCAAAAAGACAAGATTGAAGCGATTATGATGAAGATGCAAGGCTAAACCACCCGTGATCATCCCTGGGTGGACGGTTTGTGATTGGATTATACATGCGTATGTGTTACCTAGTCAAGACATAAACTTTGATTGTTTAACAACTTTTATTCGTTTATGTGTTTTGAACTATGTGTTGATTAAAGATTCGTGTTAGTTGATTTGATTATTACTTATCAAGTTATCAGTTTTACATTGTTAACCATTGAGTAGTAATTAGGTTATCTTCATTAATTGGTGATTGCAAATAAAGTTTCTAGATTGTGGCATTAGTTAGTTTACTAGTTAATTTACATAATCGGATATCAAGTTCGCAATTACTTTTCAACATACGTGATAAGCAAGTTATGTCTATGTAACTTCAAGATTGGGTAAAACATTAGCCATATATTCATTTACATTCCTGAAACCCGGGTGTGATCCCTTTTCATCACAATAGTTTTCAACCAAGTCCAAGTTTCGTCTTGCTTCATAAAGTAATCTTTTTTAGTTAATCTCATCCACATCCATTTACAGTCAAGAGACAATATCCATCAAAAGTTAAATGACATTAGTCTTGGTGTTATGAGACAGAGCCTCGTGTCAAGTTATCCTGTAATATTATGAAATGTTATGATAACTGGCATTCGATAGAGCCCCTGATCAACTAGTCTAACCCTGTTGTAAATCAAGCAATTAGGGGCTTTAACGAATTTCTTAATTTATTTAATTTTTTAATGTAAAACAATAATATAAAATTAAACATTATAATCAAATAAAATTCATTAAAAACATAAAAACAATAAAAAACACATTACTTATTTTTAAAAAAACAATACAAATACTAGTCTAATACGAGATAATCGGGTCATCTGGCCCACAAATGTTCGACCAATTCACGTTGAAGGTTTTCATGTATCTGACGGTTCTTGATTGATGTTATGTTTTCGAGTTTTTGTTAATCAGTGATTGTCGATTGTAGTGGGGGAATGTCTTCTTGGTAGTTTTAATAAATAGCTTTACTTTTGTCTTCTAAAATCATGTTATGTGAATATAGGTAAAAATTGAAGATGGGTATATATTGGTAAAAAGAAAATATTAATTTTTTTTATTTGAAGGAGCCTTAACGGCTTTTTTTTAAACCCTCACTTTTTTTACATTCAACTCAGCTGCGAGCCTACCCACGCCCCCCCCCCTAATCGCGCCCCTAGTCACGTCGACCTGTTGTGGTGCGCGCGATCAAGGTGGCATCTAGTGACATAGAGCCCCTGATAGAGCCTATTCACAACACATAGCCTATCTATAACAAAAAAATAGTAAGCTTTATTTTTTCTTCTTATGGTTTGGTCTAAATAACGATTTACATCAAGAGGTTTCAAAATCATAATTTTACTCCCTTTGATTTTCAATTTGTCTCAATTAACGCCAACCAACTAACACCGTTAAAAATTTATGTTAAAAACAAGGGCATTTAGGTCATTTTATATAAAAAGGACTACTAGTGCAATTTATTCTATTTGGAGGGACTATATTTAATAAATTATTTAATTTATTCTTTCAAATAATTAAAACCCACCAATCCATCCCCCTTCCCCTTCAGCATCGACAACTCGTACCACCGCCACACCCGCCATCCACCACTGCCGGCCATCCACCACTGCCGGCCATCCACCACCCCAGTCCTCTCCTACCTGCCTGTTGACTTCAACTCTAACTCACCCCTTAAATCAAATCTCATAATCAACATCAATCATCATCGTCATCCAAACTACAAAACCCTAGATCTGGGGTTGCCGGAGGTGTTGCAACTATGATGGCGACGAGGTAAGGTGGTTAGGGTTCTTTGAGGGATAAAGGCTCGAAACCTTGCAGGGCCACCCTTTTAGGTGGACGGATTTATAGCAAACGGAAGACCCCCACTGCACCACCACCATCGATTGAAGCTTAAACTGACAGAATACTAAGCGGTGGTGGCGGCAGCCTGTGGTGCGAAAGTTGAAAACGGTTAGGGTGGGGGCTAGGTTTTTTACTAATTAGGGCCTGACAGGTACGGTGGTGGTGTAGGTGGTGATGGCCGATGGTAATTTTAGAGATGACGACGACGATGATGGTAGTGGTGGTGAAGGTGGCGGATAGACGGTGGTCGGGGTTTTGTCGGAGGTGCACGTAGGCAGTGGCGCAGGGGTGATGTTGGAGGTGATAATGGTAGTGGTAATGCTCTAGAGTGGTAGTGGTGGGGATGGTGGTGACCGATGGTGATGGTTTTGTTAGCAATGGTTATGATTTTGGGTGGCAATGGTGGGTCGACGTGGTAGTGGTGGTGGTGTTAGAGGCGAGGGTTTGTGGCCGCAATGGCGGCAGTAGTGGTGTTGGCAGTTGGGGTTGGTGGTGCCAGTGGATGTCATTTTACAAAGTATGAATAAATTACACTTTTAGATCTTATTAGTAAAATGACAAAAATACCCTTATAGTTAACAGAAAAAATTAACGGTGTTAGTGGGTTGGAGTTAAATTGAGACGAATTGCAAACCACTAGGAGTAAAATCGCAATTTTAAAACCTTTGAAAGAAAACCGTTATTTTGACCAAACCACATGCAGCAAAAAGTGAAGTTTACTTAAAAAAATTTAAGTGACTTACAATGTTATTATTCTAATACACCTTAATAAAGTTATCACAAAAATTACTCATTGAAACTTTTAGCTATTGATTTTTCTTTTGATGTTGTATTAGGATATTAATCTAAAAATTAACTTTTTTTTAAGTAGATGTAATAAATTCACTAAAAACTGGATTGAGTGGTTAGATTTTTTTATTTTTATTCTTTTTTTGCCATTGTCTAATGTCTTGCTAGCTTTGTGCTTTTTTATTT
The DNA here is from genome assembly GCA_025506505.1 of Flaveria sonorensis. NCBI lineage: Eukaryota > Viridiplantae > Streptophyta > Magnoliopsida > Asterales > Asteraceae > Flaveria > Flaveria sonorensis. Next base: position 5,477,853 of record CM046436.1, read on the forward strand.
ATAAAATCCATCGTCGTTCAAATCTAATAAAAAATCTCGTTTCATTGACTTCACCTAGAATTGATCCCAAATTCATAATGGATGACAATGGCTAATGTCCACATCTTTTTCTTTTTCTTTTAAATTTTGGCTCAATTGGATAAATTTCGGTAGATAAAGGGATAACACATCTATAGTTGAAAGAAATGGTCAGCGGCCATTTCCAAATACAATTGTATTATATATCGATAGCAATTTAACGCAAAATAAGTTTTAGTTTACGAGAATCATATATAACATTTGTAATTTTGTTTTATCGTAATACATAAGAAGGTTTTGTACAAATATTATACAATTTGTATGGTTAAGTTTTCAACTTAAACTGGTTATGTATTAATGTTTGTTAATTCGATAAAATAACTACAATTAACAAATGTGTTGTATGTTTTTATTTAGTGGCATATCTTCTTGAATATGTATTTAGTTTCTTGATAATCTTCATTTACAAAAACAAGAACCACCACCGAAACCAAAATAAATTCCCAATCTTAAGCAAAATAAGCATAATAAAATTGATTTACAAATTAGTCTATTCTAACGTCTCATAAATTACAAAAAATTACAGATAAGTAAAACATCAAGTAAATTTACTATTACGTGAAGTTTTCTTTTTTATATTTTAAAAACAATTTTTCATTTCTTGAATGAAGGATAGTAAACGCTTTTGAATCCCTCTATTCTAATTAAAAGGTAACTAAGATGAACATATGACAATACCACATTCATCTCCATCAAATTTTTCACGTTTCTTTCTCCTATTAAATAATCACATTAATTATTAATAATATTATTTAATTTTTTTCTAGATTAAAATAGTTTGTTAATATATTAAGAAATATAACTTTTTATTAATGTTATTACTAAAATAATAAATTTTTATAAAATAATAAAATTTTCTAAAACATCGAATTTCTTAAAAAATACAAAATATTTTAAAATTGATATATTTTAAAGTATAATTTTTATAAACAAAAAATTTATTAAAATTGAGAGTTATAAAAAGAAAGTTTTTAAATATATATTCTTTTTATGACATTTGTTTTGAAATAAAATTTTCATTCTATTTATAATAATAAAAATTTTAATCATATTTGTTTTATAATATCGTTTTATAATTAATAAAATTTTATTTTATTTAATATTTTTTATTCAACTCGTGTAACATACGAATTTACTAAAACTAGTTATCGTATAAAATGGTAATTATAATGGCTGACTTTAGTCAAAATTGACAACATACTTGAAATAAGGAAGGTAGAGGGTTTGAATTTCGCCTTTCACTTCTCACTTTTACTCGAACATGAACTATATACATAAAATCAATAATACAAGAAAATTTCTTATTTATAATGCGAAGACATCTTTATAAAATGTTTAAAAAAAGAAAATTTTTCTTATTTTGTTTATCAACTTTTTAGATGAGGATTGCTTGTTTGTGTACTTTAACGATAGAATTTACTAATCTTGCTAATTTTTCATAATTTTTTGAAATTATATAATCCACGCTCCTCTTTCTCTCTCTCACACACACATTTGGTTCTCTCAGGTCTCGTACCTTGTAAGGTTGCCATGAATTCATTTTTTGAGCCGTAGATAATTAAAGATCCACTAATTGAAGATGCTACTGTAATGCCATTATGTCTGATGTGATTAATGATGTGTTCTTTTTCCTGATTTACATGTATTTTATTTAATATTATTTTTATTTTTCTGTTATAAATATTAATATTATGATCTACATAAATTTAATACATTGTTACGACGTGTTTATTCTTTTTATATTTTATATTTATGTATTATAAATTAAGTTCTACTCAATATAATATATTCTTTAATCTTCGAGTTTTTATGTATATGGTTAGAAAGTAGATTTTTAAATAAGGATATATGAGAATGTTGTGACTTATGTACGTTAATATTAAATTTCTATATATCAAGTAGAATTTGATAAACCATTTATCAGTTTGGTGTAACTTCATATTGTGACTTAAATCATTCTAGTATTAAAATATCAATATATTACATGAATTCTTAACATATTATTTATGAACAGAAACTGAAGTTTATATTCGATCAATCTTACTAGCCTAAAAATTACATTATATTATGCCCAACTCATTTTACAATTAATTTATAATAAACTATTAGATATAAAAATAAACGAAACATATATTAAGGTGTCTATTAAATAGGAAGGAATATCTAAATAATTAGTATATTAAAAATTAGAAAATAAAAAGAAATAACTAATACCTCCCATTCAAATTCATTTAAGTAAAATCAAAAAATCATTTTAATGGATTTAGTTACGAAACTAAGTTAACTAAACAATCATAAGAACCATTATAAATACTTCTACCTAGCATATCAAATTAATCAAATACACCACAAGAAATATAAAAAATAAGAGTTAATTATAATTTTACTCCCTAATGTTTCACTAAAGTAACTATTTTCCTTCAAAATATTAAAAACACTCCAAAACTTTTATACGTTATTTTAGTTTCACTCTAAAAGTTTTATTATTTTGAATAAAATTGAAACAACTAATAAAACTTTGAAGTGAAATTAAAATAACTTATGAAACTTTTGAAGATAAATTGATTTTTTAATTTTTTTTAAAAAAATAGTTATTTTTAATAAACCTCGAGGAGTAAAATGAAACTTAACTCTAAAAATAAACTTAAAAGACCTCATTTATCTTCCTAACCTTTTTACGCAACCAATGCATATAGATAACATCCTTTCATTCCTTCTGTTTATTTACACTTCATCACTCTTGCTTATTAATTTGTGTGCTTGATACATGCTATATAATGTTGAAGTCAATTGTATTTTACAAAATTTAGAATGGTAATTATAAATTATTTTTTTAATTAGTTTAGAGTACTTATGATACACAGATTATGCGAATAGCACCTAACATTTCCTGTTTTCTAATATCATTCAATTACTCCTTTGTAAAGAACAAAATAATGAATCTGTATATTATTGTAACAGTGTGTTTACAGCCATTAATTATTTAACAAACTGTGTATACACATATACTAAATTACATGTGTCACATTTTAAATTTTACGTGTAAAGTCACGTTATTCGTTAACCAGCCGTGTATATATATGGCAATGTTTTTTCCTTTTAAACTATTGTTAAGTTATATTTGGAAAACTATATATATTTTTACGTATTCCAATACAATCTCCTTAATCATTAGTCAACTCTTATTGAAATTCGAATACATGTGACTCCCTTTGTTAATTCAATATTACAAATTTACAATTCACCACTTTGATTTAATGATTTATCCTCCTTGACGTAAAATACCAATCTACTTCATATGTTATCAGAAATACTATAAAATAATCATAAATCTTTTTATATTTGTTTATTCTTACATAAAGCTGACTTTCATGACAAGTATGTTTATAGTTTTGTGTATTACATGGTTGCTACACAAATTTCAAGAGTTGAATTTTGAGCACTCATGACAAATGCTTATAACATAGAATATGTTAGATGTAAAAAAAGTTTGCTTACTGTTTGCTCAGTGTATTGTAAGAGAGGCGTGGATAAAATTAATTTTTAAAAGTAAGGGAACTTAATATATATAAAATTTTAACTATCCAACAAAAATAAAAACTAATGACGAAAAAAAAGCCTATTAACTTTCAGCACTGCATTTGTTCTAACATGACTTCTACATATGTGTATACCACCAATCGGGTAACATGTCATATAAACATAATGACTTTAGTTTTTGCTCTCACATTTTCTAAAACTTCAAACTCTCCATCTTCTACATTTTCTCTTTCAACTTCTACCCTAATCTAATCACTCACCCACATATCCACGGTGTTGTCCTCCTAAGACAACGCCTAAATTCCAATTTTACTACCATCTTCTTTGCTTTCAGTATCGTAATACATCCTGATTTGCATTATTACTATGTGTATTATATATTTCGTCTGCATTTTTATATGTTAAATGTACTTTTTATAAGTTTTATATGTATGCTATTTACAAGTTGGAAATTTTATCTAACATACATATTATATTTATTAAGAGTTAACGTGAATTCAAACAACTAGTAAGATAAACGTTTCGTAAACTTCAAGTCATATGTTCAAATTTTTCCGTTTCTCTCTCATGTTATTTACCATATTAATTACTAATAATTTTATTTAGTCCTTTTTTAAATTTAAAAAGTATTTTAATAAACTAAGCAAGAAATCTTTTTATTAATGTCATTTTAAAGAAACAAATTTTTATAAAAAGGAATTTTTTTTAAAACATCAAACTTTTTAATACGAAATATTTAAAAATTAGTGGTTTTAAAAAGTAAACTTTAAAAATAAAAAATATTTAAAATTGGAAGCAATAGTAAGGACATTTTTGAAAATGATACTTTTTAAAACGGTTTGTTTTGAAGAAAAATGTTTAATTTATTTTTTGAAAATACAAAAAAGTTTAAAAAATTAATATTATTGTTTATCATTTATAGTGCTTACTCATATGTAATTTCAATAGTATCTTATTTTAGAATATCATTTTATAATTAATAAAATTTTATTTTTTTAATATTTTATTTATTCAACCCATGTAATACAAGGGTAGTTTAAAAAGTTAATATTATTGTTTATCATTTATAGTGTTTACTCATATGTAATTTTAATTGTATTTTAAAATATCATTTTATAATTAATAAAAATTTATTTTTTTAATATTTTATTTATTTAACCCGTGTATTTATTCAAACCGTGTAATACACAGATTTACTAAAACTAATATTAGTATATTAGATCACTAAACAATATAGTTCTTTTCAAGACGGCACGAGAATCGAGATGTTAACACGTGACATAATATGATTATTATCCTATTTTGACTAAATTTATACAATTATACTTCTAAAATATTCAACACCCCCACAACCTCAATATGTCGGTTGTCTCATTCCACCAAATAAACCTCCATTATTACCTCCAAGTCAAAAATCACACACCACCTACTTAACCTCCATCATCAATCATAATCTTCAACAATCAAATCTCTGCAAAATTGCAAAATCTCCATGAAATCATGAACAAACAAACCTCAACAAATCCCTTTATCCTCTCACTATTCCTCCTATTCAACCATTCATTCTCTTTAGATCCACACTACGAATCATGTGTCCCAAAGGATTGTGGCGATACGCGTAACATCACCTACCCATTCTTCATCAATGGTTTACAGGATCCCGAGTGTGGTTACCCTGGGTTCGAGCTCAACTGCATCAATGGCTCATCGATTATCAGGATCTCTGAAACAAATTTCACAATTAAGCAAATTGATTACGATAAACATCGTCTCCGACTGCAAAACTCCGCGATTTGGTCGAATCGGAGCGGCTATTGTCCGTCGGAGATCAGGAATTTAACGCTAGATCCTAATCGATTCACGATCGACAGCGAGAAGACGAAGAAACTGTTATCGATTTCGAGGTGTTCGCACAACGTTTCGTCGGAATTGGAGAGGTTTAGGGTTCGATCGTGTGAGAGGAGGGTGGAGTATGTTGTGGTGGAGTATGATGGGAATTTGGAAGCCCTAATTGAGGGGTGTGGTGGCGGTGGTAGGGTGGTGGAGGTGCCGGTGGAGTTGGAGGGGGAGATGCACGGAGGACGGTGGTTGACGGTGGGAATTTCACCGGCGTGGTGGAGAAGGGGTTGAGGTGCGGTGGCGTGCGGCGGAGTGCGGTGGTTGTCAGCGGAGTGGGGGGAGGTGTGGGTTTAATATGACGGTTTTTTCGTTTCGTTGCTATTGCCCCGATAGGCCTCATAGGGTGAGTTGCAAACCTGGTAAGATATTTCTGTTTTTGGTATATTACATGAATTATTATTATATGTACATTATTAGTAAAAACTTGTACTTTTTATCTAGTTGTTGTAGGTGTGGATGAAATCAATTGAAATGTCGCATTTAAGTTTATTACATATGACCAAATATAAGAGAATATCATCATTTTGACCTAGGGGTTTTATTTTTTTCATCTATAAACATTGAGGTTTAAAGCTTAATATGTGATATAAATGGACATTAAAGTCACAACATGCTAGTGACGTGATTTAAAACATACTGTCACGTGTCTTACGGGTGCACAAAAAATGTAGGTGTACTTGCGAACCGACTTTGTATGCGAGTCTTTTGTTTTTAGCTTTTTTTATAACGTTTCTAATAACTTTAATATTTGGAACATTTGAAAAACAAATGGTTGGCATTTTAAGCTGGTTTGTGTTTGTGCACTCTTTGGGAAATGTGGTGACTTGTGATGGAGCCACCTTACCAGCTTTTTATGACTTTGGCGTTCATTTGTGTCACATGGCAAGCTTTGAACGAGATAAAAAAAAAGAACAATCAATATTTATTTTACCAAATATGTTGGTCAAAATGTTAATCTTAATTTTTTTTCTATATTAAATCATGAAACATCACATTTATTTTCAGCTATCAAGACTTGTCAAATCGGTCTACATTTTCAAAAGTTTCAGGTTTGACATTAGTAACTTTTGTCGGTGCAAATTTGTCTTTAACATTTCATTAGTATTTTAACATAAACTATTCAAAGCGTATTCTTTTTCACATATTTTGTTTGAATACGACATGACTTGTTTAAATAGTTGGAACTTAATCAAGATACCTTAAAATCACTATTTTTGTTTTAATAGTTGGAAATTGACGTCACCATGTGAACATTTTGAAAACATGCTGGTTAAGAGTAGTTATAGGCTGTACATAAGGCTTCTCTCTTTGGTCCATTTTGGAGCAATAAACTTGCGGCTTGTGGTGAAAATCAAATGTTGGACTATTCTATTTTGACTTTGACTTAGTTGCATCCAAACTTAAGTTTAACTCATAGGTCACATGTTAGCAGGCCTTAGAGTTTTAGATTTCATCAAGCTTTCATTTTCTCTATATATCTAATTGCATCTCATCTTGATACACAAATAAATGTATAGCTTTTACGGTATCAGCATAAAAGCCACTTGATATCTCTTACAACAATTACCATATCGATCTCGTTGTTAGCAGGATATTGACGGGTCTTTTAGATTTACCAGTGATGGGTTCTCATGAAAAAAAAAGAAGTTATGTTGCATTTGTGTGTGCGTCTAGTGTTGGAAATGTAGGGAAATTGATGTCTAAACACACACCCCTCTACAACTAATTGAGTGTTTTTTTCTTTTGCAGAGAAACCAAACCGTAAAATGATAATCATTGCAGGTAACATTGTCATGTAAAATTGATCTCCTTAATATATTACTTTGAAGTAAATGACGCAACTTTGGCCCCAACTGGTCCATTGATCTCATTAATTTAGTTTTTATGTCGTGAACTTGTAGTTGTTGCTGGAGTTGTGCTCATCTTTGCTCTCGTGGCAACCATTTTCTTTATTCTTCTTGCCTACAAACGCAAAGCTTTGGCTTATTTATCGTCAAAGGATAAATCCTGTGAACTTGAAGATACTAGTGTCTACTTTGGTGTGTCAGTTTTCTCCTATGCCGAACTTCAAGATGCCACCCATCATTTTGATTCTTCAAAGGAAATAGGCGATGGAGGTTTCGGAACCGTTTATTATGGTAAATACTTTTCATTAAATTGAAAGATGAGAATTTGAGAAAATCCAGAGAATTTGGATTCAAACATAAGACTAGGGTTGTAAGTGAGCCGAGCCCAGGGTGAGCTTGGGTTCGGCTCATTAAAAATTTAAGCCGAATTGAGCCGGCTCGGTTATCTTAACAAGTTCAAAATGTGAGCTCGGGCTCGACTCGTTTATATATGAGCTGAGCTGAGCAAGTTCGTGAACCAATTTTTATATTTTAAAATAGATTTTATTTTGTTATCATTTACAAATATTCATATGTATAAAAACAAATCATAATATTTTTATATTGTTTATTTTAACTCATTAAAACAAAGATACGATGTTGTATTTCATGAACTATGATATTTCATATTTATAACTTTGTTGTTATTATTAGAAAATATCAAATTGATATATTTCTATGATTTATTTAAATAATATGACATAAATTTTGTTTATAATTCATAAAAATTATAATTTTAACATTTAATTTAAAAGAGCCAACGAGTCAAGCTGACCTAGGCTCAGGCTCGGCTCGTTTATAAACTGAGCCGGTTTCAGGCGAACTATTTTCGAACAAGTTTCAAGTGAGTTACAAGCCGCGAGACTTTTAAACAACTCTACAAAATATCACTCAAGCGTTTAAACTGCACCCTCAAAACTTTCCCAATCCGGCCCTAACTAAAGTCGGATTTACTATTTTTCTTACTAGGTAAACTTCGTGATGGCCGGGAAGTTGCGGTGAAACGACTATACGAGCACAGTTACAAACGAGTCCAACAGTTCATGAACGAGGTTGAAATCCTTACTCGTTTACGACACAAAAACCTCGTATCACTCTACGGTTGCACTTCTCGCCGGAGCCGTGAACTCCTTCTGGTATACGAGTACATCCCTAATGGCACGGTGGCTGACCACCTACATGGTGACCGTGCAAAACAGAGCCCGCTGACGTGGCAAACCCGTATGAAAATAGCCATTGAAACCGCCAGCGCGCTGTATACCTTCACGCCTGTGAAATCATTCACCGAGATGTGAAAACAAACAATTCTTCTTGATAACAACTTTTGTGTCAAAGTAGCGGATTTCGGGCTATCAAGGTTGTTACCAAATGATGTTACACATGTCTCAACCGCGCCTCAAGGGACCCCGGGTTATGTGGACCCCGAATATCACCAATGCTATCAGCTAACATATAAAAGTGATGTTTACAGCTTTGGAGTTGTTTTAATAGAGTTGATCTCATCAATGCCTGCTTTTGACATCAGCAGGTCTAGAGACGAGATCAACCTAGCTAACATGGCAATAGACCGGATCCAAAGATGTGCTCTCAACGAGCTAGTCGACCAGTTTCTAGGATCCGACCCGGAAACCGAGAAGATGATGGCGTCGGTGGCGGAATTAGCGTTTCGGTGTTTGCAGTTTGATTTGGAAATGAGGCCTACGATGAATGAGGTGTGGGAGGTTTTGAAGGGGATTCAAGTGGAGGAAAGTGGTGGTGATATTGAAGAGTTGACCGTTGCAAAGTCAGCAATGCCGCCATCATTGTCGGAAAACGAAGGCGTGGGGCTGATAATCACAGCGTCACCGATCTCTGTCACCACAAAATGGCATAGCACAAGTAGTGGATCAACCACAACAAACACCAGTGTGTAACTTAAGGACCATATGCACAATTGCACATGTACAAGTGTAGTATTACATTTTATATAAATATTTTGTAGCGATGGAAGTTCACAAACGAAACGTATGTTACATGGAACTTAAGTATATATGTAGAACAGGATCAAGATTCCAACAATGGTATAAAGTTTAATTACATGTATCAATCAGTTAGTTATTTTTAAATTTACTTTACAGTTTAGCAAAATTATTATTCAATTATCACTAGTTGAAAAACCAAATACCTGAAAATTACTGACGGAGCAATTTGTTTCGTGGAGGATTGGTTAATGGAAAATTATCCTTGAACTAAAACCGAATGGCTCGGTTAAAGTCTTGGCCAAACAAAAACCGTCACTTAGAGTTGGTTGGGGTTAAAACTGTTAGGTTGGGGATAGTTATCAGTTATTTATTGGTTATGGGCAAACTATGTTCGCCTCTTTCCGATATACCCCTCTGGGCTCTACCTAAATACACCTTAGGTTCGGACTGGTGGAGAAGGATGTATGAGCTTCACTCCAAGGAATTGCTAGCCTAGTGCACCAATGTTTCACACTTGAGTACTGATAATAATCGGATGGGTCAATAGTCCGTTAATGATCCAAACAACAGTTTAAATTAAAAAAAAAAAAACCCCTGTAACGTGAAAGTACTTGTAATGACAGTTTCAAATTATAAAAGTCGAGTTCAAGCCCACTAAATACTAAAGACCACTAGACCGGATCTATTCTAACCATGGGCCTTTACGGGTTACAATAAGGTTTATCGTTTCGTCTTCACCCAAGTACCTAAACCTTTGAAACTTGAATTGCATTTGGGTTATCTAAATATTTTGCAAAAAGCATCATATTAAGGACACGTTAGGTTTTAATTATGTTATTTGACTATAAACTATAGCTCCCAATTCTTTACTATAACATTTCTTTTGATAATAAAAAGAACTAGAATAAAATATATAAAAAAATATAATCCATCCAACTTTTACAAAATTTAAATTTTCTTTTAAATCAATTGACAATTAAAGTAGTACAATTGCATAAATGTTTATAAGTTGACTCAAGATCCTTCATGTTTTGACGTCTGACTTTTGGTTTACGCTAAACAACCCTCCTTTTAAATTCATGCCTTTGTTTGATCCACCTTTTTTAACGGTGGTGATCAAAACGAGTATGTAACCCAACTTTAATAGGATTCCAATGATAACTAGCATAATTAATTTTGTGATAAAAATCAATTGAACAAAAGACCACGTCAATGTTATGCTATGTCATAGCTCTGATAGATGTTGACATGTTGTATCAAATCCTTTCAAGCCTAGAGTTGTTTTCTAACAAATCAATATCACTTGAACATATATCATTTTATTTAATCCATTTGACATTTGTGGGGTCAAATTTGATTGATGCAATGATGCATACAAAACAAGGCAAAGTGTTGTTGATTTGTCTTAAGAGAAATATACGTAACTAGCTTTAATTACTCATGTATTATACGAAAATAAAAAAGTGAATTATTAAATAACATAAAACATAAATAAAATCAAATGTGTTATATATTAAATAAGACATAACAATTTTCGATTATAAGGTCACAAATGAACCTAAACATCCTTGTAAACTACATTTGTAGTAACATTAGTAGGTTTGTCCTCATTATCTAAAGCTAAGAGTTTCAATCCATGTTTACTATTAACTTGTGACAAGACGACTTAAAGCTGACCATGCGTAAATGTCACACCCTCAAAATCCGCGAGCGGGGTTTTACCGCGAGGCGCGTGACATACCAGGATCTCAGTCATTAGTTACCAAGAACGACTCTATATGATTAAAACAAAACCAGAGTTAACGTTTAAAATACTGCGGAAGCGTTTTTAAAACTAGAAAACTCAAAACAAGTAGTATGTAAAGAGAATGCGCAAAACATACGCGCCCCAAACACAAATGTTTAATAGGAAAATAAACCCAAATGTGTAAACAAACAATGTAGACAACTCAACGATGCTGGTGTGCGTGCTCCTAGGCAACTGGCAACCTTAACCTGAGAATAGCATACTAAACAAGTCAACACATGGTTGGTGAGTTCAAGAGTTTGCGTTAAAATATAAACCAATCAACAGTTTCCAGAGCATAAGTAGTGTATTGCAATAGATAGCTAGTCTATTAACATAAAAATATTAATCATAGTGATTTCGCGATCGAAGCTGACTGTGTTACGTTTGTTGCCTCCCGTCACGACTTACCAGGTCGTGACGAATATGTGTTAGGACAAAATTGCACCCGTTTGACCTCGAGTCGCACAGGTGGGGCTCGTCAGACCCAGTAGTACTACCCAAGATTTCCCCGCTATTCAATATTAACAATCCGAAAGTGTGAGGACTTTCCATGGTAAACAGCACTATATCAATATTATACACACTCATATATAAAAGCGTTTGTGATCAACAGTATGCTATCTCCCCCAAAAGAGATTATGTAAAATGAGTGGGGCAAGAACTCACCTGGTATGCGCAAAGAATTACTAAAGAGAACTGGTGAAGGTGCAAAGACAACCTTCAAAGGTCACCTAGAATACAAGAGTACATAAGTACGTGTACACAGAATCAACATGAAACCCTAAGTGCTCTACAAACCAAGAACTCAAGGTTTAAGAAAGACAAGACACATTTGACCCCGTTGACCCGTTTGACCCGTTGGTGACATTATAGGTGATAATTCGTTAATACTAACACAACAGTATGTCATACATGATCAACATACAACTTGATTACATATAGCACATCATTAAGCACATGTACTACCTAGATCATCATACAACCAATTGTCATACAAGTCATGCGAATCACAACAGGCCAAAACAGGTAACAAACCAAATCAACATTCATATAACCTAAACAACACATTTAATCACCTTAGAAACCATCCATGAACACACTAGCATGATCCTAATATCCCAAACATGCTCAAATCATCCAATTCAAGGATTTGCACAATTAAAGTTTCCCTTTTGGGAAAGTTCATCCCAAATTCATCAAACTCACACTACATTCATGAATTCATCAATTATATACCAATTCAAGTCCATGACAACATTTAAACATGATCAACAACACTTAATCATCATGATTCATCAACATTCAACACCAAAAGTTACTATTTTTAGCAATGTATGAACTATAACACATCTTCTTGATTTTCAATTGTTCATAACATCAACTTAGCATCTAATCATCATCACAAACACATCCATAACAATCATACATCATCCAATCATCAATTCATGCAAAATAAAGTTACTATTATTAGTAACCTATGAACCATAAATCAAAATCGAAGCTTTCTTGCAAATCGACGTTAACCAATATGCATACAACCTAACTAGCATCATTACAACATCAAACAACCAACATTCAACATCCAATTTGATCCAAAAATCGCCTCACCCTCTCGGCCAAAATGATCATGTGAACAAACAACCAAAATCCAAACTTTCTTGCATAATCAACGTTAACTAGCATATATACAATCCAACTAACATATTAACATCACCAAACAAACAAGAATCGACCTTCAATTGCAGGTTTCGAACTAGGGTTCGGCCAAGACTAAAAATCCATGAAAACCACAAAGAAACTAACCTTTATCACGTAATGGATGAGAATTGAAGCCTCTAACGTGTTGTAGTTCTTGGAATCGACCAAAACCGAAGCACAATTGCTTGTTCTAGGTTGAATTCGCAGGTGTGTGTGTGTGGAGGTGATGATCGCGGCCGAGAATGGTGTGGGGGGCTAGGGTTGGGTTTTTTTTTATTTAATTACTCATAATTACCCTTTTAACCCTTATAATTTGTAATTTTATAAAATTAAGCTTTTAACACCCTTTAAGATGTTTTTAACCAAAATAATAAACACATGAACTAGTAATAACAATTATATGCTTTATCTTTACTAGTCACACAATCCACGAATTAAATACACACGTTTCCACGTTACGCGATAAAATTCACAATAAACATTTAAATCACATAATCACAACTAATAATCAACATAGAAATTATTGTTTAACATTATTAATTATTATTAGTCACCAACGTTCAACGACAACTAGTGTGTGCTCCCGACACGTGTATGCAAGACTTAACGGAACAAACGGAGTTTGGTAACGGAAAATTACCGGATGTCACATTATCCCCATGTTGAAAGAATTTTCGTCCCGAAAATTGCGTTACATGGTGAGTGTTCCATCACTGGTCTACTGCATTGGCACAAGGAAATCGAAATCGTGTGAGTTTTGGATGAGTTGTCACATCATCCCCATGTTGAAAGAAATTTCGTCCCGAAATTTAATCAATACCTTCGCCGGCTGGCATCGTCCTTTCAATAGCTGAGGATACTTAAGCTTCATTTGGTCTTCACGTTCCCACGTGAATTCTGGTCCACGTCTCGAGTTCCAACGAACTTTGACGATGGGTATCTTGCTTTGCTTAAGCGTTTTCACCTCACGATCCATCACTTCGACAGGTTCCTCAATGAAACGTAATTGTTCATCTACTTGAACTTCTTCCAGTGGTACGACCATCGTTTCATCCGTTAAACATTTCTTTAGGTTTGAAACATGGAATACATCATGGATTCCACTCAATGAATCAGGTAAGGCTAGTCGATAAGCCACTGGCCAATTCTTTCCACTATCTCAAATGGTCCAACGTATCTCGGATTTAGCTTTCCTCGCTTACCAAACCGAACTACGCCTTTCCACGGTGAGACTTTTAATAAACTTTGTCACCTATCTGAAATTCCAAAGGTTTTCGTCGTTTGTCAGCATAGCTTTTCTGTCTGTCTCGCGCTGCGGCCATGCGGTTTCTTATCTGAACAATCTTCTCAGTTGTCTCGTGTACTAACTCGGGACCCGTTAATTGACTATCACCAATTTCAGCCCAGCAAACTGGCGATCTACACTTTCTCCCATATAAAGCTTCAAAAGGTGCTGCCTTTATACTAGTGTGATAACTGTTGTTGTAAGAAAATTCCACCAATGGTAGGTGAACTTCCCAGTTATTCCCGAAGTCAATCACACAAGCACGTAACATGTCCTCCAAAGTCTGTATAGTACGCTCGCTTTGACCATCAGTCTGTGGATGATAAGCAGTACTCATATCCAATCGCGTACCTAAAGCTTTCTGCAACGACTGCCAGAAGTGTGATGTGAAACGAGAATCGCGATCAGAAATAATTGAGATTGGTACTCCATGCCTCGAAACGATCTCCTTCAGATAAAGTCGGGTTAACTTCTCCATCTTATCTGTTTCCTTTATCGCTAGGAAATGAGCAGATTTTGTTAATCGATCCACGATAACCCATATTGTATCACAACCCGTAGAAGTGCGAGGTAACTTAGTAATAAAATCCATTGATATTTGATCCCACTTCCACATAGGGATCTCGGGTTGTTGTAGTAAACCAGATGGTTTCTGATACTCCACTTTCACCTTCGAGCAGGTCAGACACTTACTCACATAAGTAGCTACATCTGCTTTCATGTTAGGCCACCAATAGTGCGCCTTCAAATCGTGGTACATCTTGTCAGATCCAGGATGTATAGAATACTTGGACTTATGAGCCTCACTCATGACCAAATCTCTCAGATTTCCATGTAGAGGTACCCATAATCTGTCCATGAAATAACGAATTCCATCCGCTTTTACTTCCAATTGCTTTTCCATTCCTCGCAACCCTTCTAAACTCATATTTTCTACCTTCAGAGCTTCAGTTTGAGCATCACGGATTTGTTCAGGTAATTGCGTACTAATCGTTAGTTGCAGAGCTCGCACACGTCGAGGTTTAGCAGTCTCTTTTCTACTCAGCGCATCAGCAACTACATTTGCTTTCCCTGGGTGGTACTTAATAGCACAATCATAGTCGTTTAACAATTCCACCCAGCGTCTTTGTCTCATGTTCAACTCCTTTTGCTCAAAGATGTGCTGAAGACTCTTGTGATCGGTGTAGATGGTGCATTTGGTACCGTACAAGTAATGTCTCCAGATCTTTAAGGCAAAAACTACCGCACCCAGTTCCAAGTCATGGGTGGTATAGTTCTTCTCATGAATCTTCAATTGTCTAGAGGCGTAGCTATCACTTTATCCCGCTGCATCAGGACGCATCCAAGTCCTTGAATAGAAGCGTCGCAGTAGACTACGAAGTCATCACTACCATCCGGTAACGCTAATATTGGTGCGCTACACAATTTATGTTTCAGCAACTGAAAAGCAGATTCCTGACTCTCACCCCATTTGTACGTCGTTCCCTTGTGAGTCAAGGCTGTGAGAGGTTGTGCAATCTTAGAGAATCCTTCAATGAATCGTCGATAATATCCCGCTAATCCAAGGAATTGTCGTATCTCACTTGGTGTCTTAGGAACAGACCAATTCTTTATCGCTTCAATCTTAGCAGGATCAACATGTATTCCCTTCTCGTTGACAATATGACCCAAGAATTGTACCTCACGTATCCAGAAATCACACTTAGAAAACTTTGCATACAGTTGTTCCTCTCTAAGTAATTCCAAGATCAAACGTAAGTGCTCTCCATGTTCTTCCTCGGTCCTTGAGTATATCAGTATGTCATCAATAAAGACGATAACAAACTGATCAAGATAGGGTTTGCACACGCGATTCATGAGGTCCATGAATACTGCTGGTGCATTCGTCAACCCAAATGGCATGACCAAAAATTCATAGTGACCATATCGTGTACGGAAAGCAGTCTTCGAGATGTCCTCTTCTCGAACTCTCAGCTGATGATACCCAGACCTCAGATCAATCTTAGAGTAATAGCTTGATCCTTGCAGTTGATCAAACAAATCATCGATACGAGGTAAGGGATATCTATTCTTGATAGTAACCTTGTTCAGTTCCCTATAGTCAATGCACATTCGAAATGTACCATCCTTCTTCTTCACAAATAGAACTGGCGCTCCCCAGGGCGACGAACTCGGTCGGATGAACCCTTTATCCAACAACTCTTGTAGTTGAGCGGATAATTCCTGCAGTTCGTTCGGAGCTAACCGGTACGGTGCTCTCGCAATTGGAGCGGCTCCTGGAGTCAACTCAATCTGGAATTCAACTTGACGATGAGGTGGTAATCCAGGAAGGTCTTCCGGAAACACCTCGAGAAACTCACGAACTACGGGGATATCCTCTATCTTCTTTTCCTCAATCTGTTTATCTGTGACGAGTGCTAATATGGCCAGTCGACCCTTTCGTAACAACTTTTGTGCCTTCATAAACGAGATGATGCCTATCACCGCACCACTCCTATCACCTCTGACCGTAAGGACTTCTTCACCAAGGGAATCCGTATGATCTTCTCGTGGCATATGACTTCTGCTTGTTTATCGGAAAGCCAATCCATGCCTACTACCACATCGAAACTTCCTAGTGTAACAGGCATGAGATCTATGGTGAATGTATGACCAGCAAGCTCTATCTTGCAGTCTCTAAGAATATGCGTTACGTGAATCTGTGTGCCGTTAGCTAACTCCACGGTGTATTTAGATTCTAAGGCTGAGGGCATATCACTTAAAAGACTACAGAACCTAGTGGACACGAAACTTCTATCGGCTCCGGTATTGAATAATACAGTAGCAAAACAACCATTAACCGAAAATTTACCAGTTACTGTTGTAGGGTCGTTTAGAGCCTCACCTGAGCCAATGACGAAGGCTCTTCCTTTGGCTCCATTGTTGTTATTGCCTCCATTGTTGTTGCCATTACCATTGTTTGTTATCATTACCATTCCTCTTAAGCTGGGGACAGTTGCGTTTGTAATGGCCTTCTTTCCGCATTCAAAACAACCTTTCGGAGTTTCTTGTGATTGTTGTGGCTTCTTCATCAGTTCACCCCGACAGTCTTTGGCTGCGTGACCAATCTTCCCACAACGTTGACACTTGAAGTTATCACACCGACCCACATGGTGGTAGTTACACCGGTTGCACTTCGGCAGTCTTCCACCATACCCGCCGGGTCCTTGATTTGAGTGCGCCTGGTTGAAGCTTCGGTTGTTATCAAACTTCCGTTGCTGTTGCTGACTTTGCTGCTGTTGTTGAGGTTGAGATTGGCTACTGGATGACGATCCCTTGTTGCTTGAACCATCCCACTTGCGTTTCTGGTCGGGCACGCTTGCCACCGCACCCCGTTTAGGTAACCGACCTTGCTCAACTGCCTGGTCAGTCAGCCTGTGGGCTGTTCGGATTGCTTGTTGTATGGTAGTGGGGTTAGAAGCAGTTACCATACTTTGAATTTCAGGCACCAATCCCCGTATATAATGCTCCACCCTCTTGTGCATTTCATTCACCATCCCTGGGCATAAAGTGGCTAACTCATGAGTTCAAGTCGTGTAGGCTTCAATTTCTGAGCCTTGCATTTTGAGTTGCCAGAACTCAATCTCCAGTTTCTGCACTTCATTTCGGGGGCAGTATTCTTCCTCATCAGGGTCCACCAAAGGTGCAGGGGCTTCAGCAACCTGAAGTGCTGTTAGCTGTGCCTCTAAATCAGCAAACCTATCATCGATCACTATGTTATAGTGATCCTGTGCGTCCATGCGCCCACTAAGTGCTACCACGTTGCCTGCCAGAGTATGATGTCCACCAATGGCCATCGAAAGTCGCTCCTGAAGCGTATCTACCTGGTAACGCAGCTGACGCATCTCAGATCGTAATGCAGAGTTCTCATCAGTGAGTCCTCTAATCCGCTGTCGCTCTGTGTCCAGTGTGGCTACTAGGGCTGCAAATGCCTGCTCCAGAGGGATGCTCAAGGTAGGAAGTGTAGGCAAAGTAGAGGCGGTTGATGACCTAGTCCTAGGTCGTGTAGGTGCTACTGGTGGTACGCGTTCTCTATAAGCCATACGGTTTATGTAAGTGGGGTAGAAATCCCAGTTACGCGGAGGATCGAGCTCAGGAGGTATGAAAGGCTGATCCCAGTCTATCTCGCTAGGAGGATAAGGATGTCGTGGCCAGTTAAATCCCCTATCCGGTACGGGAGAAGTAGGAGGTGACTCAGATCGTGCAGGTCTCTTGCCTAAATTTCTGGACGACGATGCCATGCTGCGAAGTACGTGTTGCGTATGCCAATGAGTATACAGTAAGGAGAGTAAACGATAAGTAACTAACAACTGTGCGGTTATAGTCTAGTGTGTGTATGCAACCTAGTTCCCTATAACCAATGGCTCTGATACCAATCTGTCACACCCTCAAAATCCGCGAGCGGGGTTTTACCGCGAGGCGCGTGACATACCAGGATCTCAGTCATTAGTTACCAAGAACGACTCTATATGATTAAAAACAAAACCAGAGTTAACGTTTAAAATACTGCGGAAGCGTTTTTAAAACTAGAAAACTCAAAACAAGTAGTATGTAAAGAGAATGCGCAAAACATACGCGCCCCAAACACAAATGTTTAATAGGAAAATAAACCCAAATGTGTAAACAAACAATGTAGACAACTCAACGATGCTGGTGTGCGTGCTCCTAGGCAACTGGCAACCTTAACCTGAGAATAGCATACTAAACAAGTCAACACATGGTTGGTGAGTTCAAGAGTTTGCGTTAAAATATAAACCAATCAACAGTTTCCAGAGCATAAGTAGTGTATTGCAATAGATAGCTAGTCTATTAACATAAAAATATTAATCATAGTGATTTCGCGATCGAAGCTGACTGTGTTACGTTTGTTGCCTCCCGTCACGACTTACCAGGTCGTGACGAATATGTGTTAGGACAAAATTGCACCCGTTTGACCTCGAGTCGCACAGGTGGGGCTCGTCAGACCCAGTAGTACTACCCAAGATTTCCCCGCTATTCAATATTAACAATCCGAAAGTGTGAGGACTTTCCATGGTAAACAGCACTATATCAATATTATACACACTCATATATAAAAGCGTTTGTGATCAACAGTATGCTATCTCCCCCAAAAGAGATTATGTAAAATGAGTGGGGCAAGAACTCACCTGATAGCGCAAAGATAATTACTAAAGAGAACTGGTGAAGGTGCAAAGACAACCTTCAAAGGTCACCTAGAATACAAGAGTACATAAGTACGTGTACACAGAATCAACATGAAACCCTAAGTGCTCTACAAACCAAGAACTCAAGGTTTAAGAAAGACAAGACACATTTGACCCGTTGACCCGTTTGACCCGTTGGTGACATTATAGGTGATAATTCGTTAATACTAACACAACAGTATGTCATACATGATCAACATACAACTTGATTACATATAGCACATCATTAACACATGTACTACCTAGATCATCATACAACCAATTGTCATACAAGTCATGCGAATCACAACAGGCCAAAACAGGTAACAAACCAAATCAACATTCATATAACCTAAACAACACATTTAATCACCTTAGAAACCATCCATGAACACACTAGCATGATCCTAATATCCCAAACATGCTCAAATCATCCAATTCAAGGATTTGCACAATTAAAGTTTCCCTTTTGGGAAAGTTCATCCCAAATTCATCAAACTCACACTACATTCATGAATTCATCAATTATATACCAATTCAAGTCCATGATAACATTTAAACATGATCAACAACACTTAATCATCATGATTCATCAACATTCAACACCAAAAGTTACTATTTTTAGCAATGTATGAACTATAACACATCTTCTTGATTTTCAATTGTTCATAACATCAACTTAGCATCTAATCATCATCACAAACACATCCATAACAATCATACATCATCCAATCATCAATTCATGCAAAATAAAGTTACTATTATTAGTAACCTATGAACCATAAATCAAAATCGAAGCTTTCTTGCAAAATCGACGTTAACCAATATGCATACAACCTAACTAGCATCATTACAACATCAAACAACCAACATTCAACATCCAATTTGATCCAAAAATCGCCTCACCCTCTCGGCCAAATATGATCATGTGAACAAACAACCAAAATCCAAACTTTCTTGCATAATCAACGTTAACTAGCATATATACAATCCAACTAACATATTAGCATCACCAAACAAACAAGAATCGACCTTCAATTGCAGGTTTCGAACTAGGGTTCGGCCAGACTAAAAATCCATGAAAACCACAAAGAAACTAACCTTTAATCACGTAATGGATGAGAATTGAAGCCTCTAACGTGTTGTAGTTCTTGGAATCGACCAAAACCGAAGCACAATTGCTTGTTCTAGGTTGAATTCGCAGGTGTGTGTGTGTGGAGGTGATGATCGCGGCCGAGAATGGTGTGGGGGGCTAGGGTTGGGTTTTTTTTTATTTTAATTACTCATAATTACCCTTTTAACCCTTATAATTTGTAATTTTATAAAATTAAGCTTTTAACACCCTTTTAAGAGTTTTAACCAAAATAATAAACACATGAACTAGTAATAACAATTATATGCTTTATCTTTACTAGTACACAATCCACGAATTAAATACACACGTTTCCACGTTACGCGATAAAATTCACAATAAACATTTAAATCACATAATCACAACTAATAATCAACATAGAAATTATTGTTTAACATTATTAATTATTATTATGTCACCAACGTTCAACGACAACTAGTGTGTGCTCCCGACACGTGTATGCAAGAGTTAACGGAACAAACGGAGTTTGGTAACGGAAAATTACCGGATGTCACAGTAATACAGGTTATTTTAAGTACAAGCCGACATAAAAGCTGACTTCTTTTAGACTTAAAAGGATCATTTGACAGGTCAAATCGTGAGCTAGATATAAGTGAGTGTAAGGATATTAATATGCAAGAAATTAGATTTGAATAATATACAATGAAATGTGGCGTGCGATTAATGAGATCAATTTGAATTATTTTGATCATGTATCAGATATAGGAATATAGTATTGAATCGTGTTGGATCGGGCTATGGATGTTCATAATATATCTGATTAGTTGTGATTATTATTTATTTAATACTAACTTTAGTAAATCAGTGTAATTAACGGCTTGAAAAAATAAAATATTAAATATAATAAAAATTTATGAAGTATAAAATGATATTCTAAAATAACATATGATTAAAATTACGTATGAGTAATAACTATAAGTAATAAAATAATGACATCAACTTTTAAACTTTTTTTCCAAAAAAAAGTTAAACATTTTTTCAAAAACAAACCGTATTAAAAATGTAATTTTTAAAAATTCTTATTATAACTCCTAATTTAATTATTTTTAGTTTATATAAAAGTTACTTTTTAAAAACACCAATTTTAAAATATTTTATATTTTAAAAAAGTTAGATGTTTTTAGAAAAATTCTTATTTTATAAAAATTTATTTTCTAGAAAAAATTAATAAAAAGACATCTTTTTTAATTTATTAAAAAATTTAATCTAAAAATCAATTAAAATTATTTAATATTTCTTAATTTAGGTAATTATTTAATAGGGGGAGAGAGGCGGGATAAACAAACTTAGCGGGCCTAGAAATGTGCCAAGTGTCCATCTAAGTTACTCTTTTAGTATTATATATAGATAGACAACATAATGCAGCTGGGCGTGAAATATATATATATATATAGGGTCAGGATCATTGCAGAACCACTTTTTATATTCAGAACCAAGAGAGCCATTAATTAATATATAAATTACGAATCATTGATTTACATAAATGTAAGTTAAAGCAGATGATACTTAGTTTTTTTACATAGTTATTGTTCATGTCTGATATACACATATGTAAAAGATTAGGTATCTAAACTTAATTACACTTATGTAAATCAATGGTTTTGTGGTTCTGAAAATAAAAAGTGATTCTGTAATGATCATAACCCTATATATATATATATGTATATGTATATGTATATATATATATATGTATATGTATATGATATATATATGTATATGTATATATATATATATATATATATATATATCTATATATATATATATATATATATATATATATATATAGGGTCAGGATCTTTTCAGCACTCCTAAAGATCGTCAGAACCGCGAGAACTAATATCAACCATTGATACAATATATTTTATTTATTATTTATTATTTATAAAAAGGGTAAAGATGTAAATTAACAAATGAATGAGTGTAGCTGCCTAATTTGTTTCCTTTTTATTTGGAACTTTTAGAATTCAAAAAATACATAATTAATGGAACATTCCAAACAAAACTAAACTTATATATACGATTTTTATGAAACCATTAATTTGCCAGATCATATTCAAATTCAATAGACTTAATTTGATTATCAACCTGCATTCAATATTGAAAAAATGAAATTCGGGTTTGCTTTCACGATCAAATCAAGCGAAGAAAGGATTTGAATTTTATATCACCAGGGCTCCAGTGATTTGATGGTTATTTGCTACCGGGTCAATTTGATAGAGATGTCATTTGAACGAAGCAAGTACGATTAGGGTTCGATCAAACCAAGATAAGAATTCATTGTCACTCCTTCGTTTATTTGTATCATGATAATCTGATGGGGTAACCTAAAAGCTAAAAATCCATCGTAACATCCCAATTAGGAATCCTTTGCTAGTAATTTCTGGAACACCTCTCATTTTGAATGTTCAAGAACCGAGGAATCTTCCATTTTCTGTATCAAGTTTTGTGTTTGTAACCTGAATATATAGGAAAACGCTTGATTAAATGTATTTCTTGTTCAAAACAGGGAGGATTAAAAAGGCTTGATTTTGCATCTAGCTTCTTTCACATCCAGTTATCGCAAATTATGACTTGGGAGGATTCCAAAGGGATTTTAAAACATTTGTTCGTAACATTTTTATCCAACAATTTGTCATTTTATCCATCATTTTGTGTGGTAACATTCTTGATTATTAAACTAATTTAATTTAGTTTTGTTACATGTCTGTCGAGGATTTAAATATAGGCAATGTATGATATCTAACTTTTGGTATCTACAAGTTTTATAACATCAATTGTTATTTTACATAAGTGTACAACTTTTATATATCTAAGCATTATAAACATCTATTATTTGTTTTTACATATGGGTAAAAATCATTTTTTAGTATCTACACATCTATAAACATTTATTGTATTACTTTTACATGTGTTAAAATCTATAGTCTATGTACACATGTATAAAACATTTACATTTTTACATATATGTAAATAGTTGGTCCGTTTGAAGATATACGTATATGCAAATAGCGTATAACTATGGGTTTGAAAAAGAAAGAAAAAATATTTTACACATATGTAAATAACTATTAGTTTAAAATGTGTATAATGAATATGAACATTTGCGTATGTAAATAATATGAAAATTACATGATTGTAAATAATATGAAAAAATAAAAATGATTTTCATGAAATTTACAATACGTAAATATTATGAAACTAAAAACAAAAATTTTACTATATGTAAATAGTATGTAAGAAATAATAAATTTTCCCCGTATATGTAAATAGTATGAAATTTACGCAAGTATAAAATCATAAAAGTTAAAGAGATGAGAAAGGGAAGGGGATATGAATTAATTTAATTTTAATTGGAGTGAGAAACCTTATCATTATACTAATATGCTCTTTTTCTTAATTTTTACCTATTTAATTAGATTCTTTTTATATTTTATACCCTATTCAATCATAACCATTGATCAACTTAATTAATAGTTATTATGGTTCTGTTGGTTTTGAAAATAAAACTAGTCCTGTAAAGAACCTAACTATATATATATATATATATATATATATATATATATAATATAACGGAATATAGTTTCTTTTGAATCTTTTCTTCTTTTACTTGTTGATTTGTAATTAGATATCAATACATGTTCTTGAACTAATGTAACAACTTTGACACTTGAATGAATACACAGCACTTTTGAGTCATTCGATTTGTGTTGATTTCTTCCTAATTCGTGCAATTGATTGAACGTTTCCATCACATGAGGTTAATTCGCTAACCAAACTATATTTAGTGATCAAAACAGTGAGTTTTCGGGACATCAATAGAAAAAAGAACGACTAACATGCATATACGTTTGGTTTCAAGTTCTATCATGTTTTATATTAGACTTGAACTTACACCTAACATGATGAGAAGATGAAGTTAATCTAGCAATCGTGGTGAGTAGGATGATCCATTTGATAAGTCATGGAGCAATAAGTTCAGTTAAGTGGTCACAATCGTGAATGAACCATTGTCAAACGATGAATATCAACCCACTCATCAAACCAATGTGTCCACCACCGTTCAATAAAGATATGACAAATATGTGCCATTAAATTGAAGCGCACTCTCACTCACCAACAACCTCAATCTATTAGTCACATGACAAATCAACACATAATTTTATAGTTCTCACATTTATTATTATTTTTTTTGTAATTTTATTAAAGATTTCTAGATTGTGTGTGATGTAATAAAAGGTTGAGTAACTATAGTCATTTGATCAAAAGTGATGTTTATAAATAAAGAAGTCATTTCTTGTTTCAATTGAGGAGGTCTTCATGATCCTTTTCTTTTTTTTTCAAATATAAAAATAGTTTATACTGTTTTTTAATTTAAGAAAACTTTAGCATAGATAAATATTTATTGTAAAATTGGCATTTATATCTAACTTTATATCACTTTAAATGATGAGGCTTTATCTGGTTCTCAAGTGTGAACTTGATATCACTTAACCCTTTGCTTGAATTGGGTCAAGGTTGTAAACAACTAATCAACTATACACCCATAAAAATATATATAAAAAAAACATGAATTTTCATTAAAATACATATTAGATTTCAATAAATGTGTGGAAAAGCTTTCTTAATTTAAAGATAACGTAACACCCCCAAAACTCTTTACATCTGTAAGCTCCACAATATTTAACACACTTTCCTAGTTTCCTCTCAAAAATTTACTAATATAATTTATTTCTTTCAATTAACTCTAGATCAATTGGTTTGGGAGGATAACCACGTGACTTTTTAAATGAAGGTAATGGTTTTAAATCTCATTTGGTGCAATATATTTCAAGTGGGCCACTGGTTACCACCATGGGTTTTTGGGTGGGGGTTTCACCTGGAATGGTGGGCGGGCAAGGTCACCAGCGTTATTTATGTTCGCGGGCGTGGGTGGACTTTCGCCAACGGATTTACCCCGATGGCCTGGTTTAAAGTATTCATTGTCCGTTCAAAAAGAATGTTTTATTCCTAAATAAAAATAAAAATGCCATTAGCAAATAGCAACTAACAAGTTTAAGAAACCAAAACAATGTCTGGAAATAGGTTTGTTTGCTGTTTTTGTAATTATATCCAACGTTTTACTAATTATAACAAACTTAAAAAATCAAAAAAAGCTTAAAAAAGGTCTAAATACTTCCCGATGTCCTATAAAAGTTAGTGAAATTACTAATTAGCTAAATTATAATACCAGAACAAGGTTTCAAAGTCTTCTGGTTTGCAGTTGTTAATTATTATTTTTTGTTTTTACGGTTTTCTTGGACATTAAGATTTAAGTCTAATTTTAACGAATTAAAAAGGTAAATGAGATCTTGATTTTTTTTAAATGTTCATATATATCGAGCCTTTGTGTACCCTTTTCTTCGTTAATCACTTATGACACACTTTACCAAGGTTAAGTGTTAAGTACACGAGTTTTACAAATTTCAATAATGTTTAAATTAAAAGTGATCCAAATTTTAGTACTTAGTTGTGATGTGATGAAAATTTAAATAGAGTCTAATAACATAACATCTTTTATAACTCATTTACAAAAGTTCTAGGAATGTTTACTAGTGTAAATAAGTTATATGTTTTCCTTTTGCTTTAAAAAATGTGTGATATATATATAAATACACACACACTCTTTCACGTAAACATCTAGATTCTAGAATAAGTTTAAAAAGAAAAAAAATGATTAGAACCACAAGTTAATATAGTTTGTTAAGTCCACATTACTAGAACAACTTACGTCATAGATTTTAGAATGTATAGTATTACTAGCTTGTCGTAGATACTATTGTTTTTAAAGCCTTCCGCTACATGTAAGGTTTTGAAAAAAAAAAAATATAAGCATAATAAGCCATTGGATTGTGTTGAATATTATAAAACTATTTACAAATACCAAAAGAAGATATACACTATATATATCACGTTGCGATTTTGTTTATAGTTTGGTGCTTTAGTTTTGTTTAGGTATGTTGAACTTTCTTGTTAGGCCTTTTTCTACTTATTAGATTTGTGTGGGTTAGTTTGTTTCAATTAAATAGCTTATCATCATGTGCATACTAGTTTAATTGTGGGGTCATTCAGTTTCATTTCAATATGCTATTCATGTTTTTAGCATGTGTACATAGGCAGTTGAATATAATTTGCCATTCAAAATTATTAATAAGCCAATGCTATTTGACAAAAATGTTTGTTGATTAATATAACTACTTTAACTTAAGATCATTAATCTTGTGAATCAAAGTTGAGGTTGTACTTATTTTCTAAGTATTTACTAAACATAAATGTTATTTATGTTAAAGTTTAAGTAGTTGTTTAGTCTATACAAAGTTCAAGTCAGGGTGGTGAGAGTGGACAGGGACGACACAACAAGTAGGCCAATCTCAAAGAAGGTGAGATGTTGTTGTGGTTCATCATATCTCATACTGTAACATCAACCATTCATTCCGAATCTCCTCCCCACTTTTCTAGTTTTTCTTTCCTATTCTTTGTTTCTTGTCCCCCGTGTTACCACCACCCGCACTACTATCTTACACCTTCCACTCATCCCCGCTCCCACCCTTGTGGCACACTGTCACTCACCATCTTTCCTCCATCCACAACATCCTAGAAGGTGGAAAGAAGTGTAATAATCGGTGAGGTTGATAAATCGTTAATAAATCTTTGAAACCAATTGAATTGTTTAAATTGAAGTAAGAAAAATGGTCCATATATATATAACTATACATCTTTTCACACTTCGTAAGTAAAACGTTCATGATTCGAGATTTCTTTCAATGCTACGGACCTAGAAAATGATTAAAGTGTTTGACTTATGTAACGGTGACATCTTACAAATGCGTATGAGAAAGTGATCAGATCGTTGATCCGTAGTTCAAATGTTCATTTAATGCACAACTATTGTAGACTTCGTTGTTTTTTTAAAATACGACAACTTAAGTGGTGGGAGTACTTGACATATGTTTAACATCTTTCACATCCACAAAATGTTACATGTTATGACTTTTACCTAAAATGTTTGGTGAACTCTACATCTTACATATGTATGTTAAATATAATAAGAAAATAAAATTAACCATGAATGTTGGCTACTTTGAGGGTAAGAAACACTACTTTTGTGAGTATAGAAGCCATCCACGAGAGATTATAAGAGGTGAAGAGAAAATAAGTTAGAAGGGGTATCCTTCAATATCAAATCAAAATATTACTTAAACATACAATCATATGAAATGGTTATAAAATTGGTTCATGGGTGTCACTAGTACAAC